>OZ007600.1:174669228-175126384 GCA_963931845.1 Maratus michaelseni | reverse complement strand
AATAGATGATAGTGTATTGGGGGGGGGGGGGGGGCGGTCAGTATTCGATACTGTATTAAAATGCGATATTTAAATACAGCTAAATGCTTCAGAAATGCTTTTATTTTCTATCTAAGGGCAGCTTCAGCTCCATCTCTGCGAGAACCTGCACATTTTAAATTAACAGATTGAAGATGACAACTTCTAATATCCCCATTGTAATGAGTATTTTGCTATTGTTGTTATTTTTCTTTCCTACAACACTCGCTCCTCTTTCAGTTGACAACTGAAAATTGACGTGTAAATTCATAATGAGAAAACACAGGGGAAATCTTTAACCACTATGAATTCTGAAAAAGCAAGAGATAGTTAAAAAAAAAAAAAAATCGCGAATAATTAAGTCAGATTTTCACGAAACTTAAGTTTTTCCACATTTTCATGTTCGCGAATACTCAAAACTCGCGAATGCTAAAACCGCGAATGTTGAGGGGTTATTGTACTATATCAAGTAATTTCTTTCCTAAAATACTATGTCAAATAATTTCTTTAATTAAGTACTACCCTTCTGATAATCTTAGTTATTAAATACATATAAATTATTTAGTTTTAATCAATTTTTAAAGTAAATAGCAGTATGTATGATCTTTTTTATGTGTGGAGATTTGTCATTGTTTAACTAAATATAATTTTTTAAATGTATAGTATATGTATATGTATATAGTATATGTAAATGTATAGAAGCTATATAATGCAGAGTTTAAAAACGCCATCTTGGAGTCTTAATTTAATGCATTCTTGTCAATGTGTAAATATTTTTCTTTTAGACATATTGCCTTCATAGTTGCCTTCCAGCAGTTATAAAGATTTATTTGATAATATTTAATAGAAGTTTATAATTTTTTTTAGTAGAGAACATTTATGAATGCATTAAAAATAAATGAATGCAGACTTAATGTGAATTAACTGTAAACCACCTTTTTTTAAAATAAAAAACGGCCGATTTTTTTTAAAAGTAATAATAATAATAATAATAATAGTGTCGTCTTTTTTTTTGTTAGTGTTAGTGTGTGTGTGTGTGGGGGGGGGGGGGGGGGGGGGGAGGGTGCTAAAATATGGCATCCCTGGTTAAAATGCGTGGATAAAAAAATTTAAACGTGTGTTTTTTGCACTCTAGGGAGGCAATAAAATTGGCAGATAGGGTTTATTTTTAATGATAGAAATTTTTCTTTTAATTACCAAAACTCCCATAAGCAATCACAAACATAAATTACAATCTAGGAACGAATGTTCCGTATTGATTTGTCACAATAGTCTGGTCATTGTCTTAAACAGGAATAGCAAAAATTCTGTCGCTGTAAATAAATGTGTGCCACAAGTAAATAAATATAAAAAAAATAAATAATAATAATTCATAATCAGTGGAAAATGCGGTTTAAGTTCTTTTCTTATTTTGATTCTCGTCTTTTTTTAGAGACTGGGTGAAAGAAGTTAGTGGCAGAAAATCGTTTGTTCTGGCCCTGTAAAGGTCGTTCTGCCTTTGAGTGTGTATTAAAGCTGGAAAGTAAACGCATAATCGCAACCATAAATTACAGTGTAGGAATGAATGTTCCGTATTGTTTGGTCACAATATTCTGGTCATTGTTTTAAAGAAATAACAAAAATTTTGTCACTAAAAGTAAATATTGTGCTGTCTTCTATATAAAGTCTAATAAAGAATGCAAAATAAAAAAAAGTAAATAAAAAACCCATTGCTAAATTTTTTTACAGCTTGTTCTGACTAAGATTTTAATGTTGAGCATTTTACATTTCATCACTTTATTAGAAAGTGGCAGCCAATTAAGCAAGAATTTGGGGAAAAAAAACCCCTGGCATAATTAGTTGAAAATGAATTCTTTTATTACATATTAATAGTTTCATATTTTACTGGAATTCCGCAATTGTTAGTTGAAATTGTTTTATATGCTATACAAAACAGGGTTCGTTGATTTAAATCAGCTTGATTTTAATCATAATTAAAATCAACTGATTTTTTTTTTTTTTTTTAATCGGTTAAAATCAACTTTAAAAAAATTCATTTCCGATTTAGGTCAAGATATTTCGTAATAAATATTATGTTTCGACAAAAAAAAAAAAAAAAAAAAAAAAAAAGAATAAAATAAAATAATAAATAAATAAATAAATAAATAAATAAATAAATAAATAATAAAAATAAATAAATAAATAAATAAATAAAAAAAAAAAAAAAAAAAAAAAAAAAAAAAAAAAAAAATGTAAATTTAAGGAGTAGGAGAGACTGAGAACTCAAAATCCATACTTTTTGAATTTTAATTAATTCAAATATACTCTTAAATAAAAATCTTAATTTAAAAATAGAGGATGTAAGCTGATAAATGAATTTACCTATTTTTTTTAAAAAAAAAAAAAACTTTAGAATAAATAAATATTAGTCATTCAAAAGTATTTTTATTGATATTTATGTAGAGATCTCATTACTTCCTTGTGCACATGTACAAGTACATAACATATAGTTTATTTATGGAAAGATTTGGAAAAGAAAAATAATGATTTCATGGTAAGTAATACTCTGAAATGTTTTTTTATATATATATTTTTAAATATAATTTCATTTTTAATTACATATTAAGCTTAATTGACATCTAAAATTTTTAATCTTTATAAAAAAATAAATAAAAAAAAACATTTAATTTTTTTTTTTTTCATTTTAAATCAAATAAATCCAACTTTGATTGACTCTAAACTCCGTAATCACTTAGGAGCTCATAAAGCTGGAAAATCGGTGTTTCTTTTCAAACATTTTAATAACAAAGAATAAGTTCAGATCCATTGAAATTTATAACATATAATCATTATCATCTAAAGTATGTGTAATACATGCTCCAAATTCATTTAATGAATATTGTATATAATCCAAATCTAGAATAGAATGTTTAAAATTTCATTCATAACTGTTTTCCTTTTTCTGAATGAAATGCTTACATTATCTTTTATATTTTAAGATATTTAATAAAGAAAATTGGTTAAAACAAAAAGTTTTAGCTTTTAGTAATGAAGGGTGAATATGCTTTTTATTTTATTAAATGGGCAATTTAATACGGTATATATATTATATAGAACAGGATATTTGTTAAATTGCAATTAGTGTAAGTACTCGTGACAATTTGTTTTATTTATTTCGTGTTTTCAAAAGTAAAAGATAATTCACATTTTCAAATTAAATCTGTTTCTGTTGCTCCATTTTTTTAAAAAAACTATATTTAATTGTTTATATGATTAAAATATTTTAAAGTTTTGTAAAAATAATTTTTTTTTTCAAATAAATTTAAATGAGCTTTTCTAATTGTTAATTTTAATGATTTAATAAAGATGATTTTACTTTAAAATGTGTAATTTTAAAATTATTTTGAATTAAAAAAGAACAGATAAAAAAATCTGATTTAAATAAAAAAAAATCTGATTTTTTATTTTAAAAAAAAAATCACGAACCCTGATAAAAGATATATGCGGCATAAGTTCTTTTTTTATTTTGATTCTCGCCCTTTTTAGAGAATCGGTAGAAGAATTTAGTGGCAAAAAATAGTTCAATCTCTGCTCCTCTAAAGGTTGTTCTGCCTTTGAGTGTGTGTTTGAGCTGGTAAGTAAACGTTAAAGCTTCCCTCACTGCAATATTATCCTCGCCTTCATCTCCTAATTATATTATAGATGGAGTTTAATCAATGTATGTGGATATTTGTGATAGAGTAATATTTGTTAAATGCATCATAATCATTTAGTTAGGTGCATTCGTGATTTAGCATAATTCGCAAGTGCCGAATACCGATTGTTTCATGATAAACCTATAATGAAACTACTTTGAATCTGTATCTATACCCATAATTATACCCATCTTTGAATGTATGCCCATAATTAGGACTACTAAAATGGTTTATGACTGTTTCTGAAACTCACATTACTGGAATTATTTTTTTGTATAATTAAACAAAAAAAAAAAAAAAAATCAATTAAATAGTTAATAAATGAAATGAAATGAAAAACTGCCATTGGCAGGTATTATTTATGCGTCAGTAACTTTTAATTTTTCGAATTTTTTTAGGACAGGCAAGAAGTGTTGCAAAAAAGCCGGCTAAAATTAATAAAGCTACTCCGCTGGTGATTTTTATTGGATTTTTTTTATAATGGGCTTTTATTGACCAAACTAAAAATTAGTTAATGTAGTGTTTTCAGAATTTAATAAAATTATTTCTTAATAATGAAAATGTTAGTATTAACACATACCTAATAGTCATTTGTAGTCAAGGTTGAAAAAAAGTTAACTAAATTTTAAAAATACATGCCGATTGCTTTACTTGTTTTACGCTGGGCGTTTTTTGCGCTTGTTTTAAAAAGGTTATTGCTATTATTAAATATTTAATTTTGGGATAATAATCGCTTAATGTTGCATTTTATTACTTGACTAATTTTAAAGAATCCATCAATAAGTAATACTCTTATTATTATTTTTTTTTTCTGATAAATATTTAAAATCATACTTAGTTATTTAGTAGAAAACTATTTTTTCACTGTTGAAAACAGTATTAAGAATAACACAGCATGAATAACTCTTTTTCAAAATATTACTTTAACAAGTTTTATTTTGAAAAAAATTTTTAACTTTTGTTCTAAACCTAGATTTAGCAAAATCTCCCCATATAATGTATATTATATATATCAATAAAATATCAATCATTTTTATAAGTCCTTAAAACTTACTTTTTGCTAAATACGGATTGTATTGCCACCATCATATCACGTATTGCCAGATAATTTTATTTAAATAATACATATAAATTGTTTTGCTTTAATCAGTATAAAAGGTAAATAGCAGTATGTAAGTTTTTTTTTCTTTTTTTATTAAATTCCCTGCTTAACAACGCGAAACTTTCTGACACATTTTCTGACTCATTTTTTAAACGGAGTAAAATTGCCATAAATAAAAACAATGCCGTAATCAATGGATGCAAAATTAACTCTCTGACTACTTATCCCGCGATTTCTACGGGCAAGACATATGTAGAAATATCTATATATAATAAACAACTTTTGAAGCTATTTTCTTTTAAAAATTCCACAGTCAAAGGGTAATAATACAAATGATAAATATATGTTACACATTTCAAATGCGGGATGATTTGAAATAAGTAATAATATAGATGAGATATTGGTGGCCGATTATATATTGGTCAAAATTATTTTGAAAGGGGGGGGGGAAAGCAGTCAGAGGAAGTCAATAGGTCAGTCATATTCTTATTTTGATTTTTTCCCCCACTTGATAATCAATGGATTTTCATTAGTGGCAGATAATCGTTGATGCTAACGATTAGTGATGTGATGGGCATAACGATTATTTTGATTATTCGAATGAATCATTCGGGCATGCGCAAAAGCATATCTGTCAAACTTAAATATTTTTTTTTTATTATTCAATTGCTAAAAAAAAAAAAAAAAAAGTTGTTTCTGATTTCAATTAGAATTAACGAAACACATCTTTTATTTTTATCTGGCGTCTAATCTAATTCTAATAAAAATCAGAAACTTCTTTTTTTTCCCCTTCAAAATATCTGTTAGAAATTGAATAAAAAAACATTTGAAGTTTGACAGGTATGCCTTTGCGCATGCCCGAATGATTCCTTCGAATAATCAAAATAATCGTTATGCCCATCGCTACTAACGATTCCGTCTTAGCATGTTTTGCTGTATAATAATATAATACTGTATAATCATTAAAAAAATTGTATATATATATTTTTTTTTCTCCTACATTTATATCATAGCTCTACATTTTTAGAAAATCTATGAAAGAAAAAAGTCTTCTGCTCTCTACCCCCTGTAAAAGTAGTTCTCCCTTTCGGAATGTGTTAGACCGGGAAAGTAAACTTTAAAGCTCTGCTCTCCTGCGAGCGTACGCTGTTCTTCCTTTGATCTTCATAATCATGTTATGGATGAGGTTTAATCCTTGTATATGGATGTTTGTGATAGAGTAATGTTTGTTAGCTGGATCATATCGTTTAGCTAGATGCGTCGTCCACTGATGAATTCGTGACTTAAGATTGCATTTAGTCATCGATGCAGGATACCAGTTGTTTCGTATTAAATTCATAATAGCGAATTAACCAATTTTGAACTTTGCATAGCAATTTAATACTCGTTATAAAAATGTTTTTAAATAACAGGACGAAAACAACTCTCATCATATCGACTGTGGGAACGATATGAAGAATAAAATTCAGTTTTATCGCAAAATCGTTAGTTTCTGAACATCGCACAATTTCAATTTTTACACCGTCGAATAGAAGAACAAATGCAAGTTCAGGTGCAATTTGTTTGAAAACTTAATTTACTGAGTTTTTATGATTTTCAATTTTTTTTCAAGCAATGATTTTTATCCACGTATTAAATTAATCCTATTGCAAGAAGACGCATTTGCACTTGAAACAATGGAAATAGTTCAGCATTTGTTTCCGGCTAATTAATATTCAGTAATAAAAATAAAACTTCACTAAAAAAATAAATAAATAAGTAAAACGCAAGTTTAACAGATGTGTAATCGGACTACGCACTGAAATAATCAGAATAATAATATAAAAAAAGTTGCTGCAAATAGTGAAATCTTCGGCGATTTCTTATGGTGCGACTATTATGCACTGGCACGCGGCTAATACGGAAGTAATACCGTTTTTAGTCAATTAAAAAATTATATTAAATGTAAAAAAAATCTATTAGTCTTCAATTAAAAATTATTTTCATCTGTAATCTGTACATAGGGTAATATATTCTTTAACCCGAAAAGCCCGGTTTGGGCTCTCTGGTTTCATTAAAATATTAATATGTAATTCAGGTTAACAACAATATTTTTGTTTTTAAAATGGCTATTTACTGAGAACCACACAAAACTTGTACATATTACTAGCCCCTGTAAATGTCATTTTACCTTCATATGTGTGTTGCAGTTGGGAAGTAAACCTTATAGCTTTCCTCTTCCTGGTGAACATTAATGCTAGCCTCCCTTTTATCCTCGTAATTATGTTATAGATGGAGTTTAATCTTCGTATATGGATGTTATATTTGTTATATAATATAGAACTAGATCATGCAATTTAGTTAGATACGTTGTCCATTTACGTGACTTAGGATTGCATTTACTCATCAGTGCGGGATATCGGTTGTTTCGTAATAAACTAATAGTCGTATACTTCGAATCCATTAGATATTATTATTAATGCGGTTACAAATGTGTTTTAAAAGTGTAAATCAACCGGACTTCAAACCTGTTTTCTAATGTTAAATCAGATCGATAAATCAATCGGTCGATCCAAGCAAAATTTGTGGCCTATTTAGGGTCCCTTCACAACAAAATTCCTCGTAATAAAATAGACCCCTTTACAAAATTCGATTACATAAAAACATACTCTTCATTAGTTATTTTTATTTTGTTAGGTTTTAAAATGTACAAATGTGTTTGAAAAGTGTAAATCAACCGGACTTCAAACCTGTTTTCTAATGTTAAATCAGGGGTCGATCCAAGCAAAATTTGGAGCCTATTTAGGGCCCCTTCACAAAAATCCATTAAATAAAATAGGCCACTTCACAAATTTTTTTGTAATAAAATAGGCCCCTTCACAAAACTCGATTACATAAAAAACATATTCCTCATTAATTTTCTTTATTTTGTTAGGTTTTAAAATGTACAATTTGCAAACAAAACAAGTTCACCAGAAGGGAAAACTTTAACAGAAGTACTTTAAAAACGATATTACTATTAAATGCTTGGATCGAAATTGAGCTACTGAATTTCATCTTTCGCTACAAAAATATAATACAATTCACAAACTTTTATTTTTCGCAAAATGTGCCTACAGAAAAAAAAAAAAAAAAAAAAAAAAAAAAAAATCCTGCATCGACCCTTGTAAATCTATAGAATACAGTATTCGTATTATTTTTATCTTCTTATCCGAAAGTTAAAATTTATATTTCCCTTTAGTTATATATTCTTTCTAAATGATGTATCTTTGCTTTTCACTTGGCGAAGTATTTCTAAAATATGTACTATTTATTCATTTATTTTATGAATATTTTATGTTCATATCATTTATGTTTTAAAGTATTAAAACTCTATTGTTATCCCTAAAAAACTTACGTTATTGCTGTCGTTATATCTGGGCGGTCACATGACGTAATTTCCACAGATATTAACTTTATACCGCGACATTTTGGGGAAAGGTGTTAGTAATCAACTAGAAATGTATGTCACTTACCCATCATACGTAGTATTAGGGTAAGTCTTGTAATCGTTTTGAAAATTTTTTTTGACGGATTTACACGTTTCAGACACTGAGATTCCGAAAAACATATTTTTAGAAAAAAAAATTGTGCCGTCCGTCTGTCTGTGTGTCTGTATACGCTCTATGTCTCGAACAAATTGAGATAGAGACTTGAAATTTGGTATGTACTTAGTATGTAATAATGGGAAGAAGCTTATTGAATTTCAGTAACCTCGATTACCCAGAACTATTTTTTTCGGACTCTCGAAATATTCGTTCTGATAAAAGGTGAAAAAAAAAATCGAATTTTTTTTATATAAGGATGTGAATATAAAAGGCAATAAAAAAACAAATTTTGCATTAAGAGAAAGTCGATCGTATAATGAGTTGCCGAGATATTTGTAATAACATTTTTCACACTCTTCATGACCCTGTATTTCATTCCAATTCCAATTTCAATTCAAAGATATATTTTAATTAGTAAAGAGACGCTTCATCCGACGCAGTAAACTGTTAGTTATTAGGATTATCATTTTTAGAGTTATGTTTCTCTTACGCAATTCGACAATAGAGCATTTAAAGTTTATGACGTCATCAAGCCAGGATTTTATTAGAATTGCAATGCATTTTATGAATAGTTTACACATGTTTTATTTTCATATTTTAAATTATGCATATCCATGATGGGTAAGTATTACGGTGGCCCCCAACGACTAGTTTTTGGGTTGTTGGGTCGTTGGGTGGCCCCCAACGACCTTTAATCCTAAAAACTAAAAAGATTATACCAAATTGGTATCTTCAAAGATTCCTTTGCAGTCAGATAAAAAGACAAGAACGAAAAATCATGCGTCAAGCATAGATTATGTAACACTTTCCAACGCTTCCAAAATAATTTTACAAATCATACTGTTTAATAAGCTGAAAGATAACATCTAAGTAAACAATTTGGAAAACGCATAACATATTTAAAAACATAATTTCAAGAATTTCCAACGTATACAATATTCGGAAAAATATCCGAATACTTTTATTCAGCCCTGTATAGGATCTATAGATTTGTATATATACTACATAGGATGCTAAATTTTAGTTCAGTTAAGAAACGCATAGCACAGTTTAAAATTCTCCTTCTGGAGTTTCTGTCAATAAACGGAAATGTGTTCGCGAACTTTTATGCTCCCCTGTATATGATCTACAGAATTTATACACACCACGTAATAGACAAAAAGCGAGTTAAACTTAAAATCGCGTTCAGTAACTTAAAACGCACTTCCAGGAATTATTGTTAACAGACAGTAGAGAATTCTTTTGTGTGTCCCTGTAAATGAACGATGACTGCTATACACACACTATTTTGTAGTCAGCCTCTTGTCATACACCTTAGTGATATATATATATAAATTTCAATGCGTTTAAAATAATGAAACATTATTTAAATAAACCGCAGACGATTTTTCTCCATAGACGTAATGTAACGGAATTCTTTTGACTGTCCCTGTAAATTAACTATAAGTGCTATGCACACCCTATTCCATATTAAGCTTCTTGTAATGCACCTTAGTGATATATATCAATTACAATGTGTTTGAAATTGTGTAACATCATTAAAATAAACCGTAAATGATTTTTCCCCATAGACCGTAATGAAACGGAATTCTGTTGAGTGTCCCTGTAAAAAACTGTAAGTGCTACACACTTGAGTTGAAATAGGGAACGTGCTATAGATAACGACAATAACATATAAAACATGCAAGGCAATCCGAGCATATTTACGGGAGTTAGAGCACGGCCAGACAAACCGAAGTCATAAACACTTTTCAACTAGGTTGGAAACTGTTAAAAAAGCGTCGCTGTATTTTACAGTAATTGAGTGTTGTAGAAGCTGACAAGTTGTGAATAAAACTATGTTGCTATAAAGTTTTCAAAATTTGAAAAGTAGGTTATTAAGGCTGTACTTAAATACAAAAGAGCTACTTTCTGACACATTCATTTTTGAAACGCATGAAATAGCCAGTTTATCTTATTCAGAAACTATGGAATCGAAACACGTTTTCCATTTTTTGGTAAAGGCAGAAGATCTTTCAGAAAATACCGTTAAAGTGAAAGTTTTGAACCGAATTCTCGACCCCAGAAGCGCTAGACGGGAGAAAAACGTGTCGTCACGTGATCCGAATCCCTTATAACTCGATAAGTAATCTATTTATTTAAAGCGAAAAGCTCATTCTGTCAAATTCACATTCTCTTTTCCAGACGAAAATCGCCTATTTGCGCATGCTTCAATTTTTTTTAAAAAAGGTTTCTACCATCAGAAACGGGAAGCGTGTTCAGCCCTTACCTGTTTAGCCTAGGGGATTGAAAAGGGTTGATTCAAAACAGATGGCGTAATATGGCCGAAAGCTTTTTCTTTTTTTTTTTTTAAAGAACTCATATTTTTACTACTAAATATGCATATTTTTTTCGTACAATTTTAAAGAGAGTTATATATCAGTTATATTTATAACCGATTGAAATTTCAAAGAGTTCGGAAGATGAGAACTATTTTTTATTGCTGTGTTAAAGGAGCCGACGCAAAAACAAACAAACAACAAAGCGAGAATAAAACATTTTTTTTTTACAACTAGATAACAATATTTTTTCACGAAATTTTTACACGAGCTCTAAAACCGTTTTATTTATAACCAATAAAGATTTCAAAGAGTTCGGACAAAAATAACACGAAAATGAGCGCTTTTATCACTAAACATCAATATTTTTTCGCGAATTTTTCATTTAAAAATATAATTTGATACAAAATCGGGTTAAAGATATAAAATAATAAAAACTTGATTTAAAAAAATATATATATTATCACGGGCCCGGGCAACGCCGTGCTGATCAGCTAGTTTATTTATAAAATAAAACATGGAAAACTCATTTCCATTCCAAATCGCTTCCACCAGTCAGGCATGCCAATTTTATGCCCTTGCGTTTAAAAATGAGTCAAAGTTTCTCGTTGTTGAGCAGGCCATTTGAGAACCGAACCACTTTAAGTGCATGTTGTCAACTACTCATCAGTCATCCATCATATATCTTATTTCTGATATCAACATCTCTTTTTCTGTGCACGTACAAATCGCATAGAGGTACCATACGATTTGTTTTTGAACTGGCTTTGGCATGATAATGCGCACATTTTGTTAAAACACCTTGTTTTTGATTAAAAATTGATGAAAAAAAGCATCGGCTATCTCAAAGATTGCAGCGCGAAAGCCTCGCACGGGTCCACTAGTTGTTTCGTTCCAGTTAATTTTCGGCTTTTAGAAACGAATAAGTTATGTAAATATGTATGTCAGTTTGTTTTATGCAGATTTTATGTTCTACAGTCTACAGAACATCCTTGTTTTGTTACCTTTGATGTTACTGACTTGCGAATCGCTTGCTACCTTTTACATGTTTTTAAATTACAGGCGTGGAGAAAGAGAACGTTCCGAAAATAGTTGGTTTGCATAAAATGTGAAAATATGTACTCTACAGTTTTTCTATCTTCTAATTTAGTCTGCAAATTAATTTAATTGCCGTATTTATTAAATTTTTAGATAATAGTAAAACCATTGTCACAAAAAAATATTAGACAATTCAAAAAATTCTTATCTATAATTTTCAGTTTGATCTCTTAAGAAAGTGTTCGATGGTTAGATAATGGTCTAATCTTTGTGACAAAAAAATATAGACTATTCATTGTTATCTATAATTTTCAGCCTGCGATCTCTTCAGAAAGTGTCGATGGTTAGATAATGGTCAAATCCTTGTCACAAAAAATATAGACCATTCATTGTTTTCTATAATTTTCAGCCTGCGATCTCTTAATAAGTGTCGATGGTTAGATAGTGGTCAAATCGTTGTCAGAAAAATATAGACCGTTCATTTTTTTCTATAATTTTCAGCTTGCGATCTTTTAATAAAGTGTCGATGGTGAGATAATGGTCAAATCATTGTCACAAAAATGTAGATTGCTGTTAATATGTTAATGTTTAGTTTTCAGTTTGCGATCTCTTAAAAAAGGTGTCGATGGTTAGATAATGGTGAAATTGTTGTCAGAAAAATATAGACCATTCATTGTTATCTATAATTTTCAGTTTGTGATCTCTTAAAAAAGTGTTCGATGGTTAGATAATGGTCAAATCATTGTGACAAAAAAATATAGACCATTCATTGTTATCTATAATTTTCAGCTTGCGATCTCTTAATAAAGTGTCGATGGTTAGATAATGGTCAAATCAATGTCACAAAAATGTAGATTGCTGTTAATATGTTAATGTTTAATTTTCAGTTTGCAATCTCTTAAAAAAGGTGTCGATGGTTAGATAATGGTGAAATTGTTGTCAGAAAAATATAAACCATTCATTGTTATGTATAATTTTCAGTTTGCGATCTTTTAAGAAAGTGTCGCCCCCCCCCCCCAAACCTTTAATTGAGTGCATTGAAAATCTGTCTCTCATATGCAGATTTTTTTACATATCAGAGCGGCAAAATATATGTGTTTTGTGGTCACTTTACCAAATTCCATTTCAAGAAAGTGTAATAATAACTTAAATTTGATAACAATGCAAAGGCAATGAATGCACCAAAAATAATTATTTTAATATCAATGTACTATGGGACAAAAAAGATTTCACATGAAATACGAAAACTCAAATCTATAAAGATACACTTTTGATTCCCACTCTTATTATTTCTGAAACACACACACATTAGTTTTTTTCTTTCTGTAATATTTCTAGAACTGGCTGTTGTAGCTGTGGTTCCCAATCTTTATTGTTACGAGAAGTTTGAAAAATGTTTGCGACCCATCTATAATACGCAGGTATATAAAGTCTTTTGCATCATAATCTATCGTATGGCAACGGTCCAGCTTTTGTATAAAGTATACGCAGGTATATGAAGTCTTTGCAATAAAATCTATCTTATGGAAACGGTCCAGCTTTTGTATAAAGTATACTCACGAACGAGACGACTATAGTACTAAATAATTCTACAAAAATTATCATGAAAAAAGAATGGCTTACTAGAACTATTGAACAAGTGGAATCGAGAAGTGGAACATATGTAATCAGGAAATAATATTAAAATCTGGAAGGACAAAATGCATTTCCCAATATGTTAACAATCTCAGATATATGAATATGTATTTATAAAAAAATTGTTATTTTACAGTGTCATAACAAATTTAATAAATACTAGGATTAATTTAAATGAAACATTCCTGTAATTAATTACTGAAAGAAAAATATAATATTGATTAATAAAAATCCGATTTAACGATACTTTCTCTTTTAAGAAAATTAGGCTTGAAAAAGATATATAGTATCCGAAGCACAGATAAATTCTCGAATTTCTTCATCCATTTCACTTAGTCACTTTTCCAAGCGCTTTTATTTCAATCGATTAAAGCTGCTAGCAATTAATTTAACTAATTCACACTGAAATCGAGTTGTCTCGCTTGTCAAACAAAAAGATATTTTTATACTTCCTGTTGGAAGATTTCAACTCTAAATAATTGCGCTCACATTTTTTTGTTATTGTTATTTTGATTTAAACAATAAGAGGATCACATTTATATAATTTGACGTTTCCGTCGCTGGAAGACATTTTTCAAAATAGCAATCTGTAACTTCTTGTAAAATCTTTATTAGTCGTTACAGCCTTGAGTAAAAGTTTTGAGGCCGGTGGAAAGATGTTGAGACAGTTTTGAAAAGGGATGAAACAGGAATTAAAATATTATTGTAGTGTTTATTATTAAGTTTTAATGCTGGTAAAAAAATAATACTAATAATAATAATAAATAAATAAAATTTAAATCTAAATATTTTAATACAAAGATAAATTATAGCATACAAAACTGAGCATTTCGTTAAAATTCACAAATATACAAATAAATGTATATATATTGCTTGACGGTGCGTAAAAACATACATAAAAACATTTAAAAGCACATTAAAGTCCTTTTAAAAATCAAAACGTTTTCAACCGAACTTACTAGGTCATCATCAGTGAAAAACTAATAGTTAAGTTGAGTTGTTGTCTCTTCGCGTCTTCTAGCTTGCCCGGAACAAACCATTTTACTTCAAGGGTGTGGAATATTAGGTGGGATGGGAAAAGTCATTCAACATATAAAAAACAAGTACAGGTTAATCAATCATGTATTAATTCATTCCAGATTGCGTGGATATCATATGATAATACATCGTTACAGACTATTTCTTTTTTAGATATTATTTCCAGAGACTCTCTTATGATAGCTTCCTGGTGATTACTTGTGCGGAATATAATTTTGGATCCATTGAAATCTACTTTTATAGGTCATTCAATGGATCCAAAATTATGTTCCGCACAAGTAATCACAAGGAAGCTATCATAATTATGAATTTTAATTAGTAAACAAGGTGAATTTACACTGAAATTTTAACTTTTTATTGAACTGAGCATTTCATGTTGAGGCCAACACTGAAAATAGCGTAACAAGTTTATGACGAAGTTCAGGATTAGTTTTATTCTATTTATCTTCAATTGTGCATTTCAACTCTTCATGTAAGGTAAAATGTATCTTAATGTTACACTGCAAAAAATAATTGTTGATTTTACAGTATAAAACTGGCACCCCAGCTGCCAGTATTATACCGTAAAATTAACAGTATTAAACCGTAAAATAAGCAGTAATACGCTGCCGCGCAAGCAGTAATTACGCTACCGCGCATGCGCGGTAGTGTATTACTGCTTGCGCGGCAGCGTATTACTGCTTATTTTACGGTTTAATACTGTTAATTTTACGGTATAATACTGGCAGCTGGGGTGCCAGTTTTATACTGTAAAATCGACAGTTATTTTTTGCAGTGTATCTACAAAAGTGTATATGTTACGGTCAATATGATTAATCCGGTCATTATTAATAATAACCGGTCTTTATGTCCGGTCATTATTAATAATAACCGGTCATTATTAATAATGATCGGATTAATCACATTGACCGTAACATATATTCAATCTTCATCCTCACGCCCGACAAAAGTTCTTTATTGCATATAAACCTTTTTAATATAATTTCTAAATAAATAGTTCAAAAGTAATAATTATGTAATCATATTAACAGAATAACCTATGTAATGTATAAACTGTTATTTTTTTTTTAAATATTTGTTCAATCTTTAGTAGATTTCTGTTATCTTATACACATTTGTTTTATATTTTAATGTATATTGTGTCTTTGTTATTCATGGATTTTTTTTTTTATTCCTTAGGTAAGTGCTTTATCTGGTTGAATTTGAAATTGTACTTATCGACTTCAGGTAAAAGGATTTGTGATATTGTTGTATGATTTATTATTGAAAATATTTTTCGAATAATCATCTTCGCTTTTTCTAATCGCTGAATATCTGAAATTAAACAAATCTAAGACCACTATACAGAAATAGTGGTAGATATTTTGAATAAAAAACAAGCTAAAATGGCAATTATGAATCTTAAACGATGCCCATATATATATATATATATATATATATATATATATATATATATATATATCACACAATGGTAACCATAAGGCCCCTATGCGATTCAGGAATCCCATGTAAAAATACTTTTCAGAATTATAATAAAAAAAAACCCACAAGTTCTAGCAAACTTAGAAGTGCATTTTTTCTGATAAGACACCTATCTCCAAAATGTTTGCAGCTGAAGGAGCCAGACACCTTAATAGCATTTAGCCAGAAATATACAAAATTAATTTGTATACAAAAAAATTGTCCTAATACTATAAGAAAGCAACCTTTTAAAATGGGATTTTATTTTTAAGAAAATCTAGTAAATAATATATATATATATATTAGAAAGGGCTCCAAGAAAACCTTCAAGGGCGCCATGGAGCCCGCGGGGTCTGCCCTGGGCTATACTGTAACCATGCCCAGATTTTTAAAAACCCTGTTCACCAAAACTTCCCGATCGCGAAATCCCAGGTTAATCTATGGGAAAACTTAAAAGCGCGATTACTCCATTACCTAATATAATTATCAAAATACGATTTTCACCATTAGAAAGTAGACGTCACATGCCGATGAAGTGCGTTTTTAAAAATTGTCTCCTTAAATTTTAAGGATTCTTAAGAAAATGATAAAATGTCAAAGTTTATAGAGATTTTTTAAATACTTAAAATTTAAAAGAGATAGTTTTTATTCACGTTTTAAAAAAATGTAAAGCCTGCAAAAGTGTTTATTGTGTCTATGGTCTGGGTCTTGTGCTGGCCCTGTTTTAGGTAGATTTCGTAAAAAATACTACCTATTGCATTCTCCCCTAAGTTGGAATTTCTGGACAATTTTTGCAGATCTACGCCGATCATGACTCCCAGAACACAAAACTACCCCCAGTTCAAAACTTAATCTATCTATCTATCTATGTCACTTTTTTATGGACACGATAACTTCAATAATTCTGCACAAATTTCTTCCAAGCTGATACATAAAATCAAGGGGCATAAAATTTCGGTCAAGTTCGTTAATGGTAATGGGGCTTTTTTGAAAACAGAAAAACTCTCATAACTTCTTAGTTATGATACGTATTGAATCCGTTTAAAGTTATTAATACTTCTAGGAAAAGGGCAGAAAATTTATATATGACAGATTTTTGATATAATTAAAAATGGCCCCAAGGGGGGAGAGGGAAAGAGGGGGTTAAGAAGAAAAAAATTCATAACTTCGTCAATTCGCAAGATATCAAATCCGCTTAAATTTATTAAATTTATTATAAATCCTCTTAATATTATCTAAAACTTTTATACTGACAAGTTTTTTTTATAGGACCAACCCTTATAGCCAAAAAAAAAAAAAAAAAAAAAAAAAAACATTAAAAAAAAAAAAAATCCCTGCCGGCTCCGCCTGCAAACAAGTTAGGTTTCGAAGTGGGCGGATCCAACTGCCGCATCACGGCAAAAAGGTAATTTCTTCAGCAATTCCCAACACACAGGCGCCCCACGGTTTGCGTCTTCGAAATCTACCTGTGCCTGTAGGCCGAGACGTCAGGGATTTTTTGCTATTAGCATATGGTCCAAGCTACTATGATGCGATTATCTTAAAATATGGCAATTGCACCATTTCTCCAGTAGATGACTTTGGGAGTTCACGAGTTAAAATTTGTTGCGAAGGTCGAGACTCTGTCAGTACGCATGAACCGGTTGTAACCGGTCTTAAGATTCATTCTGATGAATTTTCTTATCAAAAGAAATCATCAGAACAGCGTACTCAAATTTATTTTTAAATATTTTCTTAACCAGGCGTATATAATTGCTTGTTATTGCATATTAAGCATTTCATAATGATATGGCTAATTACGAATTATTTATGAGAAAGTTCAGAAAGATACTTCAAAACTTTATTAATGAGAAAGTTTTAAATTTATTATAATTTACCAAATTGGCGACATCATTTTAATTATAATTAATTCATTTTTAAGGTTTCGTTTATCTCACGAAACCTTATTACTCCCGCTCCGTTGTCTGTCCGTCACAGAGCCGTTCCCAGAAACTATATAACTTACAGGCATGAAGATTTGTGTACTTATAGCTAAATACCTAATATGAAGCTCCAAATATTAAAATTTGAAAAAATCGCATTATTTTAATGTATAGAGATAAAAAAACAAAAATCAAACAGCCTTTTTCTATTAAATTGAAACATTTTTCGTTATAGCAGTTGCTAACCATTAAAAATACACAATAAACTTCTTTCTACAATAATTAATTTTCTATTGAAAGATTTCCAAGTGAAAAATGAAAATGAAGTAAAGAGTTTCACCAATTGGGGGAAAAAAAAAAGATTATTATGACGTCATTAGAGAATTAAAAATACAATTATTCTGACGTCATAACGGATTTTTCAAATGTTTGAGAATAATACAAAGAGAGTATCAGTATGGGTAATAGAGAATAGTAAATATATAAGTTTGAAGAACGTATTGAATCATGATAAAAACCCGATTATGGAAATATTGGCATATTTTAACATTTTGAAGGTTTCTATACAACATGTTTAATTTTGAAATTGATTTTATTTTAATATCGCATTTAGTCCACATGACGGATATTATTATGACAGAGTATAATAGCTGGCTTCGCCCCGCTATCGAGCCGGTTCAGATATTCGAAAAAACAAGAAAAATAGACCGGTAAATTTTTACTTTATAGAAAACATGACCCTTTTTTTTTTGGTTGCTAAATGAAATTTGTTTAGATTTATTAAAGAAACGATAAAGTGTTTTTAAAGGAATATTAAACGAGACCCTTTGAGCGATCTTCGATCACACTTACCCACTTGTTTTCTTATTTCTGAAAATCAAATTTGTGCGTTTAAAACCCTGGTCTGTACAGGCAAATAGGAAACTCCGCTGATGGAATTTTACTGCAGTAGTGCAATTGCTGCTCCAATTTTCGTACGTATCTATTCCTACCTCTATTTCCGAATGCTAATTTTTGCTTTGTTTGATATTTGATCGCAAAATTTCTACCATTAAATGAGACAATTCACTACTCGGAAAAAGGAGTAAGAATGTGCGAAAATTGGAGCAGCAATAACATGTTACTGCTGCCTCTAGAATTCTAATAACAATAATAAAACGGGACTTTCTCAAGTTGCTTATTTTACTTTTAAGTTCTCGCATTCCTGTGAGAAAAAAGAATGTTTAGTTAGATGACGCTGCGTTGCTGTAAACTTCTACTTCCACTCTTAGAGTGCCCTCTGTTTTTAGAATAGAACGTTGCGTTCTATTCTAAAATTTGTTGTTTTAGAATATTTTGTTGTGATTCGAAAGGTATGAAATTTTTTCCCATAATGATTGAATATGAAAATGGAGCATTGTATCTCCGAGTAATTTAAGTTATGTAAATATGTAACATAGGTCTAAATAGTTTTCATTAATTAAACTTTTATAGTTAAAATTTCCATGGCAAGATTCCTGATTTTTTGAAATAGTGATGTGCAAATTATTTGATTGTTATCTATTATTATTATTATTATTATTTTAATTGTTTACAAATATTGAAATGTAAACGAGATATTAGAAAAATAATGCCCCATAAGATTAACATTAGCGAACGGATGTTTTTACGTGAGAGGAAGAGTTAAACTTGAAGAAAGCAATGTGGAGTCAACAATTTTAATTGAATCAAACACTTGCACAATGTTTATTTTTAATATTATTATTTAGAAAATGTCTTTTGAATGTTTATTCGGTGAAGTAGAAGCGTGTCAACGATTTAGAAATTTATTTATTTATAGATATATTTTCTTCAAATCATCCAAATTTGAGTTTTACTAAAACTATTAATTTATTTAGCTCTGTTGCAAGCTTTTACTACAAATTACCATGCTCTTTTACAGGGTATTGGAAGAAATTACTTTCTCCGGGAAAGGATTTTGAACGTCCCTTCCCTTCCAGTAGTACTAAACCAAGACAAAAACTTTTTGTTTTGGGTCCCTTTCCTATAGTTCAGTTTCTGTCTACTAAGGACAACAGATTAAATTTCGTACTGCTATGAAAAAACGACGATAAAACTGCCTTGTGTAATTATACTTTTAGAAAACTTTCCACCGAGCTCTCTCTTTGTCTGTTTTCGAGATGAGTTCGGGCTCTTTTTAGGTAGATTTCGTAAGAAATACTACCTATTACATTCTCCCCTAAGTTGGAATTTTTGAAAACTTTTTGCAGATCTACGTCGATCATGACTCCCAGAACCCAAAACCACCCCCAGTTCAAAACTTTATCTATCTAGTATCTATCTGTGGCACTTTTTTAATGGACACGATAACGTCAATAATTCTGCACAAATCTCTTCGAAACTGATACATAAAATCCAGGGGCATAAAATCTCGGTCAAGTTCGTTAATGGGCAAAATCGTGGGGGGGGGGGGGGGGGAGGGGTTTGTGAAAACAGAAAAAAACCCATAATTGCTTAGTTATGATACGTATAGAATCCGTTTAAAGTTATTATTACTTCTAGGAAAAGGGCCGAAAATTTATGTAGAACCGATTTTTGATATAATTAAAAATGGCCCTAAGGGGGGGGGGGGGGTTAGAAGAAAAATAATTCATAACTTCGTCCATTCGCAAGATATCAAATCCGCTTAAATTTATTATAAATCCTCTTAATATTATCTAAAACTTTTATACTGACAAGTTTTTTATAGGACCAACCCTTATAGCAAAAAAAAAAAAAAAAAAAAAAAAAAAAAAAATCCCTGCCGGCTCCGCCTGCAAACAAGTTAGGTTTCGAAGTGGGCGGTTCCAACTGCCGCATCATGGCAAAAATGTAATTTCTCCCGCAATTCCCAAGAAACAGGCGCCCTACGGTCTGCGTCTTCGAAATCTACCTGTGCCTGTAAACCAAGCACTCAGGTTTTTTTTTTTTTTTTTTGGGGGGGGGGGGAACTGGAGCCGGACGGTTTCTGAAATCCGATCCCAAAAATGCCGTGCCACCAAAGCCATGAACCGAGCCCGCATGTATACAGTAGGAAATTGTTAATAACATTTTAAAATTGTTTCAAAATTAATTTTCTGATTTAAAAATCTCTTCTTTACATAGAAATATCTATTTATCGTAAATATTTTCTCCTCTCAAGACGACGTTTCGTGATTTTCATGTCCCTGAAAATCTGTTTAAAACAGCCATCTTGTTATTTATACCGAACCACTAGCAAAAATCTACAAATATCACCATTTTTATTCCTTTATCATTGTAAAATTATGTTGGAATTGGAAAACTTCTGTTATCTAGTCATTCTGGGGGGAAAAAAAGACTTAAAAAAGAAAGAGAAGTTAGAAAATGGATATCCCACGGCTTCTTTGTGTTACTAACACTGATTGTGCCAAGGCTTCAGAATCAGATACAATATGTAACTTTATATCCCATCAATAGCAGTTCAATTCGCTTTCTGGTTTTTAGAGGATTGTAAAACATTAAGAAAATTACACTATATTCTTGTTTCTCAAACAGCAAATTTTTGTTTTTTCAATTTGTGAATAAATAAAATTTTTCGCTTTGAACCGGACCCTTTTTCTATATATCTCATTAATAACAATTCGATTAACTTTCAAACTGATTTTCAAAGCATTGTAAAACATTTAAAAAAAATTCAGACTACTTTCTTGTTTCTCAAACAGCAAATTTTTGTTTTTTCAATTTGTGAATAAATAAAATTTTTCGCTTTGAACCGGACCATTTCTCCTTATATCCCATTAATAAAAATTCAGTCTATTTTCAAAGCATTGTAAAACATTTTTTTAAAGAAATTTAGATTACATTCTTGTTTCTCAAACAGCAAGTTTTTTTGTTTTTTTTTTCCAAGTTTGTGAATAAATAAAATTTTTCACTTTGAACCGGACCGTTTCTCCTTACATCCCATTAATAACAATTCAATTAACTTTCAAACTGATTTTCAAAGCATTGTAAAACATTTTAAGAAATTTAGACTACTTTCTTGTTTCTCAAACAGCAATTTTTTTTTCATTTTTTTTTTTTTTTTTCAATTTGTGAATAAATAAAATTTTCATTTTGAGCCCGAGCCCGTAGACCGGTATAAAAATCGAGCCCGCCTTATGTTATATGTAGTGTGTTTGACCGATTCAACAATAAATGAAAAGTGCTGTGGTTGCGACTCTGGTTAGCAACAAACTAATTCAATGAAGGTTAAACCACCTTATAGTTAGTAATATATTTGTTGCTGCAAACCATCCGAGACAGTTGATAAATCGATGCAATCTGAAGGTTCCCGGGTACGACGTTAGTCACGCAGTTGCGTTATTCTAACCTCATGATTACATCGTGGAAGCCCGGCTTTTCCTTCTTCCACATATTACTCTTTTCTTGGAGGTTCACCTTACACAATGAAGGTATCTAAAAACCTGCAGCGACGAGGCCTTGAAATATATTTCGTCTGTTTTTCTGCTTCTGCCGTAGCATCCACTGATTTTAGCGTTTATTCTAAAGGTCGTATCTGGGCTTCAACCTTGAAGAAATGGTAGCAGCTGTCTTTTGTTTGTTTATGCCTTGCGTTTAACTGTGACCGCTGTCGAATTTGTTCTCTTTTGCGATTCGTTTAAGCAAGGCGTATCTATTACATAGGCGCCGACTTAATCAGAATTTTATGCTGTTAACTATTGCTTTTGTCATGACAAGTGAAAGAAAAAACTCGATTTAATAAAGTTTTTATTGTAGATATAATTATTTTCTAATTTTAATGAAGATCTTTAATTGACTGAATTAGCCTATATTCATGGCCTGATTATGACCCGCAGTAAGCAGTGCTGAATTCAGGCATTTTTCTCCAGGGGAGGAATTTTGATACTTCGGGAGGGGACATGATTCCCGGGGGAACGATTTGCAATTACCACAGAAAATCTCAAATCTTCCGGGAGAGGACATTTTGGTGCTCCGAGGGGAAAGTTCCCCTCTCAGGGCTGAATTCCACTGACAGTAGGTCAGTGTTTCCCAGTAAACGTATTTTTGAATATCACAATATTTGACTAATTTTCGTTTTATTTAAAAATTCTGCGATTAAAAAAGGCAAATATTTCTATTTTGGGAAAGTGGTATTCACAATTTCCTTAAATTGGCAACACTAGCCTACGCCTTGGTCAAAATCAGGTCTGTCCATATTGGAAAGCTGTATCAATTGGAAACTCCTTCGTTTTGGTATTTTTCAGCTTAATAAGGTTACTTTTAAAAACCTTCGCGAAAAGCGTTACGTATACGTGATGTATAAGGTGCGTACAATCCTTTATTTTTTTCCTACCAGTAATTTTTTATGGTAATTTTTGCCTTATTTAATCACATAATTTCGTAGATTAGGCAAATGCTTCTGCGAAGAGCGTCTCGTAACGTGACGTTATAAGGTGTGTACAATCCTTTATTTTTTCCTTCCAGTAATTTTTGCCTTATTTAATCACATTATTTCGTACATTAGGCAAATATTTCTATTTAAAATGGCTGGTGCTAAAAGATTAAAAATTGTGTACGGGACGCTAGTCGCGAAGGGTTAAATCCTAAGGTTTGTGTGTGTAGACTTCGCAACTTGCTGTCGACGACTTCCAAAAACTTGGTAACAAACACACACTCTGTACACTGCAAAAAATAATTGTTGATTTTACAGTATAAAACTGGCACCCAGCTGCCAGTATTATACCGTAAAATTAACAGTATTAAACAGTAAAATAAGCAGTAATACGCTGCCGTGCAAGCAGTAATACGCTACCGCGCAGTTTTATACTGTAAAATCAACAATTATTTTTTGCTGTGTACAATGTAACTCTTCTCCCACTCAGCTGAAAAATCACTAAAAGGGACGAGTTTCCCTGTTGAGAACAGCTGTTCCATATGGGTTTTAATTAATGAATTGCCATGCTTGCTTATTCATTGTTACATTTGCAAAAATTGAAGACTGCTTTTAATGTTCAAATTTTAAAACAAATTAGGATTGATCTTTCAAAAAAATTTGTTTTGTATTGTTTGAGGGTCTATCATAATCATGTCACTTGAATGTGTGATTTTCAAATTTTTTGGCCATTCCTTTGCTTAAATATAGAACTATGGATTTTTTTTTATGCAACACCAGTGCTTTAATATTTATGCTAGAGGGGAAAAAAATTAATACAAAAGTAAATAAGATTTATCGTGGTACTTAATCAGTAGTTCTATCTTGATAAAGATTCATCAGCAAAAATTCGTAAGCGCACTTCTTTTGTTGATGGCTTCTTATCGGGATAACCATTAAAGTTTCATTATAAAGTGGGTAATATAAGAAAACTGTGTTTAATTTTATTCCAAGTGCATCAAGTTTAATTTTTGCGTATTAAGTTACCAGATATGTTTAAAAAAAATTCTGTAGGCTTTTCTGGCATGCATGTAAATCAGCAGCACCCCATATCTAAAGCTTGCAGCATTCTTTGAAGTTAAAAGGTCCATTCACAATTTTCTATATTGTAGAGGTCTGTTGATGGTAGGTAACATTAGGAATAATAATGTATACTAATGATAGTAAAAATAATAAGTGATGCATTTTTACCATTGGCATACGGTTTTCACGTTGGGAAGTGGGACACATGCCCCAGTGTTAAAGAAATCTTAAAACAAACGAATCCAAATTTGTTACATTAAAGACGTGAGTATAAAATATCACAAATTTACTAAATGGTGTATACAAATGTCAAATTTAAAATTTAAAATTTAAAAAATCAACGTTTCGACCAACTTCTATGGTCATCTTCAGGAAAGAAGATAACCTGAAGTTGAACTTTCCTGAAGATGACCATAGAAATTGGTCGAAACGTTGATTTTTTAATTTGAAGTTTTAAATTTGACATTTGTATACACCATTTAGTAAATTTGTGATATTTTATACTCACGTCTTTAATGTAGTACTGTTTCATGGTGTAATCGTCCAGCATTTATATTTATACCAAATTTGTTATTTTAAACAAACTTAGAAGAAGAAAAATAAACTAAAATTTTCCGTAAACATTCAAATATACCAATAAATCAACCGAAATAATTCTAAAACAGACGCTTTTGCGTCCTTTTTCTGACGTCTGTTTTCGTTTCCTTTAATCTTTTTAACTTTGACGGTAACGAGTTTCACTTATGCCCATTGATCGTCATTTCCTGGCGTTGTTGAGTCATGGGTGTATATTTTGCAATAAATCGAGTGGCAACAGTGATTTTCTGACGTACCTAGCCAAGAGAGAGAGAGAGAGAGAGAGAGAAAAAAAAAATGAGAATGGGACCAAATAACAAATGGCTGGCAGATCAGGTAGCTAAGTTTGCCGGTGTGATAGATAATTCAGATATTATGACTTAAGAATCATAAATCATTCTTCACGACTTGAAGAAGACAAAAAATCATCTTTTACATGATACAACTGGACTTAAATTGTCATCTCTCTCGCCTCAAATAAGTGACTATGCGATTGTGGTTAATTTTATGAAACTACTGAACTAGTAGCTTTGTGTTGAAATGGTGCCTTGATTATGAGTTAATCCTGCACGGGTGCTGGAACCCGAAAATCATTTTGAAGTCGACCCGAATCCGATATGTATATTTTTTCTCAACGCAAAACTCGACACGGAATAAAATATAATCGTTCTTTTTTTTTTTTTTTTTTTTTTTTTTTTTTTTTTTTTTGGCAACATGAAAAAATAGTCTGCATAATATATTTAATATAAATTTTATCTTTTATGAATTAAATTGAATATGCAAGCACTTATTCAATGTATATTCTTCTTATTATTTATTGCATACATTTTTTTTTTTTTTTTTTTTTTTTTTTTTAATCTGAAGCAACATTTGCACTTTCTTTTGAAAAAAAAAAAAAAAAAAAAAAAAAATCTGGTATACCAGAACCCGACTCACAAAAGTTAAAACCCAATCTTAAATCGGCTGGAACCTAAAAAAAAAAAAAAAAAAAAAAAGTCAAATTCAAAACTGATCCTTAAAAGTAAAGTAAAGAAAAAAAGAAAAGAAAAATAATTGAAAAGAAAGAAATACCGGACCCAAATCCAATCTGAAGCTCCCCCTCCCACTAAAAAAGAAGAGCCTATTTGACCGTTTCCTTTAAAAATTTCATAACTTTTGTGGTAATGTGTTTTCATAGCTTCATTTACGCCGTAGAGCGTCACTTTCTGGCGTTGTTGAGTCACGGATATTCTTCATACATTTTGCAATAAGTCGAGTGGCAACACCGATTCTCTGACGTACATAGCCTGGAGAAGATAAAAATCAGACAAAATAACAGATGGCTAGGTGGATCAGGTAGCTGAGTTTGCCGGTGTGATAATTCAGGTATTATGACTTAAGAATCATAAATTTTTCTCCACTGCTTGATGAAAAATGAGAAGGAAGAACTCATCTCTTTCAACTGGATTTAGATTTTATTTTTTAGTTTCTTCAAATCACTGAATATTAAAAACGCGAGTATTTTATGTAAACAGCTTTATACTATGTAACCTTGGTTTGAGTTCGAATAAATGAATTATGGGTTTTGTTGACACATGCCGTTAATGTTTTACTAAAACAAGAGATGAGTGGTAGAATGTTTAACCGGAATGTACAATGATAGGAAACAAATAAGGACAAAATTTTAAACTGCTATATTTAGTACCGCGGTATTTAACCCTTTGCTGTCTTCTAACACAGCAGTTAATATAAATTGTTCATAGAATTTTCAACAGACGACGATACTGAGTTACACTAGATTAATTTTTAACGCAATTATTCAAATTGGTAAAACTAGTATACGCCGCCAGGGGCCTGAGGAGCGCCCGGCGCGTCTTCAACCACGGAACCCAAGTGGGACTTTTAACGCGTACGACCGGATTTGGCTCTCCGTATGCGCTTCGGCCTATTCAAATTGGTAAAGACATCATATGAGTTGTAATTTTTCAACTGGGCGAAAAACAATGTCCCGGCCAGGATTCGAACCAAGGATCTGTTGGCTGAAACTGCCGATGGTGAATTAGGTTAGTTAACTGGGTGAATTAGGTCCTCCAGATTCGTCCGGGATGGTTCAGTTGGTAGAACATTGGCAGCTTCAGCCAGTAGATCCCTGGTTCGAATCCTGGCCAGGACATTTTTCGAACACTTCGGACATTAGAACTCATATGATACTGAGTTAATTTTTCATTCCAAAGTTTTATTTATCATTTGAGCAGTTTTGCATCATTATTGCTAAAATGAACATCGTAATTTTGTCAAACTAGAAAGGCTGGAAATGTTCAAAAATAATTTTTTTACAAAGATACGTTCGTATACTTCACATTTTTATGTTAGAAAATTGACAATATTTTTATGAAAAGTATGTAGTTTTCTGTTTATTGCAAATGTGAAAAAAAGTACCTTTTAGTCCATAATTTTTTATTTTTATGGTGTAATTTTATTTAATTATTTTTTACGAGCTTAAAATGATCTATTCTAACATCTGAGTAAATGTTTTTCAAATCGAAGTTATTCAATCGCAAAGGGTTGATGTAATTTATTCCATTTTTTTCAAAAGGAAAAATACACTTAAAAATCTTCCACAGGGATTTTTTACGTTATAGACAGATTTCACTTTTACAACTCTTACTGAACAGTATATAGTAAAACCTGTAAAAACAAAATCGATAGAGACCGGAAAAAATTTTCTGTTTTAGACAGGTTTCCGTTTGAGCAAGTAGACTTTTATGGCATTATTTTCGGCGAAATGATAAAAAATACTTCTTAGACGGGTACTGTTTTTACAAGTTTTACTACATTAAGGTTGTTGGTCAGTCAGCTCACTAATTCCCCTTGCGAATGGCCGTGGTTGGTTGGTTGTTTGGTTGATTTTTATGACGGCCGATTATCTACACGAGGGATATAGGCCCTGGGCGAAGTGCCCTCCGTGGGGTCTTTCTAAGCGAATGGCCGTGGAATCCATTCGTAGTTTTAAAATATATCTCGTAAGGAAATTAATATTTTTGACATTAGGAAATTAATAGTTTGAGTGTATTACGTGGGATGTATATATAGGCTGTACGAAAGAATTCGCATACATTACCGGCTATGGATAGCAATTTCTGAAAAACTATTTTTACTTAGTTATGCGGGTTTTTCTTAAGTTGCTTATTTAGATATCACATTTCATTTTAAGAAAAAAAAAGTTTCCTAATAATATTCTGTTGATGTTGGAAAGTGTTTAACAATCTATGCCTGGTGAATGATTTTTCGTTCTTGTTATTTTTAAATACGGTCTGGTCTATTTTGGGAAGTCACAGAAAAAAAAAAAAAAAACTCACTGATATCCCAACAAGTTATTAAATAAAAATACTATTTATTTTTAAATGCAATTTACTTGTAAATATTTTTGCTTCTTAAAAAAAAAAAAAGAAAGAAAGAAAAAGAAAAAGAAAGAAAGAAAAAACTATTTCCTCCCATTTCCTGGTACTTATGACTTATTTTCCCATTCTTCTCTGTCTCTCTGTGTTTACTAGAAGAAAGCGCCTCATCGTAAATATTTCAGATATTGAACTGATAATAAATCTGCCTAGCTGCTGAAATGCTTATTGAAGCGAGTTTTTTTTACATTTGATGTTGAGTGAACTGGACTGAGTGTTTCTGGACGCGACAGTGCGGGAAAGGGGAAAAAAAACCTATTGCCACGTGACTTTAATTGCTTATTGTGATGTCCCCTAAAAAAACAAAAAAAAAAAAAAAAACAGTGAAATGTTTCCTTAAAAAAACCCACCGGTAGTACTTCATCAAATATTTCACTAAAGTCAATTTTTTCAGTTTTTATGCACCCTTTAGAATAATAAAAATAGTTAAAAATACCAACTGAGTGCTTATTTAGTTTTAAAATAATATAAACTGACAACTGCAGAATTCTGGCAAAACATGCGTTCCATTTTAACAGATTTTCTTGTTATAATATAATTTTAGAATGATCTACACAAATTTTTAATTGTCTTTATGTTAAACCATTAATACGTAATAAAATGCTTCATTTTCAACTGGTTATGTTAGTTGTGGGGGTTTTTTTTCATGTAAAATGGGTTATTTTTTTTAGAAAAGTGTTTTTTTTTTTTTTTTCAAATTCTCCCTTAATTGGCTGCCATTTCGTAATAAAGTGATAAAACGAAAAATGCTCAGCATTAAAGTCTTAGTCACCACAAGCTGTAAAAATTTAGTAATGTTTAATTTTTTTTTTTTTTTTGCATTCTTTATTAGACTTTATATAGAGAAAATTTCAAAATGTGAAGTTTTTTTTTTTTTTTTTTTCCCCCCCTCTTAGAGGACAGCACAATATAACCCGATAAGAAATTCATTAATTAAAAAATGGAAAAAATCATTGGTTTCAAAATAGCTTCAATAGTGCGGACTGCAAGTGCCCTGCTTTTGCTTTTAAAAATGAGTCCGTAAACAATGTGTCAGGAAGTTTCGCCATGTGGAGCAGGGAATTTGAGAACCGCCTTAAATCGTAATATTGATAGTCTCCATTTAATGGGTAGAAGAAAACGGGGCGACGAACCTGCGTAGACTTTAATTAATGAGGAATAACTGAGTCGCTGAAAATTGCGCAGCAGAGATTGTTACAGATTTAAAACCAAGGTCATTTCGTGTTGAAGAACCAGATGATGAAGGCAAAGACGAGAATGAAAACAAATCTGGTTTTCCTATGGGAGTTATGTTAGTGGCAAATATGTGAAGTAATAGTTTATTAAATGGCAAAACAAGGAAGTTCGGTTTGCTGATGATTTGTTATTGTGGAGGGGTTATGGTCTTACTCATTTGATTTACTATTGGCGAACAAATTTTTCTGAGTTTGTCGAATATTCTTTTAACCTTTTGATTACGGGCACGGAACGGTGACTGTTTTTATATTCAATCTTACCACAATTTACACACACACACACAGGGCCCGTTTAAGACTTAGAAGTAGGGGAAGCCCGACGTCCCCTTTTACTCACCAATTATGCTTCAACAATTTGAAATTTTACCATCAAAATTTCAAGTAAACAACACTTTTAATATTAAACTAAAACTAACTATCTATATACATATAAAAATATTTTATTATATACATAATTATACATAACAGATTAATTTTGTAAGTGAATTTACAAATATGGAACATGTGTGAATATCTGAACTTTAAAATATATTTTATGCTTTGAAAATTGCAGGTTTTACCATTGTTAAGAACAGTGCAGGAACAACAAATATTTGACATAAATTTATGCTTATAGCTGCAACACAATATTGCTTCAATTTTATAAATAGAAATTTTATATCACCTGAATGCTAATTACTTTTCCCTTTATTTAAATAACCTATTCTCCATATTTTATATAATTTCTCCTCACTTTGTGAATATAAACAAAATATAAGTATACAAATTAAATTTTCTGTTATTTTTGCATGTTACAGTCTTAAATATTTGAAATTAAAATGTAAAACATAAGAAAAATGAAAATAAGTTGCATTTAATCACTGTTTTTATATACCATTTATTATATCAACAGAAAAAAAAATAGCGTATAAATGTATCAGTATTAGTCTGAGGGAAAATTTAATAGCTATAATTAAGAAAAAAAATACATTTTTTACCCTGACTGAATTTTTTTCCCTAAAAATTAGTTTAGAAAAGTAAATTTGGGGGCCCCTTTCAATTTCAGTGGGTAAGCTCATGCTTCTCGGGCCTATTCGGTAAACAGGCCCTGCACACACACACAAATTCTTTACGGTAGATTTTTCTTTAAAATATCCTAGAATAAGTGTATGACAGATATTATTTTTCAAAAAGTGGTACGAATAGAATAAACAAATAGTCGCTGGGTCGACATATGTCCCCGACACCGTAATGAAAGTTTAACTTCGAACAAGGGCATATAATTTTAGTATGTTAGTGTTCTTTTAACTTTGAAGAAGGGCATATGATTTTAGTATGCAGAGACCTTCACAGATATGGCGGGCCTGGTACCAACTACGCTTATGAATCTCCTACATGCTCCATATAGCTTAAATCAGCCCGGTGGTGGCCTCCTTTCATCTTAGGGCTGTGATCTTTAATCCTTGTATTCACAGCCCTGTTTGTATGTATAAGTAGATATAAAATAAGAGTTCTACGCCAGCGGTGGGTGCGGTGGTGACCTCTGAAGGTGAAGTTCAAGGTTACCGGAAGTGGCAGGTGTGGACACCGGAAGTCGCAGGTAGGGATAACAGGCATGTTGAGACATGAAGTGAACAGGAAGTACGATCGGAAACGCGAAAGGAAGTTTAACCGGAAACACCACAGGAAGTGAATGCGATAAGGAGAGAGGGGGAGGGCTTATTTTTGTGGGGGGCTTATGCTAACCTGAAATAAAAATGGAATTATTTCTTACTTTGTAAAAATTTAACATAAAATGTATCTTTTTTTTTTTTCACCTGAAATAAAAATTTTATTTGCTAACTAACATCTAATATAAAAATGGAAATATTTCTGACTTTGTTTTACTTTATAAAAGTTAGCATGAAATTTATTTTAAGACTGGAAACGCGACAGGAAGTAAGACCTGAAACCGGATTAGACATGCTTTTTCCAAAAAGGGTTTTCAGGAAGCAGTAAACATGTTTTGGGAACATGTTTGGGAGCTTGTTGGAACAGGAAAGGCAGTTTAGAAGACCGGAAGTGATTAAGCGATAAGAAAAGTACAGGAATATACACGTAGATTTAGTTCTTTGTAGAGGGTGAAATTTTATTTTATTTTTTATTTAAAGAGTTTTCTTTTTCTTTTTTTTTTTTTTTTTTTTCTTTAAAGCGTTTAAAATTATTTTTTATATTATTATTATTTTTTTTTTTGGTAGTGGTTTACGTATTATTTTAATTTTTAGTGACGTTAGAACCTGCAATGTTCTGTACCACACATGTCTTATCTTAGATTATCAAGGATGTGTGTGTGTTGTTATCTCTTTAAATGCAAGAGATGGGGACTTCAGACATGTATTGAGATATCTTTACGGTCATTTATTGTACTTTTACTGAATGAGATAAAGTAATAGGGCGAAATTTTCTTTAGCTATTGAGTAACTCGAGAGTTTTGGTTTAATATGAATGCTATTACATCTATTTGTTTAATTTACAAACACATTTCTTTCACAACACTCTGTCAACAGATCACTTCAATATTCGAAATAATAATTTAGAGGGAAAATTTTTACTTTCTATACGAAATTTTATTTATAGAGATTGACGAAGATAGTATGCCTAATTCTTTCTTGTACAACATTATATTCGAAATAGAGTTTTGTTACCAAAAATAACGTGTTTATACATTTTAAAAACGAAAGCAAAGTGATTTTCAAAAATGTAAATATAAGCTATACACCCACGCATTTTTGTTATTGAATTAAATTACAAGGTTTAATATTGTATTCAGCGTAATATTTTCTTATAAAAGCCGTTTCACAAACTTGTATACTAAAAGTAATGTGTCATTTTTAGGGGAAAAAATTAATTCAAGTCATTGAGACTAATCCTTTATGGGGGAAAAATTTGTCATACTTCTTTGTGTTACATTACATCTTCCGTTTTTTAAGTTTACAAATTTGTAGACTAACTTAAATAATCGTTTTTAGGATACTTAAACAATATATATATACTTTTTAATTATATAATTTTTTTTAATTGACTTGTAATATAGCTTTTTTTTCTTAAAAGGGTACTGTAGAATAACTTATGTCACAAATACTACATCCTTCTTTAGTTAAATATGTTTCACTTAAGACATGACAAAGTGTCTTAGAAACATTTCATTTTGGAGTTAAGTGATTAAAGAAGAAAAATATTATTTATATAAACACAACACATAAGACCAGTGACTGAGAGGTTCTGGTTTTAAAGCTACTAGACGTTTGGGTTTAAACTTCTCTCGCGCTCGTCGACCTAACCGTTCGGAGTTTTCTTCGAACCTTGTCAATACGAGTTAGGAGCCCTTAGAATGACCCCTAGAGTGACCTATATCCCAAGCGTAGATAATCGGTTTTAACAAATAACCAACCAACCACAACACATAAGACATTTTAGATCGTTACATAAGACATTATAGATCATTACATAAGACATTTTAGATTATTACATTTAGTTAAGAAGTGATTTGACGTGCAAAATATTATTTATAAAATCATACAATAAGAGAATTTTAAAGATTTTTTCCTTTTAAATGAACAATTTTTAGTGACTATTTAACTTATTAAAGAGAGCGGGTATTTTGTTTAGAGTTATACGATTAAAATAAATTTTCAATAGATTTGACTTTATACAACCAACATTTTAAAAAAAGGGAATGGAATCTAGTTTTTATAAATTAACGTTTTTCAATTTTACAAATACTTCACACCCCGTCTTTTTTCCCCCTCTTTTAGTAGACTTTACATACATAAGACATAAAAAGCGTTTTAGAATACATCATTTAGAAATTAAGTGGTTTGATAAATAAAATATTATTTATAAAAGCAATAGATACGAGAGTAATAAGGATTTTTACTTACATATGTACGAACTTCTGATAGGTAAAACTTTCTAAATCATTGTGCAAGAATTAAGTGGTTATTGAACTTATAACATTACATGATGAAATAATCACGTGACGTATTTTTAAACCAATAAAATGTCAGTATTTTCAAACAAATAAAAAGTTAGTATTTTTACACGAGCGCCCTCTATCATTATATAAATTTCAATGAAACGAGTTCATAACATTCTACTGTGACCTGATATCGTTGTAATAGGTTGTATTTTTCATTTAAGTTATTGTGGAACGAGTTATGAATTCTTATGTTGGTGATGTAACCAACTTGGAGTGTCAACACTCATCACCAGAGTTAAATAATCAAGAGATGGATTCTACACTTTTATCCAAAGAAGGACTCGTTTCGAATTATGAAGTGAAACTCACCTCATCAGGACTAAAGAAACAGAAGTTACCCCATGTGCGTAAGATGTGTAACACAGCATTTCCTCGAAAAGTTAACTTAGTGTTTCATATGAAAAGTCATCTAAAGGAAAAATCTTTTTGCTGTGAGGTGTGTGCTGAAGTTTTTTCACAAAAGAGTGATTTACGTAATCATCAAAAGATTCACAAATTGCCCAAATACAAGTGTAGTGATTGCAACGAGATATTTTCAAGAATGTCTGACTTATTAATACACAAGAAGACCCATAAGATTTGTAAACAATATTCATGTGCAAAGTGTTGTGAAATATTTAAGTGTGAATCGGATTTTTTACAACATTGTGATGCTTTTCATAAAGTTTTACCTAACATTGCGAAATCACCCTGTTTAAAAGATTTGTTATTTGAACTTATAGTGAAGCTTATAGATTAGTTCGAACTTATAGTGAATTAAAAGACAAAATGATATGCAAAATATATGAACTAGAATTAACAGACCAAAACATACATGTACATGCTGAGAATGCCTTTTTAAAGTTGTACAACGGCTTTGAAGATTTCACAGAACGAGTGTTTAATTGGACATTATGAAAATTTTTGAAATTAGAATTGATTACAGCTCAATATGACAGGCTTATTTGATTTGTATTATTTTAAATGATTAATAAATAGTTTGATTGTGAAAAAAGTGTTTTCTTTAGCATACACTGTGTGACTTTTAAACTAATGTTGTGTATTTTGAATGTGTCAGAGAAAACAGGAGTGTGTTGACATTTAAAAAAAAAGATTTCACATAATATAAAAGTTTTACAATAAAAATTGACTTACCTAAAGTTTTTTCAAGATAGTCACGATATCCTTTCCATTACAATTATTTTAAGGAAATAGAATTTAATTTTGTTGGGAATAACACTTTGTTGTTAACAGCACGTGGTTTGTCTTATCATAACTATGAGATCCTAAGATCACTTCCTATTAACATGATAACGAAAAGTAAAAAAATGACTAATGCAAGCCGATTTTCCTGCCTAAACTTGTTATCAGCTTGCATGAGTGACTCATCTTTACATGTGTGGATTTGTATGTTGAAAAAATGATTGCTATGTTTAACCCGTGTAGACGATTTTTATCCGGAAGCTGTTTGAACTACCAAATTTCAGATATCACACATTTTACTAGAACATTTAAATATTTTAATGTCTTTTCGCCCGCAAATTGGAAACTTAGGATTATCACCTTTACATCGAGACATGGAAGGTAGAAAAATAATAACTTTACACTTAGACAATATTTTAATTTAAGAAGAATTAGACTTAACACATTGTTAGAGTTTCTTTGAAAAATATCTAGTTGGTTGCAAATTTTAGAAAATTCGACCTAACGAAATTAACACACTTAAAAATATCTAGTTGGTTATACATTTTATAAAATAAGCAACAAATAAACATTTCGATACATTGACAAAAGAAAATAATTAAGTTTAAGTAAACTTTACACTTAGACAATATTTCAAACTAAGAAAAATAATAACTTTACACTTATATAATATTTTCAACTAAGGAAAATTAATAACTTTAAAAATCAGACTTAACACATTGTTAAAGTTTTTTTTAAAACAACACAACATTTTCAAAGCAGTGGAAATAGTATACCTGAAAAAAATTCAACTTAGTGGAATTTAATAGTGAAATTTTTTAACCTCACTCATTTAAAAAATAAAACTTTGTAAATTTTTTCCATTTTTAAAATAAAACTTATTTAAAAAATAAATAAGCAACTATTAAACATTTTGAATGTCTTAGACAAAGTGTGAATAAATTTGTTGAAATTATATAAAACATGAAAAATTTCATTACTTTTAAAAGAAATTTTATTTTTGGTGAAATAAACTCGAGGTATTTATTATATGTTACTTAAACTACATGAGAATTGATTGAAAATGTGTTACTTTTAATCACTCACAAGATAAGACATGATGTTACAATATACACATAGGAATGACATAGGAATTTCAGATGGGTTTTTCTCCCACACATGACGTCACTGATAACATATTTACTGATCAAGTCATAAAATCATAGTTTAGGGTAGGTTTTTAAGCACGAAGTTTAGTTGAGATTTAAGATATTTGAGAAATATAAACTACAACTTTGGCTACTTTTTGAAATTTCCCCCTACATAAGAAAAAGAACATAGAAAAATAAAATGAAAAGTCGTATTTGAATGGAATCAAATTATTATCCTTTCACTTAACAGCTGAATGCGTCGATAATTACATCACAAAGGCACTGATAACAACTGATTGAATATATTGTGTTTCTTTTTTAAGGTTAAATTGATTTAATATTCAAGTTATTTCTTAATGATACACTTAAAAACAATAAACTTAATTAGCATTCAAAAAGCAAACGATCACATTATTGTGTAAAACAATAAAATGTTTTAAAAGTCACGAGTTAAAATTTGAAATGACTTAGAGTTTAAGTAGAATTTAGATGTGAACCTTTTAAAATGAAATAATAGTTTTTTGTATCGCCCTCTATCGGTGGGTAATAGAATTAAGAGATAATTAAAAGTTTTAACTTGAATTCGAGCCCACAACAAAAATTATTTTTCGGTTTTATAATTTAGGGTAGGTTTAACTGAGCAAGCCATGATATTTCAGTATTTATAGACGATTTAAGATATTCGATAAAGGAAATCATCTGAATTTTTAATTTAATTGAAGGGTTTACTGCTTAAAGTACTACAAAATGAGTACAACACGATGCATAGTTTTTTAATTAATTATATTTTTCGAAAGATTAAATTGACTTACTGATAAACTTAGGATTTATGTTTAAAGTGAATAAATTTGACATGTTAGGTTCACTTAATAACAGAGGGTTGAATAAGTTATTTTTAATAAAAATAAAGTTTACTAAAAGTTTTTAAAGTTAAAAAAATATAGTTTTAAAAAATTTAAAGTTTACAAAAAGTTTAAAAATCTTTAAGTAAATCAAAATTAACTTTTTAATTTTAACTATTGAGAGACTATAATCTAACTGTTTATCCTTGTAACCAACTGGTGCATATCAACTATATACTCTGTATCTGCATATGCGCAGAAAAACATAGACATTTAATCTAACTTGAGTTCGACTTTAAATTATTTGCCAACTTTTAAGTTTAATTACTATACACAACTCGATTACCTTTCCCACAAAACACCTTTCAGAAACAAAACAGAAATTAACACTTACCGAAAAACACGTCCACTTTGGGTGTTAGTCTTCACTCAACTAACGTTTCTCCCTTATCTTTGCTAGGGGGCGCTGCAATCGCCGCTAGAGGCGTTAGTAGTCTTCAGGTGTGTGATAAGAATAAACTTTAAATCCAACTTACACTCGCTCAGTCATTCTTGCTTCTCTCTACCTTGCTAACAACTGTTTGCTGCTGGCTCATTGTTTGGTTGTTTAAACTTGTTGAATGACGTCATCATTTGTTTGTCTAAACTTGTCCAGTCTTGTTTTTATGCAGTACGTCTATTTAGATGAGTCATCACTCGCTTATCTTGGTTGACTTGTCCAAACTTGTTTTTGTGTGGCACGTCTATTTGGGTGAGTCATCGTTCGCTTATCTTGCTTTACTTGTTTGAACTTGTCTAGTATCCACCACCTCATGTCTTTTGTCATAGCTTGAATATACTTTACACCAATCACTTAAATATAAAAGTCTTGTCACAACTTACTTAAACTTTGATAAAAATATTAATTATTTATAAATTTCATCAAATTCTTATTTTTCTGATACATTTACTATGTAATTTTCGTTCAAAAATATGGTAAAGCCGGATTTTAAATCGAAGTCTAAGATAAATTCCCCAAATTTGTAACATTTTAACACTAATAATAAATATTGTAAGCACCCAGTACATACAAGTTTTGTAAAAATAATATTACTTATAGCTAACTCGTTATGTCCCATGATACAAAATTTCAATATAACTAAAATCAGTGTTAAACAAAAATCTAATCACGTGTCTTTATATATTATTTTGAAATGCAAAGCATTATATCTAAACGAATGATATAAGGAGTAGTTAGAATAGTTCTTATATTTTTGTTAGTAAAAAATTTATACACATTATCTTACAAGGTTGCAATATTCAACACACGGTTCACCATATTTAAAAACGATTCACCACGATTTAAAATCTTAGTAACATATTTTAAATTTATAAATTTAAATTAAAACATATTTTTATAAATAAACAATTATAAATACTTAAGTATTTTTAATTTAAATCTCTCTCTCAATAGTTAAAATTAAAAAGTTAATTTTGATTTACTTAAAGATTTTTAAACTTTTTGTAAACTTTAAATTTTTTAAAACTATATTTTTTTAACTTTAAAAACTTTTAGTAAACTTTATTTTTATTAAAAATAACTTATTCAACCCTCTGTTATTAAGTGAACCTAACATGTCAAATTTATTCACTTTAAACATAAATCCTAAGTTTATCAGTAAGTCAATTTAATCTTTCGAAAAATATAATTAATTAAAAAACTATGCATCGTGTTGTACTCATTTTGTAGTACTTTAAGCAGTAAACCCTTCAATTAAATTAAAAATTCAGATGATTTCCTTTATCGAATATCTTAAATCGTCTATAAATACTGAAATATCATGGCTTGCTCAGTTAAACCTACCCTAAATTATAAAACCGAAAAATAATTTTTGTTGTGGGCTCGAATTCAAGTTAAAACTTTTAATTATCTCTTAATTCTATTACCCACCGATAGAGGGCGATACAAAAAACTATTATTTCATTTTAAAAGGTTCACATCTAAATTCTACTTAAACTCTAAGTCATTTCAAATTTTAACTCGTGACTTTTAAAACATTTTATTGTTTTACACAATAATGTGATCGTTTGCTTTTTGAATGCTAATTAAGTTTATTGTTTTTAAGTGTATCATTAAGAAATAACTTGAATATTAAATCAATTTAACCTTAAAAAAGAAACACAATATATTCAATCAGTTGTTATCAGTGCCTTTGTGATGTAATTATCGACGCATTCAGCTGTTAAGTGAAAGGATAATAATTTGATTCCATTCAAATACGACTTTTCATTTTATTTTTCTATGTTCTTTTTCTTATGTAGGGGGAAATTTCAAAAAGTAGCCAAAGTTGTAGTTTATATTTCTCAAATATCTTAAATCTCAACTAAACTTCGTGCTTAAAAACCTACCCTAAACTATGATTTTATGACTTGATCAGTAAATATGTTATCAGTGACGTCATGTGTGGGAGAAAAACCCATCTGAAATTCCTATGTCATTCCTATGTGTATATTGTAACATCATGTCTTATCTTGTGAGTGATTAAAAGTAACACATTTTCAATCAATTCTCATGTAGTTTAAGTAACATATAATAAATACCTCGAGTTTATTTCACCAAAAATAAAATTTCTTTTAAAAGTAATGAAATTTTTCATGTTTTATATAATTTCAACAAATTTATTCACACTTTGTCTAAGACATTCAAAATGTTTAATAGTTGCTTATTTATTTTTTAAATAAGTTTTATTTTAAAAATGGAAAAAATTTACAAAGTTTTATTTTTTAAATGAGTGAGGTTAAAAAATTTCACTATTAAATTCCACTAAGTTGAATTTTTTTCAGGTATACTATTTCCACTGCTTTGAAAATGTTGTGTTGTTTTAAAAAAAACTTTAACAATGTGTTAAGTCTGATTTTTAAAGTTATTAATTTTCCTTAGTTGAAAATATTATATAAGTGTAAAGTTATTATTTTTCTTAGTTTGAAATATTGTCTAAGTGTAAAGTTTACTTAAACTTAATTATTTTCTTTTGTCAATGTATCGAAATGTTTATTTGTTGCTTATTTTATAAAATGTATAACCAACTAGATATTTTTAAGTGTGTTAATTTCGTTAGGTCGAATTTTCTAAAATTTGCAACCAACTAGATATTTTTCAAAGAAACTCTAACAATGTGTTAAGTCTAATTCTTCTTAAATTAAAATATTGTCTAAGTGTAAAGTTATTATTTTTCTACCTTCCATGTCTCGATGTAAAGGTGATAATCCTAAGTTTCCAATTTGCGGGCGAAAAGACATTAAAATATTTAAATGTTCTAGTAAAATGTGTGATATCTGAAATTTGGTAGTTCAAACAGCTTCCGGATAAAAATCGTCTACACGGGTTAAACATAGCAATCATTTTTTCAACATACAAATCCACACATGTAAAGATGAGTCACTCATGCAAGCTGATAACAAGTTTAGGCAGGAAAATCGGCTTGCATTAGTCATTTTTTTACTCTTCGTTATCATGTTAATAGGAAGTGATCTTAGGATCTCATAGTTATGATAAGACAAACCACGTGCTGTTAACAACAAAGTGTTATTCACAACAAAATTAAATTCTATTTCCTTAAAATAATTGTAATGGAAAGGATATCGTGACTATCTTGAAAAAACTTTAGGTAAGTCAATTTTTATTGTAAAACTTTTATATTATGTGAAATCTTTTTTTTTAAATGTCAACACACTCCTGTTTTCTCTGACACATTCAAAATACACAACATTAGTTTAAAAGTCACACAGTGTATGCTAAAGAAAACACTTTTTTCACAATCAAACTATTTATTAATCATTTAAAATAATACAAATCAAATAAGCCTGTCATATTGAGCTGTAATCAATTCTAATTTCAAAAATTTTCATAATGTCCAATTAAACACTCGTTCTGTGAAATCTTCAAAGCCGTTGTACAACTTTAAAAAGGCATTCTCAGCATGTACATGTATGTTTTGGTCTGTTAATTCTAGTTCATATATTTTGCATATCATTTTGTCTTTTAATTCACTATAAGTTCGAACTAATCTATAAGCTTCACTATAAGTTCAAATAACAAATCTTTTAAACAGGGTGATTTCGCAATGTTAGGTAAAACTTTATGAAAAGCATCACAATGTTGTAAAAAATCCGATTCACACTTAAATATTTCACAACACTTTGCACATGAATATTGTTTACAAATCTTATGGGTCTTCTTGTGTATTAATAAGTCAGACATTCTTGAAAATATCTCGTTGCAATCACTACACTTGTATTTGGGCAATTTGTGAATCTTTTGATGATTACGTAAATCACTCTTTTGTGAAAAAACTTCAGCACACACCTCACAGCAAAAAGATTTTTCCTTTAGATGACTTTTCATATGAAACACTAAGTTAACTTTTCGAGGAAATACTGTGTTACACATCTTACGCACATGGGGTAACTTCTGTTTCTTTAGTCCTGATGAGGTGAGTTTCACTTCATAATTCGAAACGAGTCCTTCTTTGGATAAAAGTGTAGAATCCATCTCTTGATTATTTAACTCTGGTGATGAGTGTTGACACTCCAAGTTGGTTACATCACCAACATAAGAATTCATAACTCGTTCCACAATAACTTAAATGAAAAATACAACCTATTACAACGATATCAGGTCACAGTAGAATGTTATGAACTCGTTTCATTGAAATTTATATAATGATAGAGGGCGCTCGTGTAAAAATACTAACTTTTTATTTGTTTGAAAATACTGACATTTTATTGGTTTAAAAATACGTCACGTGATTATTTCATCATGTAATGTTATAAGTTCAATAACCACTTAATTCTTGCACAATGATTTAGAAAGTTTTACCTATCAGAAGTTCGTACATATGTAAGTAAAAATCCTTATTACTCTCGTATCTATTGCTTTTATAAATAATATTTTATTTATCAAACCACTTAATTTCTAAATGATGTATTCTAAAACGCTTTTTATGTCTTATGTATGTAAAGTCTACTAAAAGAGGGGGAAAAAAGACGGGGTGTGAAGTATTTGTAAAATTGAAAAACGTTAATTTATAAAAACTAGATTCCATTCCCTCTTTTTAAAATGTTGGTTGTATAAAGTCAAATCTATTGAAAATTTATTTTAATCGTATAACTCTAAACAAAATACCCGCTCTCTTTAATAAGTTAAATAGTCACTAAAAATTGTTCATTTAAAAGGAAAAAATCTTTAAAATTCTCTTATTGTATGATTTTATAAATAATATTTTGCACGTCAAATCACTTCTTAACTAAATGTAATAATCTAAAATGTCTTATGTAATGATCTATAATGTCTTATGTAACGATCTAAAATGTCTTATGTGTTGTGGTTGGTTGGTTATTTGTTAAAACCGATTATCTACGCTTGGGATATAGGTCACTCTAGGGGTCATTCTAAGGGCTCCTAACTCGTATTGACAAGGTTCGAAGAAAACTCCGAACGGTTAGGTCGACGAGCGCGAGAGAAGTTTAAACCCAAACGTCTAGTAGCTTTAAAACCAGAACCTCTCAGTCACTGGTCTTATGTGTTGTGTTTATATAAATAATATTTTTCTTCTTTAATCACTTAACTCCAAAATGAAATGTTTCTAAGACACTTTGTCATGTCTTAAGTGAAACATATTTAACTAAAGAAGGATGTAGTATTTGTGATATAAGTTATTCTACAGTACCCTTTTAAGAAAAAAAAGCTATATTACAAGTCAATTAAAAAAAATTATATAATTAAAAAGTATATATATATTGTTTAAGTATCCTAAAAACGATTATTTAAGTTAGTCTACAAATTTGTAAACTTAAAAAACGGAAGATGTAATGTAACACAAAGAAGTATGACAAATTTTTCCCCCATAAAGGATTAGTCTCAATGACTTGAATTAATTTTTTCCCCTAAAAATGACACATTACTTTTAGTATACAAGTTTGTGAAACGGCTTTTATAAGAAAATATTACGCTGAATACAATATTAAACCTTGTAATTTAATTCAATAACAAAAATGCGTGGGTGTATAGCTTATATTTACATTTTTGAAAATCACTTTGCTTTCGTTTTTAAAATGTATAAACACGTTATTTTTGGTAACAAAACTCTATTTCGAATATAATGTTGTACAAGAAAGAATTAGGCATACTATCTTCGTCAATCTCTATAAATAAAATTTCGTATAGAAAGTAAAAATTTTCCCTCTAAATTATTATTTCGAATATTGAAGTGATCTGTTGACAGAGTGTTGTGAAAGAAATGTGTTTGTAAATTAAACAAATAGATGTAATAGCATTCATATTAAACCAAAACTCTCGAGTTACTCAATAGCTAAAGAAAATTTCGCCCTATTACTTTATCTCATTCAGTAAAAGTACAATAAATGACCGTAAAGATATCTCAATACATGTCTGAAGTCCCCATCTCTTGCATTTAAAGAGATAACAACACACACACATCCTTGATAATCTAAGATAAGACATGTGTGGTACAGAACATTGCAGGTTCTAACGTCACTAAAAATTAAAATAATACGTAAACCACTACCAAAAAAAAAAATAATAATAATATAAAAAATAATTTTAAACGCTTTAAAGAAAAAAAAAAAAAAAAAAAAAAAAAAAAGAAAAAGAAAACTCTTTAAATAAAAAATAAAATAAAATTTCACCCTCTACAAAGAACAAAATCTACGTGTATATTCCTGTACTTTTCTTATCGCTTAATCACTTCCGGTCTTCTAAACTGCCTTTCCTGTTCCAACAAGCTCCCAAACATGTTCCCAAAACATGTTTACTGCTTCCTGAAAACCCTTTTTGGAAAAAGCATGTCTAATCCGGTTTCAGGTCTTACTTCCTGTCGCGTTTCCAGTCTTAAAATAAATTTCATGCTAACTTTTATAAAGTAAAACAAAGTCAGAAAGATTTCCATTTTTATATTAGATGTTAGTTAGCAAATAAAATTTTTATTTCAGGTGGAAAAAAAAAAAAAAAAAAAAAAAAAGATACATTTTATGTTAAATTTTTACAAAGTAAGAAATAATTCCATTTTTATTTCAGGTTAGCATAAGCCCCCCACAAAAATAAGCCCTCCCCCTCTCTCCTTATCGCATTCACTTCCTGTGGTGTTTCCGGTTAAACTTCCTTTCGCGTTTCCGATCGTACTTCCTGTTCACTTCCTGTCTCAACATGCCTGTTATCCCTACCTGCGATTTCCGGTGTCCACACCTGCCACTTCCGGTAACCTTGAACTTCACCTTCAGAGGTCACCACCGCACCCACCGCTGGCGTAGAACTCTTATTTTATATCTACTTGTATAGGTGTACATTAATTAGACCTTAGAACCCGCACAATTGGGCCGATTTTGTCAAATAAGGCATCGTTGTATTCGTCAAGACATTGTGGCATCTTAAACAGAGATGCAAAAATTTCCGATTTCTGAATATCACTATTTACAAAATAATAACCTTCATCCTATTTAATTTTAAATTTCTGTCATTAAATAAAGCAAATATTTCTATTCAAAAGTAGTTATCTCAAAAATCTGAAGGTTTGGCAGCCATTTGGTTTTAAAGTATATGACGTCTCCAGAAATCCAATATGCCAAACATTGTCTCAAAATATTAGAAAAAAAAAAATCCCTGACGGCTCGGCCTACAGGCACAGGTAGATTTCGAAGACTACACAAATTCTTTACGGTTTGTTTATTGTGAATTGCAGAAGAAATCACCTTTTTGCCCTGATGTGGCAGTTGCAACCACCCACTTCGAAATATACCTGTGTCTGTCGGCGGAGCCAACAGACATTTTTTTTATATTATTTATTTATTTATTTATTTATTTTGGCTGTAAGGGTTGGTCCTATAAAAAAACTTGTAGATAATTTAAGAGGATTTATAATAAATTTAACCGGATTTGATATCTTGTGAATTGACAAAGTTATGAATTTTTTTCTTCTTAATTTTTTCTTCCCCCCCCTCCCCCCTCCCCTTGAGGCCATTTTTAAAAGTCCTTCCGGCCTGTACCGGGAGGAAAAGGTAGCTTTCCTATATCTTCGTTTTAAAATTTTAGCTAATGTTACACGAAAACAGCAAGTTAAAATGCAAAGAAAACGTTTACAAAGGATTCGTTAATACTGAATCTGAATCAGAAATTCGCCAAATTATTGAGCAATAGCCAAATTGGCTTCATTTATGAAGACTTATTTTGGGCGCCAAATTTGGCGATATTTCGCCAAATGTCGCCAAGTTTGGCGAGAATTTGTCGCTAACGGATATGAATATATAGTTTTATGCGTATGATTGGAAAAATTATTACAACAATGAAAATTTTTGTAATGTGCTGTCTTGTTTCAAAATGTCAGCCACCATAGAATTTCAAACTGCTCTATCTCAGCCATTTTTTAAGATAGAGGTAAACCAAAAAATGCTCTGGAATCCTCGTATCAAGGCCTAACATTTAGTTAAAAAATAAATTTGAATTTTTAACTTTTTTGTATATTTATTTTAGTTTTAAATTTTTAAATGGCCGCCATCTTGAAACGAAATGGCGGACCAAGCTGGCCAACGAACTCGGTCGAGACATTGGTGAGCTTAATACACACAATTAGTTTCATCAAAATTGATTTATAAATACGAGCGTTATCGTATGACATAGGTCAGATATATATATATATATATGTGTATATATATATATATATATATATATATATATATATATATATATATATATATATATATATATATATATATAAATCAACATTTGAACGGAGGGTGGTTTTGGGGTCTCGGGGTCATGATCGGTGAAAATATATCGAAATTTTCCGGAATTGCTTTCCTCCGAACGGCTGCAATAGGTAGCTTTATACTTTTTTGTATTGAAAGCTACCTAATAATATCAAAAATCTGCCATACATAAATTTTCGGCCTTTTTCTTAGAAGTAATAACTTTAAACGGATTCAATACATATCATATTTAAGAAGTTATGGTTTTTTTTTTCTGTTTTTACAAAAACACCTCCTTCCCCCTTTGGTTCGATTCTGTCCATTAACTAACTTGGCCAAGATTTTATGCCCCTTGATTTTATGTATCAATTTGAAAGAGATTTGTGCAGAATTATAGAAGTTATCGTGTCCATAAAAAAGTGCTATAGATAGATAGTAGATAGATAGATATAAAGTTTTGAACTGGGGGTGATTTTGGGTTCTGGGAGTCATGATCGGCGTAGATCTGCAAAAATTTTTCAGAAATTCCAAGGTATTATTTCTTACGAAATCTACGTAAAATCGCCATCTATGGTCAAGCATAAAATATGATTTTGACTTTCTTGTATCTTGCATCATATTTAATAAGAAATTTAATAAGAAGGAAAAAACAGGACGACGAACTCGCGTAGACTATTCGGGACTAATGAGGAATAACTTGCACTGTAGACATTGTTACGGATTTAACCAAGGTCATTTAGTGTTGAAGAACCAGAAGTACGCAAAGACGAAAATGAAAACAAATCAGGTTTACCTGCGTGTTAGCTTTATGGAAAATATCTGAAGAGATTTTTTATTAGTAGTTTTAAATGACAAAACAAGGAAGTTCGGCTAGCTGATGATTTATTATTATTGTGGAGGGGTTTTGGTCTTACTAATTTGATTTATGTTTGGCGGACAAATTTATGATTTTACCGAACATTTATTACTCTACTAAAGCCATAATACTTTCGCGACAAGCGCTACTTATAGAGTGCATTAAATTTTTGATTTTTCTTACCAGTAATTTTATATAGAAACTTTTGCTTTATTTAATGACAGAATTTTAACAAGTAAATTAGGGAAAATTTCCTGCTTGGAAATACAGGTGCTAAAAAATAAAAAATTCTGTACGAAACTCTTGTCGCGAAAGGGTTAAAACGATTTTTTTAAACATCAGGGGTCGATCCAGGCAAAATTTGGGATCTATTTAGGACCCTTTCACAAAATTCCTCTTAATAAAATAGGTTCCTTCATAAAATTGCATTTCATAGAAACATATCCTTCATTATTTATTACTTACCCATCATACGTCTTGTAATCGTTTTAAAAATCGAATTTTTTTTTTTTTTTTTTTTTTGACGGATTTACACGTTTTATACGCTGCAGATTCCAAAAAACATATTTTTAGGGAAAGAAAAAAAATTGCCGTCCGTCTGTGTGTCTGTAAACGCTCTATCTCCCGAACAAATTGAGATAGAGACTTGAAATTTTGTATGTACTTAGTATGTAATAATGGTAAGAAGCATATTGAATTTCAGTAACCTCGATTATCCGGAACTATTTTTTTCGGACTCTCGAAATATTCGTTCTGATAAAAGGTATATGAAAATTTTCAAAATTGCTTATTTTAAGGGGTGAATATAAAAGACAATAAAAAACATAAATGTAGTATAAAGAATGAAGTCGATCGGATAATGAGTTGCCGAGATATTTGTAATCCTATTTGCCACACTCTTCGATTTTTCATGACCCTGTATTTCATATAAATTTCAATTCAAAGATATATTTTAATTGGAAATGAGACGCTTAATCCGACGCAATAAACCGTTAGTTAATATGATTATCATTTTTGAAGTTATAAGGCTGTTTCTTTTACGCAATTCAGTAATAGAGTATTTAAAGTTTATGACGTCATCAAGCCCCGATTATATTCGAATTGCAATGCATTTTATAAGTAGTTTACACATGTTTATTTTCATATTTTATATTATGCATATCCATGATGGGTAAGTATTACGTCCCCCCCCCCCCCAACGACTAGTTTTTATTATGTTAGGTTTTAAAAAGTGTTATTTACGAACGAAGCAAATAGCCTTAGCAGAAATTATTATTAATAAATGTTTGGTTCGAATTTGAGCAACTGGATTTCATCTTCGTTACAAAATGTTATTTTTCATGAAAATATAATAAATTTCACAAAATTAATTTTTACTTTTCACAAAATGAGCTCCAAGAAAAAACCCTGTGTCGACTCTTGAACATGTTTGTATGTATAAGTTAGTGTTACATTAAGGTGGTTCTCTTTTGATGTACAAAATCCTTAAATATTTATGAATTTTAAAGAACATTAAGGCTATTTACGCGAAATCACGTATTGCAGTAAACTAATAAACCTAAACTAATAAACTTTGTGCAGCAATCACGAAGTAGTTTTGGTCTACCGAAGCATTAAAAATTCAAAAACTGTAAATCATACTCTCAATGTTGAGCGTTAGTTGTAAATATAAAAATAATTATTTTCCTCTTTTATACATAATATTTTTATTTGTTAAAGAAGTAATTTGCAAAACTATGAAAATTAGCAGGGGAGCAGGCCGAACGTGTCTAAAATGTTTTTCGATAAAAATTGTGATTCGAAGTCAAAATAATTTCATTTTTATAATTTAATCAAAACATCACATGACACAAAATGAAATTTCAATAGAAACGTAACTAACACACCATGTTTTAAAACCAATTATTAACAATGGGTTTAAATATATATAAAAATAAATAAATAAAGAAAGAATACGTTGCTTAATAGTTTTATTGCAATATTTCACAAAATTACAAATAGATTAGAGGGACTCGAAACTAGAGTCCTACACAGGTCAGGTACAACCCAACCTGAACCCGAAATTTCTGCTTAAAGTCAACATGAAATCTGATCCGAACCCAACAAACAATTTTCGTCAAAACCCAAACAACTACATACACCCGACACACTTCAACCCAAATTAGGGAAAAAAAAAAAAAAAAAAAAAAGAGTTTACAATTATACCTCCAAATCAATTTTATTTTTTTGTATAAAAATGAACAGATATGCAGTCATCAATATTCAAATTTATAGTTTTTTAAGTAAATATTCAGGCAGGCAAAAAATTTCAGTCTTTTGAAAAATCTGATTACCCGGACTCGAACCGAAACCGACCCAAATCCAAAACATTTAAAGTCAACCTGACACGTAACGAAAAAAATTAGCGTTGACCCGATAAAATCCGGTTACCCAATCCGATGCAGTACGTAAATTTTATCATAACATCTTCGACTGTACGTTGTCTGGTAAGATTTTTCTGAAATTTCCCCACCCTTGTATATGCTTTTTTTTTTTAAAAACGTTTTCTCGTCCTTGGCAGTGTGGAAAATTATGTCTTTGTAACTAGACTTGTCTGTCAGATACAGCTTATCAATTCTGCATTAAATGTAATATTTTCAAAATATTTATTAGGGGAAGGTGGCCTAAAATGATCCCTTAAGGAAAAAACATGTGTAAAATCAGATGTCTGTTTAAATAAAACTTCGGCCCTTTAATAGTATGTTTTATACTATACTTTGCATTATAAACATGTTTTATTAATATTTTAAACCCAAATTGAGTAATGAAAAAAAAAAAGATTTTTTAAGAAGTGTCCAAAGGATCATTTTACCATCACCAAAGGGCAAAATGATCCTTCATTTAAAAATAATTGTAAATTGTTTTTTATAGGCAATATAAAGGCTATAAAAGTAATTATGACAAGTCTTAGTGTAATTCATATCTAAAAACATATTCCATTAAGTAAACCAAGTCATATTTCTACACATGAAAGACTGTATATCTAAATAAATATGAAAGTTAGTGCTTACATTATAACAGATGTTATAAAACCCAATTTTTCAAAGAATTCTATACTGCGATCGCTTGAATACCGCCATTGCTTCGTCTTCACTTATCACAACTCGTTTATGTGTTACCCTGTAGATAGCGCGACCTGTATGGAAGAAAATATATGTGGATCGTTTTGCCGGTTAGGATCCTTTTAGGCCACCTTCGCCTACTTTCAAAAATCGTATTTTTTAAACTTCACTTGCCGCCATAGGCTCTTCTCCTCACTTGGCCTATGCCTAAATCCAACCCTGCCTGTTGCCCTAACCACCTATCTCCTCTTTTTATTTATTTATTTTTAGCGTGCATCGAGTTGAAATATTACAAAGTTTTACTTTTCCAGATAGCTTTTTTGAAGGAACTATATACATACACTTGCCATTGCAGCCGCGGACTCATTAAACCCTGCGGGGATATCCGAGCCGAAATAATGCAGCTAAAATTGGGGTGAGAAGGCGCGACGTCACGTCTTGGCAGAACGCGCAAGTATGTATAAGAGAAAAAAAAAAGCGAAAGGAAAGGAAAGATGCTGGGGATATACCCAAGCGGTGCGAGTTTTGGAACGAACACGCACTTTGCCCGATCGGTTTGTGTGTTTTTGTGTGCGAGTTGTTTTGGTGAATGACTGCGCAAGTTGACGTGAGCGCACTTCAGACGCCAGTCGGGAAACACGAAGGGAGCGGTTACAAATTAAAAATCACTTAAGCTTGGGTCAAACTAGCCCGATGGGTTTCGGTATCTTTTTCGGCTTGTTCAGTGGTGAATTCAGGGGGTGGCCCGGGGGGGCATTCCCCCCAGAGCATTGAAATGTCCCCAATCCCCCCGTCTTGAATTCAGGAAGTGGCCCGGGGGGGACATTCCCCCCCAGAGCGTTGAAATGTTCCCCCGGAAGATTTGAGATTTTATGCTTTTAATGGTGAAGAAGTGCAATCCCTCACCTTGAATTCAGGGGGTGGCCCGGGGGGGGGACATTCCCCCCAGAGCATTGAAATGTCCTCCCGGAAGATTTGAGATTTTATGCTTTTCATGGTGAAGAAGTACAATCCCTCCCCCCGGAACTCTATAATGAACTCTAATCGAACTTCGGTGCAGTTTATTTCTGAGGACATTTTCAATTTCAGAAAACAATTGGTTTAGTTGGTTCTGATATTAAAATAGTGACAATTTTGAAACTGTGATTCTCGTGGTAAAAAATATTCTTAAAAAAATTATGAATCCCAAAGCAAATTAATATTTATTTATTTTTTTGTACTCAAAAATGAAAAAAAAAAAAGGTCTGCAAAAAGAATTATTCTTTCAAAAAATGTATACTTTTTAAAATTTTTAACAATTAAATTAAAAAAACCCACCCATTAAAATTAATTTTTAAAAGAAATATATAAATAAATATACATTAAAAAAAATATTTCGGTTTTATGTTACAAAATTATTAAGACAATATTGTTTTATTTATGTTTAAACGAAAATAAATGTTGCAAACTGATTTTTTAAAATCAACTTAGAAACACAATTTTTAGTATTAAATTTATATATTTTTTTCAGTGTTAAATAAAAAGTATTTGTATTAAGAATTATCTCGAAAGAAAGAAAAAAAAAAGAAATACGTATCCTTTCAAAAACTTAACATTTTAAAATGATATATAATTCATTATTTCATGCACCTGAATATTTTCAAACTGCAAGTTTTTATCGCTTTATTTATTTTCTCTCTTTTTTTATTAATTGAAAATGGCGAGTTATTTACTTTATCATTCAAAATATCGCCTCAGAGCAGAATATTCATCATCTTTTATTAGTTCACAAATGGTATTCATAAAAATATTCATTTCCCATTATTATGCGACATAAAACGATTATTTCGCGGGTTCTTTGCTTATAAAATGAACAATTTAAGCTCAGTTAATAACAACATTCTTAAATCCCTTTTAGTTGCCATGGCAACCGAGCTATCTACTCTGGCGGTCCGGAATGAATGCGAATCGCTGTGAAGAATTAATTTGTTTAAGTCAGCAGTACTTGATTTGCTTCTACTACGAAATTTCTTTAGAAGTGAAAAATATAACGAGGTGAAGAATCCCAATTTGTTTTTGGACGTGTTAAAAATATAAAATTTCTCATAATAATGCGAATTAATTATCAATATCTGGAATGTTGTTTTCCGTTTGTCAAAGGAGGAAAGGACAAATCCCGAATTAATTTTAAAACGCTTTAATTTAAGTTTTCATCGACAATATTTTTTGAAAGCCAGTTGTATTGACTTGATTTTTCTTCAAAATAATCACCCATTTGTAAATAATAATAATAAAATAGCCATGGTTGATATAAAACAAAATAATTTTAGCACTGAAATAGGTTCGCATCGTTTATAAACAAATATTTCATAATGTAAGTTTTGACATTAATTCCTTTTTCTATCATCTTTTTGATGACAGTGTTATTCTGTTTATACAGAGGTAGGCAGAATTGATCGTTATTATTGCGTATGTTTATTAGATCGGATGACTCAAAATTAAAAATATAGGTAATGGATAGAGGTTTAAAAATATAGGTAATGGATAGAGGTTTAAAAATATAGGTAATGGCGATTTTCTCTAAAATGTTAAAATTATTGATTGACATCAGGATTTACAGACCATCTTATTTGAAAATAAGTAACTGTCTTTCTTCACGTAAGATATAAAAGCATAATTTTCTTCCAAAAGTTTGGTGCCACTGTGGCATTTGGGAATTTAAAATTAAGTAGGACTAATATGTCCCACCGCCCTTCAAGGGGTTAACACAGGGATATTCACGGGTATGTATATGTTATGTTATATCTTGAGCGAGTGTTCCCGGGTTAAAACGCTAATATAGAAACATACCTTTAATTATAAAATATACAAATCACGTGTAGCTTTTAGATATGGCGTTTGTTTTTTTACAATGGCTGTTTATTTATATATATTAAAATACCAAATTCGTTTTTTAATATATATATATACGGCCATTTTTTTCTATGATTTATATTTAGAAAAAATGTTACGCTGCGTCTAAGGAGAAAAAAAAAATCCATTCTGTTTTGACCAAAACGTATCGAGATACTTCGAATTTTCAGATTTATCTGGCAGTAAAAACGCGTCTTTATTTTATTATTTTTTTCCTATACGATTTGATGTGACTCACAACTTATGTTGAATTGTTACTTTTTAAATTCAAAACAGTGTCTCTCAAATTCTTTATTCCAGGAGGATTTATATTTTTTATTTATAATTTTTAGAGTTTTCACATTTCATGTTTACTTGGAATAAATTCAGAATTTCGGAAATTGCAGACGATCTGATGTGAGTTACATTTAAACTACTACGAATTGTTACTTTTCAAATACAAAACAGTGTTCATTGGAATTCTGTGTGAGTAGAAATTTTTTTATAATCGTTGGTTAATTTTCTAATTTATTTACATGGAATAGAAATTTTTCAGTTTGTAGACAATCTGGCGTGATTTAAATTACAATGAATATGAATTGTTGCTTTTTAGATTAAAAACAGTGTCCCTTAGAATTCTGTACGAGCAGGGATATATATATATATATTAAAATAATTGTTGGTTAATTTTAAAATTTGTTTACATCGAATCAAAATAAAACGGATGCGATTTTTTAAAATTCAAAACCGAATCTGTGTCTCTTTTCTCTTGTAATTCTGTATGAGCAGGAAAATATTGAAATTTCGTAGTTAGCAGACGATCTGATACGACTTAAAACTAATGTGGATTGTTACTTTTTAAATTCAAAACCGTGTCCCCCTGATGAGTGCGCGTCTTTTCGTATGCTAATCATTGTCTGTCTGGAAACAAACTGCCAAGACGTTTCCCTCTTGTTTTGCAGCTTCTTCCAAGCAGGCGCCAGCCTGGCTGCATGCCCCAAGCCTTTCGCCCGTGTCGTTTTGTTATTTATTTATTTTTTCCTTCTTTTGATTCCGTTTCACTCCTACTTTTACTTCTTGTGCATACCCCCACCTGCCGATGTGGGTTGCCAGGTAGTTTGGGATTGCATCGCCAAGGTCGCCAAGTGTTAGGAATGTTGAATCCAAGTTTCTCATTGAATGGGGGCGATTTGTGGGGATTCCCTTCCGGTGAGAATGGTGTAGGGAGAAGTAGGGGAGAGGTCCAGTGAAGCTTGAAATTTTGAACTGACTGAGAATGCACCCACTGAAATGCTTTTATCAGCTGTGATTGATGCAAGTTGTTGATGGGGGGAGACTGTGACTTTGGTGTATGACTATTCAAGGACTCCCCTGATTGCGTAATGAGGAAAAAAAAGTGATGATTTGTATATTATGAAGTGCTTATGATTGGACGAATGATACGCAAGTATTGGCGTGCGTTTTAATGAAATAACTGATTTAGTTTTTCGTTGTAGCGACTTAAAATATTTAATTTTAAAACTTTTTTTTTATGAAGTTAAGATATAGACGCATTTGTTGCGTATTTTTGTTTTAAAGTCTTGGAAACATAAAAGTCATCACGCATATATTTTTCTTCTTTTTCAGCATCAACTTTAAATATATTGCGATTAATAATAATAAAAAAATAACACATTGCTTTATTTAACAATACATTTTTTTCTCAATTTATTTCATTCGTAATTGAATCAGATGTCTGATTTATAGGTTTTTTGAGTTATTCTAAACTCATTATGTAAAAGTATTAAAACAACTGCCCTAGCCCTTAAGTAAAAATTACTGCTGACTAGCATTTTGCAATTGAATTTAAGTACTTTAATGAAAGAAAAAGTGCAACATTTCTTATATATGCAATGTAATGTATACACACACCTACAAGAATTTATTTTTTTATGCATGGCATTACATATTGTTTATGAAAATAAATTCATTATTTTTACTTTTTGAAAGTAAAATAAACATATCAAGGCTGCGCTGCAGAACCCCATTCCTTCTACAATAGTTCATTTCCTAATGTTTTCTTTCAGATGTTGACTAATAAATAAGTTATTTATTGCAATAATCTGAAGTGAGGGGGGCGAGAACATGACAAGTGTAGACTAAATGAAAACAGTATTTGTGTAAACAACAATAGAAAAAGATAGTTTTATAATTTCTTTTTCATATAATAATTTTTTCGTCTAATTTTTAATTAAAAATAAAATACTTATAAACTATTAAGTAGCTTCTCTAATGCTAGTTTGTTCTAAGATGCTCCTCTGGTTGACCAAATTAAAACAAGTTGGAAATTGTACGTCAAACGTGACAAATGAGGTGCGTTCGTACTATAAATAGTTATATAAATATTTAGATCTTAGTGATTTTTAATTCTGTGAAATGAATTATATCGTCTGCAGATTAATTTCTGCAATAAAATAACTATCTCGGTCGCTTGAAGATTTAACCTCGGAAGCTCTTATAACAAGAAAGCACCGATTTTTTAAAAAAATTCAAATTTCTTAATGAATATTTTTATTAATATCTTCTAAAGTTTTGATTCGATTTTCATAAAATTTGAAATGTCTCGACAAAATTCTGCAAAGATAATATATCTTAAATTTCAAACCATTCCGTTGGGTAGTTTTTGCGTTGTTATATACGGACGGACGGACCAGACGACGACAATAGGTGCTACGTATTTATATAATTACGAACACACCTAAAAATTACTTCTCTGACTATTGAGATCTGCTTTCTAGTTAGAATTTTTAGCAGTGTATCTCCCCCCCCCTATTTTCAATTTCCAAAAAGTCTAAGAAAAAATTATTTCACATAGCATTTAACTTTAACAGCAAACCACTTTTCCTCAACAAACTGTCATTTTTTTAAAAATGGATTTTTATCAAATAAAATAACATTTTGCAATTGAATTTAAGTACTTTAATGAAAAAAAAAAGAAAAAAAAAAGTGCAACATTTCTTATATATGCAATGCATACATACACACTAGAATTTATTTTGTATGCAGGACACTACACATTGTTTATGAAAATAAATTCCCTATTTTTAATACTTTCCAACCTAGTTGAAAAGTGTTTATGACTACGGTTTATCTGCCGTCTGTCCGTGCTCTAACTCCCGTAAATATGCTCGGATTGCCCTGCAATTTTTATATGTTATTGTCATTATCTATAGCATGTTCCCTATTTCAACTGAAGTGTGTAGCACTTATAGTTTTTTTACAGGGACACTCAAAAGAATTCCGCTACAAGACTGTCTATGGGGAAAAATAATTTGCGGTTTATTTTAATGATGTTACACAATTTCAAACGCATTGTAATTGATATATATCATTAAGGTGCATTACAAAAAGCTTAATATGGAATAGGGTGTGCATAGCACTTATAGTTACTTTACAGGCACAGTCAAAAGAATTCCGTTACATTACGTCTATGGAGAAAAATCGTTTGCGATTTAATTAAATAATGTTTAACTATTTTAAACGCATTGAAATTTATATATATCACTAAGGTGCATGGCAAGAGGCTTACTGCAGAATATTGTGTGTATAACAGTCATTGTTCATTTACAGGGACACACAAAAGAATTCTCTACTGTCTGTTCACAATAACTCCTGGAAGTGCGTTTTAAGTTTCTGAACGCGATTTTAAATTTAAGTCACTTTTTGTCTATTACTTGGTGTGTATAAATTCTGTATTTCATATACAGGGCAGTACAAAAGTTCGCGAATACATTTCCGTTTATTGACAGAAACTCCAGAAGGAGTATTTCAAACTGTGCTACGCGTTCCCTAACTAAACTAAAATTTAGCATCCTATGTAGTATATGTACAAATCTATATATCATATACAGGGCTGAATAAAAGTATTTGGATATTTTTCCGAATATTGTATATGTTGGAAATTCCTGAAATTATTAAATATGTTATGCGTTTTCCAAATTGTTTACTTGGATGTTATCTTTCAGCTTATTAAACAGTAATGATTTGTAAAATTATTTTGGAAGCGTTGGAAAGTGTTACATAATCTATGCTTGACGCATGATTTTTCGTTCTTGTTTACTTTTTGAAAGTAAAATAAACTTATAAACTAAATTTAAAGGCTGCAAAACCCCTTTCCTTCTGTAATAGTTCCTTTCCTAATGCTTTCTTTCAGATGTTGACTAATAAACAAGTTAGTATTATTTGTTGCAATAATCAAAAGAGTAGGGGGGGGGGGGGAGACATGACAAGTGTAAGTTACACTAGAAAACATTAGGAAACAGCAAAGTAAAAATTAATTTGTGTAAACAATAATAGAAAAAGATAGTTATTGTAATTTCTTTTTCGTATTATAATTTTTTATTAAAAATAAAATAGTGTTATGAACTATTACGTAGCTTATCTAAGATGCTCCTCTGATTAAAGGAAACAAATTAAAAAAAAAAATGTGTAATGTCGAAACTTTCAAATTTATAAATTTTACAACTTTATTATTTTTTTTCAATTATATATATTATTTATCCTGTCAACATCCCTTTTTCTCAGAAAATACGAAACGCAGAACGGCGAATGAGATACCATATGAAAGGATTTTGCACAGGCTTCTGACATAGCACACTTAACATTTCGTTAAAACATGTTTTTGATTAAAATTTACTGAAAATTAAAAATTAAATCGGCATTGTTTTCATGAAAAAAATGAAAGGTTTTCTTCAAATTATTGTTGCCACAAAAATAAAATACCACATTATAGGATGCTCAGCAATTATTAAAAAAAACAGCGCACGGGTTTATTTTATATTTATGATTAAAAAGCGAAATTGAAATTGAAATGTTTAGATTTATATTTCTATGTTCCATGTTTTTCCCGAAGCGGATGACGTCATCCTCTAATGCAGTTAAAATACGATTGTTAATTTTTTTTTCTCGCGCGTGCATTTTGCAATCTTGGATCAATTTTTACTATAACATTGATGGAATAAATTAGATGATATTCTGGCTTAACTAAAAACTAAATGTTGTTCGCAGATATTTTTATCCTTACTTTTTCTTTAGAAGTTTAAACCTGCATCTAAGAAATATTACATATTGATAAAAAATGGTACTTCTCTATTATCCCGTCGACCACTTTTCACAACAAAAAACTATCGCCAAATAAACGAGAGAACGTTGCCATTGGAATATCAAAATAAATAAATAAATAAAATATAAGAATTTAAGGACACAATTGTTACTTTAATTAATGAAATAACTTATAAATCAGTAAAACGTAATGAAAAATACACGCAAATGTCAAATTAAAAACCATTTGATGACATAACAAACACGTATAATGCTTCTGATATCAAATAAATGGGACTGCATTTTTAGCGTTTAATCTTACAGTTTGGCGATAGTTTTTTGTTATGAAAAGTGGTCGTCGGGATAATAGAGAAGTACCTAAAAAATATTAGATTTCAGTGCGAAATCCTCGCATGGGCCCTCTGGTCTTCAATAATTTGCCAGATCCATCCTGGTGAAAATAGAAATTGTTTCAATTCATCTTTTTGAAAAACTTATTTAATTGTTTGAAACAATCTTTTAACTGTTAAATAATGTCTTGCTTTTTATATTGATATGAAATGGTTTTGCATGGGGAGGTTTGCCCCCCCCCCCCCCCCCAAAAAAAAAAAAAAAAAAAAAAAAAAAAAAAAAATCAGCCGATTTTATTTTTATATTCTCCATTTTATGAAACGTGGGTATGGCTGCGTAACCACAGGCATATCATATCCAAAATCTTGCTCCACCTTGGATTTCGTTCTGGTTTGGGTTTTACAGTTTTACAGTCTGTGAAAATCGCAAAGACCGTGAAGAAATTAAATTAGCGCTGCCCATAAACTTTAGTGAAGTAAGCGGAGTAACAGTTTCATTTACTTTGCGTGGTATACCGAGAGTAAAAAAAAAAAACGAAATACAAATTAATTGCTTTGAAGCGGAAATCCGGAATAAACCACTCATGGATATAGATATATTTTTACTCATTCAAAACAAGTCCAACAGGAAGACACATCCGGCTATGCTGAAACACACTGAAAAGCGTTGCCAACAGTTGAAATAGGAATACATCAGTTTATTTTATCCAATAAGCTTTGTCTAAGCATTATAACTAGTAAATCTACAGAGCAGAGGCCTCAGCGTCAGCTCTACAAATTATTGTTTATAAATCTCACTAATTTTTAATATAATCTGTATAATATTTAATATCCTAAAATCCGATTTTTTTAAGTTATATATGTACATTTATAAGCGTATAAGATTTATCGAAACTTCCGGAAGTATCGCAGATTAAACACAATTTTCTGCAATGATAACATAAACTACTTATTCTTGGATTTTTTTCACAATAGGAATACATTCTTCAGGGGGACTCTGCCCCCAACCCCTGAACCCCCCCCCCCCCCCCCCCGTTTTCGTTTTAATTTTGTGTTCTCAATTTCCTGCAATTGTGCTATTTCATTATTCAAGTGTATGTCTGAATGCATTTACTACTGTAATTTCATTAGATTAACCCTCTCCTTGTACAGGAGATTTTATCCTATCCTTAAAAGTCATCTAAACATCATCATATGTTGCTAAAATTGGATAAAATTTCGTGTCATAAATATACTTACACAAATGTATATTCCTTTTATGACACTTTTCTCAATTTACGCATTCAACGTTTTTATAATTTTCGTTTGGAAAACCGATTTGGTCATATTTCTTTAATAGTTAAAATAAATCCTCATTTCATTAGAAAAAAAAATATTAAAAATATAAATCACCCGAAAAAAAACCATCTATTTTGTTTTTAAATGTTTGCGTCAAAATAATGCGATTTACTTGAATTTTCTTTTTTTTATATATATTCTTTGAAATACAGTTGCTAGGCAACCATTTAATGAAAGAGAGGAAAAAAGTAATGCATTGGAAACTTTTTTTAAAAGTGAGAAATTAAAATGTTTTATATCTCTCAAATTGATGCGTAAAATTTCCCAATAATTTATACAATTAATTTCGAAATTCTAATAAATATATTGGCAAATTTTCAAAGCGATCGGATTAATTTAAGATCTCCATTTTGGTAATTTAGCATTTACAATTATCCTAATGTGTCATTTTCCTTTCGATGGATGTTAAAATTTAAAAATCGTCTGATTTCCCATTGAAAAGCATTATAAAGAAAATGTTCTATATTTTTCGAAATAAAAGAATCAAATTTTACCAAAAACTATACAGCTAATTCCGGGTACCTCTCCAACATACCTACCTAATTACAGACTAAAAGGATGCTTTTTTGGCGGTTATCGCGAGACATTACAAACAGACACCAAAAACTTTTCGGAACTGACGTTTCCGCAATTATGTATCGGTTTTAAATCTACGTGATAGAGATGAGTTAGAGCTCTTTTTTCGGAGCCCGAGCCCGAAAAATTTTGTGTTATCCGATCCCAATACCGAAAGTACACACTAAGGGAAATGTTAATAACATTTTAAATTTGTTTCAAGATTAAATTTTCTCATTAAAAAAAAAAAAATCTCTTCTTACATTGGAATAAGTGTTAATCCTTAAATACTCTCTGATGACGACGCTTCGTGATTTTCATATCCATGAAAATCTATTTAAAATATAGTAAATTCGTAATTTATTTATATTCAGGCACTGGCAGAAATCTGCAAAAGCTGCACTTATTTCTTTTTAAAATATCGTTGCACAACTATGGCCGAAAGACATGAGTTCTGTTTTTAAATAATTCTGGAAAAAGGCCTTCAAACAGAAAGCGTGGATAGACAAGGGATAGCCCACGGCTTCTTTATGTTCCATTCCAACTTATTGTGTTTGAAGGCTTCAGAATCAAATAAAATGTCTCCTTATATTCAATCTGTAACAATTCGATCCCCTTTCAAATTGATTTTTAAGGGATTGTAAAACACTTTAAGAAACTTGGACTACATTCTTGTTTCTCAAATAGCAGGTTTTCTTTTTAGGTGCGTTCGTAATTATATAAATACGTAGCACTTATAGTCGTCGTCTGGTCCGCCCGTCTGTCTGTCCAACGCCCCCTATAGATATCTCTATGGGGCGTTGGTCTGTCAGTCCATCCGCATATAACAGCGTAAAAACTTCCCAACCGAATGGTTTGAAATTTAATATATATAATCGTTGCAGAAATTTGTCGAGTCATTTCAAATTTTATGAAAATCGAATAAAAAATTAAAAATATATTAATAAAAGTTTTCTCCATTCTAACTCCTATCATACGTAATTAATTCAATGGTATCCCATGATAGGTATTGGTTCTAAGGTTGCCATGGTAATGACGTCCTATTTAAGATGGAGTCCTATTATTTCCGTATTACTGAATTTAAAATCCGAATTTGTATACTAAAATTGTCTAATTATAGCAATCCTATAATCTATCGACATAGTTTTTTTGATAGATGTTTCCGGAGAGATAGATATCAAATGGAAAAAGAGTCTAAATATGGATTTCAAGTTCTGAAATTTTCATACAAAATCGATTCTTAAATAGATTTGTTGACCATCTTATTATAACAATGTTATGATAAATCTATTTTATTCGGATTGTGTTTTTGAAGCATGTAATTTAATTTGAAATGTAAATAACAAATTGGATTACTGTTAATAATAATCCACTCTCAAAAGACAAATTCAAACTGCAATTCGATTAATTTGGATTGTAAAAATATTTAACTTTATTACAAAAATATTAAGCTATTTTTGGTTATATTTTCAATTATAAGTGAATAATTAATTTCATGAAAATATTTTTAATTACAAAAGACGTTTTATTTATTCGGCATTTCCCAATGTAGAATTCTATTTCTAAATATTTTGATTAATTTCAGAATAATTGTAAATTAAAACTAAGATGAATTAAAACGTATTTGTAAAAGGAAAAATAAACCCGACCTGCAGTAAAATAGTGTTACAGGACTCGATGCAAAGTCGGGTAGCCTGGTCGGATTTTTGAGCATTTTAATTAATTCCAGTTTAATTAAAACTACGTTGATAAAAAACTTACATAAAGAAAAGAAAAAACCCCGACCCGCTGTAAAATCGGGTTACCCGACCCAATGCATTACTCTACTTTTAAATATTTTAATTTATTTTAGAATCATTTTAAAATATTTTTTTTTTCCAAAAACGTACTTGTAAAAAAAGGGAAAGAGGTAGAAAAAAAAAAAAACCCGCAGTAAAATTAGGTGCCGACCCTATGAAGGATTCAACTTGTGATTCCAAAATAATTATAAATTTAAAACTAAGATAATGAAAAACGGACTTGTACAAAAAGAAAGGAAAACGAAAGCCAACCCACGATAAAATCAAGTTATACGACCCGATACAGGGTCGCGTAGCAAATTCACATACCATCAACGTCCCAGTTCATTTGGCGAAAGACTGCGTAGCCAACCATGTTTGGCGAGGAAAACAACACGATACATGCGCCAGTATTTGTGCTTCTAATATTCATGATAAAACTGTTGCTAGTCTCTTCAACTTTATTAGTTTTTGAAAAGGAACGATAAACTAATTCTTCCTCTTTTCATCTGTAAATTATAGAAGGAAAGAAGTACTAAAAAAAGGAATAAAATGAAATATATATATATATATATATATTAGTTTTCAAATGAATACAACAATAAATACAAAATCTCTATGCACGTTTCTTTGTACTTTTTCGAGTTTGATTACAAGTTCTTTTTAATTAAGATATTTTCACTTTCGGAACCGGTTTCGAAAGTTGAAAGGTATCCTCAAAAAAAAAAAAAAAAAAACTTATAATCAAACTTAGAACTGTGTTATGCGTTTACTAACTGAAGTAAATTTTAACATACTATGCAAATCTCATCTATAGATACACAAATCTATGGATCATATACTGAACTGCACAAAAGAATTCGGATATTTACCGACTATTGATGATGATTCTCGAAATTGGATTTTCAAATGTGTTAATGCGTTATCCAAATTGTATACTTACACGTTATGTTTCACCTTTTTAAACGGGGAAATTTTGTTAAAATATTCTGGAAATTGATGTGTTGGATTCTTGTGTTGGAAAGTGTTTCATAATCTATGCTTGACGCATTATTTTTTCGTACTTGTTTTAATTATTGAACTTTTAACAACAATCTTCCACGTTTTCACTACTTAACACCTGGGGTACAGCGCCTAGAATACATAGTGTGGAAACCGGCAAATGGTGTAATGCTTTAAAAAGTGCTAAAAAGTTGTAGCCTATAAATGTGCAACGGTGCTCCGACGAAGCCTACGATAATGTTGTAACCAGAGACAAAAAAAATGCGTATCACGTTTTTTAGCCATGCTTTCATAATTAAAAAAAAAACTTATAAAAAATCACTAAGTCAGAGGAGAAAATGATATAATTTAAGTATTTAAAATACTTACCACCAGCCGAAACATTCTAATACAATGTCAAGAGCTAGCAGATGGCGCTGCGAACCCATCCTAATATTTTCAGCAACGTTGTACATTTATTGGATACAATTTTTTAGTACTATTTTGTAGCCGGTTTCCACACTATGTATTCTAGGCGCTGTACCTGGGGCGAGAGTACACCCATTATCCCAAACTTTACACACCAAATTGTTGACTATTTAAAACTCCATTTATCTCGTGGGTCAATGATCGCTTCTTTGCACTATTACTTTTCCAAAAATTTAAAAGGTTTCCCGATAATTCTTTTCGGGGTTAGTAAGTGGCTTGGTGAATTTTCTTGGCTGCGATCCAACTCGCTGGATCTAATTTTGTGTGCGAACAGAATGCGATGGCAACGAACGTTTACTTTGGAAATTAATTTAGTGGAGGTAATTAATTATTTGTATTTTATTTATTTCTTCTGTGATAGGTGAATTAGGTATTAAGTCGTTTACTTTGCCCGTAAAGTGTTTATTTATTTATTTATTATTATTTTACGCGGCACCTTCAAAATTTCTAATTAATCCTGAATGTTCTCGGTTAAGAAATTGAAAAAAATAAGAGTCTAAGTACGTAAGTTCGGAGTTTTAAATCAATTCAACAATTGAATGGGTGAATTGTTTAGTTCTGTTTTTCAGTTTTATTACGAAAACTAAGGCGTTGCAGTCTTTAAAAATAATTTAAGTACGTCAAGTGCAACAGATGAGGACTCATACCGTGGTGTAATTATTGTGATATTTGGCAACACTAAATTTATTGTATGTGAATGGCAACATTTCTAAAATCTTTTGTTTTCATTTTGAATTGGATATTCTGTAACTTGCTTTTGTGTGAAATTCTTGTTGATTAAATTGCTGTGATGAGAGTAAAAAGTTAATAATATTTTTCAGATTTGCATTAAGCTGTGAAATGTTTTGATGTAAACAGTAGTACTAACTAAGTCTAACATATTTATCGCTATAAAGAATCATTGAGATTGCAGACAATGTATTACAATTACTAATTACATAGAATGTTAAAAACACGTTTTTCAGTGTTTTTAACATTCTATTGTTGTTGGAATATATTGTCTATAATCTCAATGATATTTTACAGCTGTAAAATGTTATTAACTTTTCAACTCTCATCACAATACATACTGCCTTAAATATTATTTTAATTGCATAGTACCATAACAGGAGAAATATATTTGTAACATAAACTGATTATGTATAAAACGTTTCATCACTATTTCATGTTACTGTGGTGTACTTGAACAGTATAAAGTTGTGAGTATTTGAAAAATAGAGAAGAAATTGTTTCCGGAATAGCTTGAAAAACATTTTCCCTACAAAGACGTCGTATAAACTACTCTGTCTATCCACTTAAATTACGTTTTATGTACTGAAAAAAGCCCATAAAATCTTTCATAACCTTAACATCATTACCACACATTATTGGGTTTTCGAACTCCAGTTTCAAAGATGAATATAAAATTAAAGGTCTCATCAAGTTTATTGTAAATACATATAAATTTTTATATCTTTACGCACGGTGGAGGGAAAAAAAAGGGAGGGCTTCAATTTTACAGTACCGTATTCAATCTTGAATTTTTATATAAATGGTCTATTAGCCGTCTATTTTTTATTTTTTTTTTCAATTCCTACTATTAGTTCACACTCTCTCTATATTTATATATCTTGTTCAAAATTTCAATCGTTTAATAAAATATTTTCTATTCATCCACTCAAGTTCAAATACATTTTTTTTAACTTGTAGTGGATGACACTTGATGTTAATACAGTTTTTTCAAATATTAATTCATTCATTAAATTAAATTATTTTTTTTTTGTTTTATATGGGAGAAAAAGATTTCTCCCATTGTTTTCATAAATGAAATGAAATATTTTCCTCAAATGAGTGATGCCACAAAAATAAAATACCGCAACGATGATTATAAAAATATGTTCAATAAAAATAACGTGGGATATTAATGCTGCACGGGTTTATTTTATATATTTATGATTAAAAAGTAGGAATTGGCTTGATTTTTTTTTAATATTACTTGTTTTAAATAATAATAATAAATATTGTAATTTAATTATATTTAATTTTTTACCATATTCTATTACATACATTTTTAAAATAATTGAACAAAACGGACCATAAATAAAAGTGAATTTCTATTTAATATCAACAAATATTCGAAATGAAATTGAAACAAATTGAATTTCTTAAAATTATATTTCAATAGCTATAATTACGATTTTCCAATTTGTACGCTAAATATCATTATCATCTCACCTCAAAAATAATTAAAAGATTGACATTTTAAAAAGTTTCCTTCCATTTGTTTACAGTTTATACTCAACAAAATCAGAGCCTGTCTGTGTAAGCTTGCTTGCGCGCACACCTTCAGCCTTTGTATAGTCTGTTAAATGCAGTTACAAAATTTTTATCACGTTTCCGGTGATTGTGTGTGTAGGTAATGCATCGCTGCGCATGTGCATTACCAAATTTTATTCTCCGCAGCATATGAAGCGTACATCAGTTTTCTTCTTATTGTTTTCGAAATTAACCGGATGCCATCGCCTGAAAGATTATTGACATCCCTGAGAGTTCTGCAAGATTGTCTCCTCTAGAATTTGTTTAAAGAGCTGGGGGATGTTGTTGTTTTCATTGAGAATTTTCCGTACGAACGCAAGTTGTTGTTTATTGGTGATAGATAGAATGGTAGTAACTTTTCCAGCAAGGGTAGTCATCGTGCGGGAAAACGTGTTTTACAGGAAAGGGAAGGTTGCCGATTGCTATTCTCGTGTTAACCTTTTTGGACAGTGATCTGGTTGGTTTGTCTAGACCAGCCATACTTAACCTGCGGGCCCGTGGGGCGCATGTGAACCGGCGACATTTTATGTGCGGCCCGACACACATAATGATTAATCCATATATATATATATATATATAAAAGAGATGAGCACAAAACGTATTTAAGACTTTTACTGATGTTTTATATATTTTCATGGAAAAACCAAATCAGTTCTGTTAGTTATAATTAATTTAAATCTATGTTAAAATATTTTAAATTTAGTTTTCTCAGTCAAAAGTTTTTTTTTTTTACATGTAGTCCTATTTGTTCTACAGCGGCGTATACGTTTATTAATCTTCAACACCAATCATATACTATTCTAAATTAATTAAATTAGAACTATATATTTGTACAATTTAAAAATAAAAAGGCTTTGCATTGAACAAAAAATTGATGAGGAAATCTCCTGTTTTTTAATTTGGAAATTTTGCATTGTTATTTTAATACATTTTATACTTATTATTATAGCTAATACTGCTTTTTTAGGGTTGAACGTTTGTCGAGGAAAAAATTGGTGCCAAAAAATTTTACACCACTATTTCCAAACAAGAAAATTTCGCGGCATATTTCTAGAACATTTGCATTTTAAATCTGTCACAAAAATTATTGTTTGGAAATAGTGGTATTAAAAATGTTTTGTGCTGTGACATTATTATTTCGCGACAAACGTTCAACCCTATGATAATAATAACTTTGTTGTTATTTATGTTATCTTACTATTTTATTTATTTATTTTTTTTTTTTAAATTCCTTTATATTATGAGAGTGTAGAAACCCGCCTAACTTACCAAACGGGCGATTCCACCGTTACGTGTGTGACTTTTAGAGAGTTTTTTTTTGTAAATTGAGACAAATTTGGAACTAATTTCCCAAACGGACGATTCCACTGTTACGTGTGTGAGAGTATTTTTTTACAAATTGTGTTTTTTTTTTTTTTTTTTTTTTTTTTGCAAATTGAGACAAATTTGGAAGTGAAATGTGAAATTATTTAGATAACGTTTTACTTTTTTATTGCTATTACAGGATACATACAGAATCATTTTTGTCTAAAGTAATAACATAAAAAAAAATAGCAAAGTCGTTGTTACGTGTGTGATTTTTTTGAGTCACACACGTAACAACGACTTTACTATTTAAAAAAAAAAAAAAAAAAAAAAAAAAGTTATTACTTTAGACTAAAGGTATCACTACAAAAATGATTCTGTATGTGTCCTGTATTAGCAATAAAAAAAGTAAAATATTATCTAAATAATTTCACTTCCAAATTTGTCTCATTTTGCAAAAAAACAAAACACTCTCAAAGTCACACACGTAACGGTGGAATCGCCCAAACACATATTTGCGCCCGCGACAAAAAAAGGTTGAGTATGGCTAGGAGCGTCTTTTACAGCTCTTTAAATTCTTCAGTATAAGTTTTTTCATACTGTGATTTTTGTCTTATTTAATCGCTGAAAATATGAGATTAGATGAGGCGAAAATTTCTGTACTAAATTTACTGATGTTTAAATTTTAAGATTTCGAGCACCTTAATTGGCGGGCGTCAAAAATCCATTTCGTTACTAAAGTGTCACAAATAGTGAATTTCGAAAATATGCGTGTTAAATCTTAGTTAATTTCAATATCACAATAATCACAATATTTTGTTGGTTGTGGTTGGGGGGGAGGGGAGGAATATATCCTTTTATTAATAATTTTATTCATATATTTTTAATTTTTAGCCGATAGTTTTTCCTTATAAGCAAGTAATTTTATTATTTACGCATATTCATTCAAGCTTCCTTTTATTTTTTATTTGTTTGTTTGTGTATTTATTTATGAATGAGCGTGCTTTTACGGTTCAGCGCTAAGCGAACTGTTTTGCGCGCGCGTGAAACCCATTGAACTATACTACTTTTACTACTATAGTATCACAATGAGGTAATTGAGGGCGCAGCGGATGAATCGTCACAGGCTTCCTCCGATCACATGACACACGTTTGACCCAAAATAGGGAGGTGTATGTCGATTATACTTTTATTCTTTTTATTTAGAGAGGGGGTATTTATTTAGAGCAGTTTTTTTTTTCTGTGCGTATTTTTTTTTCTATTGCCATTTATGGCGAAAGGTTATTTATTTATTTAAGTGGATTTTAAACAAATGTTGTACAATTTTTTATTTCCGTGGATTTTAAACAAATGCTGTACAATTTTTAGGTGCGTTCGTAATTATATAAATACGTAGCACCTATAGTCGTCGTCTGATCCGTCCGTCCGTCTGTCCGCATATAACAGTGCAAAAACTACCCAACCGAATGATTTGAAATTTAATATGTATAATCGTTGCAGAATTTTGTGGAGACATTTCAAATTTTATGAAAATCGAATCAAAACTTTAGAAGATATTAATAAAAATATTTATTAAGAAATTTGAATTATATATATAAATCTGTGTTTTCTTGTTATGGGAGCTTCCGAGGTTTAATCGTCAAGCGACCGATATACTTATTTTATTACATAAATTAATCTGCATACGATATAATTCATTTCACAGAATTACAAATCATCAAGATCTGAATATTTTTATAACCAGCTACAGTACGAACGTACCTCGTTTGTCCAATTTGAGGTACAATTTCCAACTTGTTGTTATTTGTATTTATTGCAGTGGTAATGTATATGCAGTCAAACCCCGTTAGTATGTCCATCTCGGGTCAACTTAACAAGTGAGTAAGTGTGATCGAAGATCGCTCAAAGGGTTTCGTTTAATATTCCTTTCAAAACACTTTATCCTTTCCTTAATAAATCCAAAATAATTTCATTTAGAAAAAAAAAAAAAAAAAAAAAAAATGTTTTTTATAAAGTAAAAATTTACCGGTCTATTTTTCTCGTTTTTTCGAATATCTAAACCAGTCCGATGGTGGGCGAAGCCCGCTATTATATTCTGTCATAATAATATCTGTCATGTGGACTAAATGCGATATTTAAAAAAAAAAAAAAAAAATCAAGATTAAACATGTTGTACACCTTCAAAATGTTAAAACATGCGAATATTTCCAAAATCGAGTTTTTGTCATGATTCAATACGTTCCTCAAACTCATATATTTACTATTCTCTATGACTCATATTGATACTCGTTTTGTATTATTCTGAAACATTTGAAAAAGCCTTTAAACTTCCGATATGACGTCAGATTTTCTTTTTAATTCTCTAATGACGTGATATTAATCTGTTTTGTGTACATATACACATACTCATACTCCTTGTATTATTGAGAAATTTTTCCGTTTTATTACCACTATGACGTCAATCAATTTTATTTCATATTAATCTTTTTTTTCACGTGGAAATCGTCTGATAGAAAATTAATTATTGTAGAAAGAATTTCATCGTGGATTTTTAATTTTTGGCATCTGCTATAACGAAAAATGTTTGAATTTAATGGGAAAAGGCTGTTAGAATATTGGTTTTTTATCTCTATGTATTAAAATAATACGAATTTTTCAAATTTTAATATTTTGAGCTCTTTATAGCTGATATTCAGATTTATAACTCTGTAAGTTATATAGTTTTAGAGAATGGCTCTGTGACAGACAGACAACGGAGCGGGAGTGTTAGGGTTTCGTGAGATGAACGAAACCCTAAAAATGACTTACTAAGGATAGTGACTTCTTAAGCGGGATTTATATTAAATGTGAAATGAAATTCCATATGTTTATATAATAAGTAATATCTATAACTAAATTACATTATAAATTACACGAATGAGAAAAATTATAATTCATAAAATGGATGACAAATTAAGGAAAGTATAGTAAGTAAGTATGTTACTTAGTCAAGTGTCGATCCAGGAAATATTTGGGGACCTATTTAGGACCCCTTCACAAAAATAAATTTAATAAAATGGGCCTATTCCATAAAAACTTAACTATTTATTAATTATTTATTATTTTGTGACGTTTTAATATGTGTAATTTGTAAACCAACAAGTTCACCAGGCAGGAAAACTTCAGCAAAAGGATTTTAAAAAGTTTTTGTTTATAAATGCTTGGTTCGAATTTGAGTAACTAGATTTCAACTTCCGTTACAAAATGTTATTTTTCACAAAAATATGATAAATTTCACAAAAAAAAAAAAAAAAAAAAAAAAAAAAAAAAACTTTTATTTTTCACAAAATGAGCCCCAAGAAAAAAAAAAAACCTGCATCGACCTCTGGTAATTCATTACGTACCCATTTGTCACTGGCTTACAAAATAAAACACATTTTTGTTTTATTGTTGTGTTCAGAGAATTTGTTGATGACAGACAATCTTTGTTAGAGAAAATGCTGTCATCTGGAAATCTTAGTCATGCTCAGCAAAAAGTGTTTTTGGCTATAATCTTGACAAAGTAATAGGACCGAGTTTGCCTATCGTACTCTTAAAAGTGACGACTTAAGCGGGGCGGTTGAAAAAATAGCGATGCAAAAAACGGAGTACAATATGTTAAAAGTCGTATGAGAATGGTCGGGACTGCCGAAACATGACGTAATATGCGGAGTGAAGTTTTATCCAGGTGACTTATACTAACGAGGTTTGACTATATACATTAGCTGTAATGGCGAATCGTTTTTATTCAAAACCCAGTATCTGAAAATACAATACAATAAAATAAAAATTCCTATAAACAATCATTCCGCTATATTATAAAAAATGCAAAAACTGTGTAATTTTTTTTTAAACTTGAATTTTCTCTTTTTTTTTTATCATTATTATTTTCTGTAACTAAAAAAACCTAATAAAATGCACAAGGCCCTATTTAGCTATATTCAGTTCAAATCGTTACGGAACGTATTAGTGTATAAACAAATAATAATGCTTTTTAAAATGTGTGGGGGTGAGGGGGATGGTAAACTAAAGAACAGAAAAAAAAAAAAAAAAAAAATTATCCAAAAAAAAAAAAAGAGGGAATTATTAGTTTTTTTTTTAAATTAAAATATGTCATGTATTAAAATGTAGTTTTAACTTATTCAAACAAATTAAATGTAAGAATAATAATAAAAAAAAAGACAAAAAAAAGGAAAGAAACAAGTTTTTTGCATGATAGTCGCTATCCTAGTAAACATATTCATTTTTTACTTAAGCTTTTTATAATATGAAACATTTCGTTTTTTAAATGAGATATTTTTTTTTTCTTTTCTGCAAGCTAAAATTAGTTCTTTTTTCAATCTCCTGTCATCTCTCCATTTCTAACCATCCTTCTATAAGTTTTTTTTTTTTTTTTTCTTATCCTAAATCCTCTTAAAAAATTCCATTTAAGAGCACCATCAACTTGAATCGGTATCTTTTTCTTTAAAATTGAGGAGCTTTTATTTTTTTATTTATTTTTTACTTCAATCTTTCATGAGAGGCGCAGCACCATCTCTGATCGGGTTAATTAATCAAAGTCATAAACACGTCGCCAAGAATATCGCCAACGAAATGGAGATTTTCCAGCCAAGTGTAACAAAGCGCGTTGTTGACGAAGATTTTTCTGCTTAGTCTCTCTTCCAAATAAATGCATAATAAATAAAGATTAAATTGTATGCAGGGCGTTGTCTACGGCTAACATCTGAATGTAAAATGATTTATTTTCTAGCGTGTTTTTAGTTTTCTGTTTCGAGTCAACAAAAGAAAGTAACTATTTTAGTTATTTATCCTGATATTGATATTTATAAATAAAATGGCCCTTTCGAACTTAAGAAACCTTTATTTTCTGTATATAATTTTTAATCTTGTTTTTGTTTTACCGTTTCAAAATATCAAAATGTGATATATTTTGTTCTGCAACTGAAATAGTTAGAATTTCAGGGTACTAATACTCTTTCATTATTCATTGCGTTAAGTTTCCAAGTTTCAATCGAACTTACAATTGTTTCATCAACAGTTCTTCCTTATCAAAGCTGTATAGACGTTTGTTAACCTATGGCAGCCATACTCAACCTTTTTCTCGCGGGCCACAAAAATACGTTTGCGCTGTTAGGCCGGCCGCAACATATACTTATAAAAATTAAAATAACAAGATAACAAAAGTAGTATAATAAAGTAATGTAACAAAGTTTATATTATAAGTGGGGTTAAACGTTTGTCGCGAAAAAAATGCTACCAATGAAAAAAAAAAAAAAAAAACTTTCCATACAATAAACTTTGTAGTAGATTTCTATTGCAAATGTTATAGGCCGCGCAGTTTGTTATATGGAAATAACAGTGTAAACATTTTTTGGTGTCAATTTTTTCCGCGACAAACGTTCAAACCTAAAAAGATGTTTTAGCTATATAATAAGTGTAAAACGTTATAATAAAACAATGCAGAATTTTCCAGTTCCAACAAAGGAGGGGGGGGGGGGAAATCAGAAGATTTTTCTAATAAATCAGTTTTTTTTCCCTCAATGCAAAAACTTTATCCTTTTTTTTTTAATTGTAGAAACATATAGTGGAAATTTAATTAATTTGGAATAATGTTTGATTAGTGTTGAAAATTTAGAAATGTATATGTTACGGTCAATATGATAAATCCGGCAATTATTAATAATAACCATTTAGTATTAATAATTACCGGATTTATCATATTGGCCGTAACATATACAGAAAAAGGACTACAAATAAAAAGCAATTTTGGCTAAGAAAACGGCATTTAAAATATTTTAACATAACATTAAATTAATTATAAATAACAGGACATGTTTTATCTAATATATATAACAATAGTGAGGGTCTCAAATATTTTTTTATGCATATCTCAATTAATTTTATAAATATGAATTAATGATTGTGTGTCTCGGGCAGCACAAAAAAGGTCGTTGGGCCACATGTGGCCCGTGGGCCGCAGGTTGAGTATGGCTGATCTATGGCATAGACAAGGTTCAAATTCAAGATATAAATAATATAATGGATAATTATATAAGGTTCTTTTTTGGAATAGAATATTTTGTCGTATTTATGCAACACTTTTGGATAATTTCAGTGATGCATTTTTGGAGATGCATTTCTGGAGCAAATATCAGTTTGACGTGCATATATTGGAGATCCCCCCCCCTTTTTTTAAAAAAAAAAAAAAAAAGAAGGGGAGAAATTTTAACAGCCAAACCATCCAGGATAATATTTGTTCTGAAAAGTTAATCCCTGTACTTCATATAAGCTCATCATATGTATTTAGATTTACACTTTTAGCAAAATGTCTTCAATTTTCTTTTTTTGATGCAATGAACATATACATTTATTGTTAGTTTAAGTTTAAATTTGTTTTTAATACTTTCTGAGTTAGGAAAAGAAAATAAACAATCATACATACAGTTCTATTTCATTTCCTTTTATAAATAACGGTTAAAATGTGCATAAATTATAAGAGTTTGGCGCCATTACTGTATAGATGGAAAAAGATTTTCCACCTTTTTTCCTATTTCCCACTTTCATGTCTGAATAAATAATAATTATTATATTTTGCCTGATTTCAAACCTTTCTAGTCTTAAAGAAAATTCAATTTGTAATTGATATAAAGATAGTAGCAAAAATGGAAAGCATTTTAGCTTAACGTAATTTTTTTTCAAATTGTTGATGAAGCTACCACAATGTGTATGAATATTACACTGTTTTTCTTTCTTGTTTCTATATAACAATAGTTTCATCATTCTAAAGATTATCTTTTTCTTATTGAAGGCTTATATAACCTTTTTATATCCAACATCTGTCTGGATTTTAATTTTCAAGATCTATGTAGCGGTTCTTTAAATCTTGAAGAACTAGATTTTAAGATTGCCACGTCTTATTTGCGGGAGGTTCATCTTTTTTTTTAGCACTTTCCAACCTAGTTGAAAAGTGCTTATGACTTCGGTTTGTCTGGCCGTCTGCCGTCTGGCCGTCTGGCCGTCTGCCGTCTGGCCGTCTGGCCGTCTGCCGTCTGCCGTCTGCCGTCTGTCCGTGCTCTAACTCCCGTAAATATGCTCGGATTGCTCTGCAATTTTTATATGTTATTGTCGTTATCTATAGCATGTTCCCTATTTCAACGGAAGTGTGTAGCACTTATAGTTTTTTTACAGGTACACTCAAAAGAATTCCGTTACATTGCGGTCTATGGGGGAAAATCATTTGCGGTTTATTTAAATAATGTTTCACTACTTTAAACGCATTGAAATTTATATATATCACTAAGGTGCATTAGAAGAAGCTTAATATGGAATAGGGTGTGCATAGCACTTATAGTTACTTTACAGGGGCAGTCAAAAGAATTCCGTTACATTACGTCTATGGAGAAAAATCGTCTGCGGTTTATTTAAATAATGTTTCACTATTTTAAACGCATTGAAATTTATATAGATCACTATAGTGCATTACAAGAGACTTACTACGGAATATTGTGTGTATAGCAGTCATCGTTCATTTACAGGGACACGCAAAAGAATTATCTACTGTCTGTTAACAATAATTCCTGGAAGTGCGTTTTAAGTTATTGAACGCGATTTTAATTTTAACTTGCTTTTTGTCTATTACGTGGTGTGTATAAATTCTGTAGATCCTATACAGGGCAGCACAAAAGTTCGCGAACACATTTCTGTTTATTGACAAACTCCAGACGGAGAATTTTAAACTGTGCTACGCGTTTCCTAACTGAACTAAAATTATCATCCTATGTAGTATATATACAAATCTATACATCCTATACAAGGCTGAATAAAAGTATTCGGATGTTTTTCCGAATATTGTATATGTTGGAAATTCCTGAAATTATGTTTTTAAATATGTTATGCGTTTTCTAAATTGTTTACTTAGATGTTAGCTTTTAGCTTATTAAACGGTATGATTTGTAAAATTATTTTGGAAGCGTTGGAAAGTGCTATATAATCTATGCTTGACGCATGATTTTTCGTTCTTGTTAATTTATGCACATTCTTTTTCCTTCTGTGTTTGTCTAACAACTAACAGACTTGTCTGAATCTCAGTAGACGACCTTGAAGAAATATAGTACTCCTTTTTTTGGTGTGTGTGTGTGTGTCTATACGCACACTTATTTGTTCTAAATTGATAAACTTTGGTACGTTCCACATAGATAAAAATGACGTTGTTCATATACCTACCGCTCGACTTAATGTAATGTTATTTATTTATAGCTCCTTTAGAAATATTGGGAGCTGCCGAAGACGCTCTAATTATTTTTAGCTTCTGGACTAGTAGCCATTAACCCATTTGTTTCCAGATGAAATAACTACGCAGCATGTATCCACTCGTGGATACACTGTCGGCGAATGGGTTAATGATCTGTGCATGTATGATGTATTATATTGGGATGAAAATTATCCGTGATTTTCTGTATTTTAATATATTCTTCCAATTTTGATTTTTGACACTTTCCATCTTGTCCTGCATCGCTATATTTTTTCATTGCGGGTCAGGTTGACTTCTGCTTTTTTTTTTTTTTTTTTTTTTTTTTTGCTGCGGGTCGGGTTTGGATCGGTTTCGGGTTATGTTTTGACTCTTGCGGGTCGGGTTCGGATTGACCCAATTTTTTAGAAAAATGTCCAAAATATTTTTTCAGGTTAAATTTCTATACATAATAAAACCTCCATAAAGGGTACTCCCAAAAAGCGGGCGCTCCTATTTAGCGAACACTTATATATTTGTACGCTTTTACCGCTGAATAATGGGCACCTTTATGAATGAGAGACATATATATATATAATCTTTCTTATAAAAAAAGTTTATTCTTTTAACTGTTTTTATATTTATTTGTTAATAAATATAAAAAATTAATATTATTTTAATGTATATTATTTCTTTGTGTTACTCATTGAATAATTTTTTTTATTCTAGGTAAGTGCCTTTACTGACCGCGTTTGAAATGTGAAATCATATTATACTTGCTAATAAGTCTTCAGGTAAAGTGATTTATAATATTGCTGTATTTATTTATATTTTTCGTTGCATGATTTATTGAAAATAAGTAATTAAATGAAATAATAACATGAAACTAGAATTTTCTGTAGATTTAATTTCACACACCGAAATTTTTTAAATAGCTAACGGACTCGAATGTACGTTTGAAATTATTCCGTATATTGTCAGATGTCCAAAGATTCGTTCGAAACAAATACCAAATCTACCTGAATTATGATCCGCTGAATCAAAATAGTACTCAAATTATAGGATTTAACCAGAGATCTTGACCCAACTTTACACGTATTAGATGTCATTCTACTTTAAACTTATACAAATTATTGACCCAGAAGTTGCTAGGCCGAAAAAGCGAAATTAGTACTTACATATGCTGCGGTGAAAGCATCAACACCGCATTCTCAAATAGATTCTTTTGAGAAATTAAAATGGAATCTGGTTTCGAAAACATTGAAAAATTATTTTTCTTTTGCAGAAAAAATGTTCTTAAGAATATTGTCATTTTTGTATATATAATTAAGATTCCATAAGTTCATTTAAATTGACAAAAAAAGAAACAAATGGTAAATCCAAAGTCGGACGAACGATCCACCTGTCAGTGATGAATTCAAGAGGTGGCCCGAGGGGACACCCCACCCGTAGCATCGAAACGACCCCTCCCCCGGCAGATTTGTGATTTTATGCTTATTAATGGTGTAGAAGTACCCCCTCTCCCCATAGATATTCACTGTTTATTAGTTTTCAATTTAAAACATGTTTTAATTTAAAACACATATATTCTGTAACCCGGGAAGCCCAGATCAAGGGTCTATCCAGGCAAAATTTGGGGCCTATTTAGAGTTCCTTCACAAAAATCTATGTAACAAAAATGAGCCCCTTCACAAAAATCAATTTGATAAAATGAATTCCTTCGCAAAATTCTTTATAATAAAACAGACCCCTACATAAAATTCCTTTTGCTAAAATAGTCCCTTTCACAAAATCCTATTCCATAAAAACTTACTATTTATTAATTATTTATTATTTTGTGATGGTTTAAAATGCGTAATTTGTAAACAAACAAGTTCACCAGAGAGGAAAACTTCAGCAAAAGGATTTAAAAAAGTTTTTGTTTATAAATGCTTGGTTCGAATTTGAATAACGGGATTTTAACTTTTGTTACAGAATGTTATTTTTTACTGAAATATAATAAATTTCACAATAGTAACCTTTATTTTTCACAATATGCCCCCCCCCCTCCCCCACGAAAAAAAAAACCATCATCGACCCGTGATGATTGGATCCCCTAGTGCCTAGTTAATAAAAATTGCTTCCATTACAGAGATATTTTCGAAAGGTAATATTTTTAAAACCACGTCCAAAATAATAATAATACAATAAAACAGATTTTTTTTGTGCTAATCCGATAAATTTTGCGAAATGTTAAAGCAAAGATAAATAATAAACACAGTCAAACACATTTCGGTTGTGTCAAAATGTATTAAAAACGATGTCAAGTGAACCAAAGTAATTTATCAGCAATATTTCAGAATTATCTATCGGAGAAAAAAAAAAATTAATAAATAAAACCCACAACAAATCAAACAATTCACATCTTGTCGATGATTCAGAAACATGATAATTAAGATTATTAAGCAGATAAAGGCTTGAAGACAACAGTTGTACTTTGTTGGTGATTTAAAAAAATAAAGATAATTAAGATTATTGCTCAGATTAATAAATAAATAAAGTCTGTAATCAGTTTGAAATGATTCAGAAAGTTCTACTCGGAGAGTGCGTTGAGTATTTGCCATCTCGCCAAATGCGAATAAATCAGAAAAGCAGCGATAAAAATTAATTTTGGCAAAATATTAAGCGAACGATTGTTTTTGTACCAAATCGTTTCCCTTAAGGTGTTTGTGTGTGTGTGTGTGGGGGGGGGGGGGGGGGGCACACAATAAATTAAAATATGAACAAAACACCACTTATTTCGAGCTAAAATATCAGTCTTAGTTAATCGAAAAATTTCTCTCATTAAAGCGATTCTCGAAAAAATATTTTTCCCTTCTTGACAATCCGAAACTTTCTAATGCATTCACGGAGTCGTTTTTAGGTAGATTTCGTAAGAAATACTACCTATTACATTCTCCCCTAAGTTGAAATTTTTAAAAAAATTTTGCAGATCTACGCCGATCATGACTCCCAGAACCCAAAACCACCCTCAGTTCAAAACTTTATCTATCTATCTATCTATCTATCTATGTATATCACTTTTTTATGGACACGATAACTCGAATAATTCTTCACAAATTTCTTCCAAACTGATGCATAAAATCAAGGGGTATAAAATCTCGGTCAAGTTCGGTAATGGGCAAAATCGAATCAAGGGGGGGGGGGGGGATAGGGGAGCTTTTTGTGAAAACAGAAAAAAACCCATAACGTCTTAATTATGATACGTATCGAATCCGTTTAAAGTTATTATTACTTCTAGGAAAAGGACCGATTATGTATAACAGATTTTTGATATCATTAAAAATGACCCCAAGGGGAAAAAAAGGGGGGGGGGTTAGAAGAAAAAAATTCATAACTTCGTCAATTTACAAGATATCAAATCCGCTTGAATTTATTATAAATCCTCTTACTATTATCTAAAACTTTTATATTGACAAGTTTTTTATAGGACCAACCCTTATAGCAAAAAAAAAAAAAAAAAAAAAAAAAAAATATCCCTACCGACTCCGGCTGCGAACAAGTTAGATTTCGAAGTGGGCGGTCCCTTATGGAACCCAGCTGCGGCATCATGGCAAAAAGGTCATTTCTTCCGCAATTCCCCCACGGTCTGCGTCTTCGAAATCTACCTGTGCCTGTGGGCCGAGCTGTCAGGGATTTTTATACATAAAAATATGATATTTGCAAGCAAGATTATTGAAGCGATTTGTAATCGAGCAGGTGTTTTTTTTTTTTCATTTTCCGATAAATAAATTGCATTTTGAGTGTTAAGCCATTGTTGCTTCGTGACGATAGTTTACTTTTCTTGCACTGCCTCGTCCGAAAATTCGGCTCAAAACGCCAACTTTGACGGCATTTTCTGAAAGATTTTATACCTTTACCGAAAAATGGGAAAAACTGGTCAATCTCATAGTTTCTGGGAAAAAAAAAAAAAAAAAAAAAAAAAAAAAAAATCTCAATATTTGTATCACTCTTTACGTAACCTAAAAATGAATGAATGAAAGAAAGAAGCCTGTATGATTATAGAATATAGAGGGACATCTATTCTCTTAAATAACATTTTATGTTCGGCAATAGGGGTGATTAAAGTGCCTGCTACAGGCTTTCGTGTAAAAACATTCAAAAAGCGAAAATAGATGCAGCTAATAATTTACTAAAACAAAATTTTTTGTGCCAATCCGATAATTTTTGCGAAAGGTTAAAGCACGGATAAATAATAAAGTCAATGCTAATGACCTCTGCTATAGATTGCAATTTTTATATACAGCAAGCATTAAAAACTATAATATAGATTCGGCATTTAGCAGACTATATTCCGAAAGAATTTTAAATAGGCGAGTTCTTATAAAGAAAATGAAGTGACTTTCTCCATGGTTTGACAAAGAAGATTCTGGTATTTTTCTTCTTTTAACCCGTTCCGCCAGATGTCCTTGCGGTTTTCCGACAAGCATATTTCTGTCGTGTACTCATTCACGCTCTACTCTTTCTTCTTTATTTATTAATATTATAATGCTTTTTCAGCTGCACACACAAGAAAAAAAAAAAAAAAAACGGGTGAACATCTCTTTCTCACGTGCGTCATCCTGTACCGCCTTCTTTGCATATGCAAATCCTGTCTTTTGGGCGCTGCGAAATCGGATGGGATGGGATGTCCCAAGTTATGTTATCAATTCATAAAGCTTTTGCTTAGCATTCCACCAGATTAAGAAAGACTCATTTTATCTGTCATTAAATTAAATAGATTTTCTGGGGAAAGAAACATTTCAAAGTAATTAACGTACTGTGTAAATCGAGGATTCAAACTGAAATTTATCTTGATTCTTACCTTACCGTCTCTCTTTAATTCTATTATAACAAAATGTATTCTTATTATCTTATTTATACATCTGTTAATCTTAGAAGATGCTAATCTTCTTAAAGTTTTTTTGCCAATCAGTAATAAAATAATGATTCCTTATGTGTTTGTTTTTTGGAAAGAGAAAGATATATCCGATATGCATTGACGTCATAGACTTTACTATTTTCGACTTGCAGTGATTCATTTGTAATTTTTAATTTTGATCTTGCTTATGCATCTCGCTGTCTTACAAAATTTTAATCTCTTTAGTTTGTGCCAATCAGTATGTATTAAAATATAATGTCTTGATTATTTTTGGAGAGAAGAAAATATCCGATATGCATTGACGTCATAGTCTATTTTCGGCTTGAAATGATTCATCTTTATTAATATCATTAAAGATCTAGCAGCCCTTTATACGTCACTTATGTCTATGTAGGTTTTACATTGAAACCTGTCATATATACGGACAGACCAGTTTGTTTTCTTATTGCTTTATGAACCAAATATTGCAGAGAGTGTACAGTTTTGTTTGATATCAAAACCATCTAATTGAGCTGTTCAATCTTTGTTATCGCGGACCCTTTTTTCGTATTTCCTCGTTTTCGCGAACCCCCGGAATTTTAGACTGATTTTACTGATATTCTTTAGAATAAGCAGCGTTTCCCAATCGTACGTGGTGGAACATTTAGGCGTACGTGAAAATTACAGAAAATTACATCGGTAATAGCGAAAAATACAAAAAATAAAAGATTAGAATAAAAACTAAAAAAAAAAGTAGAATTTTCGTTTACAAAGAGAGGTTTATGTAAACTCCAATAGGCTAGTCGCAAAAGAAGGAAAAGGACTAAACCTAGTAATTGATTATTAATAATTCGTTGTTACCAGACCCCCCCCCCCTCCCCAACCCCTACCTATATCGTAAGATTACGTATGTGCCTCCCCCCCCCCCCTCTTCACCAAAATTATCACTTTTTGTACCGTACTTTTATCCTTCCCCTTCTTTTAATGCTCGTTTCTATCTAATGATTCTACAGAGTGGCCAAGATAAAAGAGGCCCGGTATACAGAAGTACAAATGCTTACTAATTTTTATTTAAAAGTAGTAAATACAGAATATTATGAATAACAACATACGGAACATTCAATAGTTCACAGGAAGTGTTGTTATTCATAATATTCTGTATTTACTACTTTTAAATAAAAATTAGTAAGCATTTGTACTTCTGTATACCGGGCCTCTTTTATCTTGGCCACTCTGTAGAAATGCCGGACAGTGTAAAGAAAAGTATCGAAGGAGTGGTGTTTCGTTTTTGGGTCCTGAAGAATGAGCATAGATATATCGACTGGTTCTTGCCGTACTTAAGAATTAAATTATCAACTTTTCCCAATGTAAATTTGAAAAATATTTTTAACAAGAAATAGCATCACATTTCGCACATTAATTGCGTTTTTATAATTTTTTTTTGCATTTTTGGTAGAATAAATGCCTTTTTTATTGAAATATTTGAAGATGGCCTTTTTAAATCGTTTTTATTTCATCAATAGGGCCGTCTAGACACACAACCAGTATTATCGATATAAATGGATGGTAACTAGAATTACTGGGCCGCGAAAAAGAGACAGTGAACTAGAGTCACTGCCATGCCTATGTCTCAAGTCAGTCATGCACACCACAACACGAAAGTTCTGCTTAAAGTCAATACCAATCCAAACCCGACCCCCCAAAAAAAAGAGAAATTCAAACCCGAACTCCGGAGTGATTAAAAAAATAATCTACATTTTAATACAATTACGGAAAAGTAGTCTAATTATATTTCTAATGTCAGTTTTATCTTTTTTATGTAAAAATGAACACATATACACTATCATTAATATTCAAATATATAGTAAAATATATATGAATTTCTTTTGAAAAATCGTGTCAACCCTACCCCGACCTGCAACGAAATAAATAGCGTCGACCCGAAGTTTCGGGTAAAATCAGACTATCCGGCCCGATACAGGACTGTACACTGAACCGGACCACGAAAAAAAAAAAAAAAGTTTGGGAAACGTTGTTTTCAGGCCATTAAAAAAATTTCATTCTGTTACGATTAAAACTTGACGAGTTTAAAGTACTTTGAATTTTATGAATTTTCAGGTACTGAAAAGGCGTGTTTCCTTTTTTAGGAATTGTAAGTAGGTTTGTTTCTATTATCAGCAGTTTAACACTATAACGGCCGTAAATTTTACTCAAGTTCTATGAAAAAAAAAAAATGTTTTACATCAGAATTTTTATTTAAAACTATTTATCTTATTTTTGTGTGGTATATACTTAACTGATTTCGGGAATTAATTTTTGGTTCGAATCGAAATATACTTATTTGGTACCGGTCAAAGTGACCGCTCATGGTCGTTTCTAGTGCAAATAATCGCAATAATTTCTATTTTGGTTCATCAGGCACAGACTTTTTTGAACTTAAAAACATATTCTGGTCTGTCTTTTAGAAAATCTGGTACACTGCAAAAAATAACTGTTGATTTTACAGTATAAAACTGGCACCCCAGCTGCCAGTATTATACCGTAAAATTAACAGTATTACTGCTTATTTTACTATTTAATACTGTTAATTTTACGGTATAATACTGGCAGCTGGGGCGCCAGTTTTATACTGTAAAATCAACAGTTATTTTTTGCAGTGTATATCCGTCTCCGACCCGCAAAAAACAATGTAATCGACCGGGAACTGATACAAACTCGAAAAAGTTAGAGCCAGCCCGATCCGATACGAGAGTAGGGTTAACGTAAAATCAGGTTATCAGACCCCCGATCCCAGTTTTGAATTCAGGGGGTGGCCCGGGGGGACATCCCCCCCCGGAAGATTTGAGATTTTATACTTTCAATGGTCAAAAAGTGCAATGCCCCCCCCTCCCCCGGAGCCTCAGAAATCCCTCCCGTGGAAAAATGTCTGAATTCAACACTGCCCCGAATCGATTTCTTTTGAGTTTAACAGTGTAAGTAAAACAATGTAATCAGTGATTAAACAGTGTAAGTATTTTTGAGGGGCTATCCTAGTTGACATCAGTTTTACGCCCAGTTTTCAGACGAGTGTCTTATTAGATGAGCCGCTGGAGAGAAAAGAGTCTAACTGTAGTTGTAAACTACTAGTTAAATTTAAAAAATAATAATAATAAAATAAATAAAGAATTAGTACTGTTAATAAAAAGGGGTAGAAAATAAAATTTAAGAAATAAAATTTCCGTTATTAAGACTATAAAATAAGTGAAGTTGAAAGTAAAAATAACAAATTAAAAAGTTAAATCAGATGAGTAAAAGGGAGAAAAAATACATGTTAAGCACAGTTTAAAGCAGGGTAAAGGGCAGTCTAAGCAAAACGGAGTGGCAAAAGCCGTAGGATAACAAAACAATGCACTTTTCAAAGCAGTTTTATTTATTTATTTATTAAGTATAAAGAGAACAGCAAAAGAATTAGACAAAGGAACTCAAGTTCCCTTATCATATATAATCATGGAATATTTGGGGCGCTTTCCATAACGATCGCAGATTAAATAAATATTTATATTAAAATCGAATATATTGTTGATTAATTGATATAATGTCTTAATAATGTTATATTACAAACTAAACACGTTAAGTATTATTTATTAATTTTTGCCTTGGTTTATTCCTTGGTTTTTTCCTTAGGATAAAAAAAAAAAATGATATGCAATCATAAACTGAATAATTTATGTAAGAACTATTTTTATATTCAGCGTGTTTATAAGGGAGTTGTCGTGGTAACACATTGACTGCATAAACTGATAAATTATACACGTTTATAGGTGTAAAGTATTACAGAAGTGCTTATTTTTTGGAGTGCTATTTGCGAATGACAATGAATGACATTGAATTATACATGAGAAATTGAAAAAAAAAAAAAAAAAAAAACATCTTTCAATGATATATTCTCTAGGAAACGAAAAAACGAGATTATTGTAAAAAATGTTCTTTTAAATTACAAAATTTTCAGTTTTCAAGTTCAGCTGCTTTCACAGCCCCCAATCTCTCCTTTTAGGGCCATAATAATTTATGTAAGAACTATTTTTATATTCACCATGTTTATAAGGGAGTTGACTGCATAAACTGATAAATTATGAAATAACTTTTTACCATAGAAAGTTATTTAAGTTATAGTGGCACTAAGACAGGAAATAATTAAACACAAAATAAAACTTTGGAAAAAAATCTTGCCGATACGGCCCGGAAAGAGTAAAGTTCAGGCTTGGTCTGGCCCGATTGTATAGAAAAATGTAAGGTCTGGGGCTGTCCCGGGAAGAATAAAGTTCAGCCCCGGCCCTAGTTTTAAAAAAAGTAAAATTAAGGCCAATCCCAGCCCGAGTTTAATTAAAGAAACGAGCTCGGATTCCAAATCTTCGGCCTCGGGCTCCGGCTCCGCGAAAAAAAGAGCCCGAACTCATCTCGCTACTGTTGCAGATAAAGGTCCGCAATTACTGTAGTTTGAAGCCTCAGCAATTGCCTACCATAAAGATCATATTCACCAGGTGCGATTTATTGCGCTCATACCTAGCAACATCTGTAAAACTTTTTAATTTCCCCGCTGAGCCACCCTTTGAGCCAAATTTACTGTATAAAGTGAGCTGTTTGAAATTTATTCAATGGATGTAAAACAGTTGAATTTTTTTTCCACACAACAGAGTAAATAAGTTACAACCAAGTATTTTATTATTAATACAAGTAATTTATTATTGATCATGGAAAAGTCAGGGAATTCGAAAATTGAGGTAAAAAATCGGGGAAATGTCAGGGAAATTTCAAAATATTTGAAGAGATCGGGGAAAAGTCAGGAAATTTTTAATGTTACTACTTTCAAGCAGGATCTCAGTTATCGTCATAACATAACTGGAGAAATTTTGAATTAATTATTCCTCTGATCTATAATTTTTAAATAAAATTTATGCAAACTATGCAACAATAGCATAATATAAAAAAATACATAAAATCGAAAATTCATACTTTTTTCCTTTAGCATTTATCTAGAATAAAAAAAAAAATAACTAAGCACAGCATACACGAAAAATGGCATTGTTCTTTCCTAAATTAATTCTGGTCCTAAACCCTAAAAATTGCTTTGAAGTCATCTTCCCCCCCCCCCCCCCCCCTCCACCATAATTTTCGTGAACCTTGAACCACCAAAAGACAATTTTTGACGACCTGCAACCCGAGCTGAACCTGAAGAACTCTTAACCCTGAACAAACCCGAAATGAAAGAAAATTAATATCATACTTAAATCAAATTACGAATTAATAGTCTATAATTATATGTCTAATGTGAATTTTATTTATTGTGAAATAATTTGAATACATATTCATTTATATTCATAAAGTTTATTCAGGATTCGTACTGTGTTATTTTAATTTTCTATGATTTTTAGTTTTTTTTTCGCGATTTTTGGAGATTTATTTGTAAAAGAAAATTCTGTTTCAAACTTTTAGTATAATATAGTAATTTTTTTCTTTTGCAATATTTTAATTTTTTAGTATTTTGCATTCTGTGGTGATTTTTTAGCATTCTTAAATTAATTCTGGGTTTTAATTAATATCTTCGCTAATTACAAAAAAAAAAGAAAAAAAAACTGAGCCTCAGGTGCATTAGGACCTGCCTTGGGCTGTCCTCATGCAAATTTTCAGACCTGTATGTGTGGTAGATTTCTCTAGCCATCACACACAAATAGGCATCTTTCTTTTATTAGTATAGAATAACAACAAGATGTTTTATTTGATTAAATAATGCCAAATATACACCACATTTTTATTGAGAAAAGTCAGAGAAATTTTTGTGAAAAAATCAGGGAAAAACCTGGAAAAGTCAGAATTTTTTACCATCCTGCAAGGTTTAAATAAATTCATAACTGCCCCTAATTTGTTCACGATTTTAGTTTCAGTAGATTCGGAAATAGGGTGGGGGGGGGGGTTGCCGTGCATTTTCGACGATATCTGACCTAAATTAAAACAAATATATTTTTGAGTTTGGTTTTAGGAGATATTTCGAATGATACCTAACACGATATACAAATAAATAAAAATTTTCCTTAAAATATTTGTAAAATGGCTAATAAATCTATATAAATACGTGGGTCAATACCCTTTATAAATTTGCCAAGTTTGAATTTTCCACACGTTCCATAGTTTTCGAGAAAAATGGCTGTGACAGACAATCACAGGAGTGATCTTATAATGGTTCCGTTTTACTTTATAAGTACGGAACCCTAATAATTTAGATTTTAAAGCTTAATTAATAAAATCCTTTAAAATACTAACAGTTTTTAAAACAGTTTTCGCAATGATTTCTGGTTATCGTTATGGCCTTTGTTTATCATGTGAAAGTTGATCGCTTGGTTGATAAAGATATATACTGCACTCAAGAACGTCATTTCGGACTTTGCTTGGAGGGGGCAAAATTCTGTTGTTGGACATAATGAATCCAGATTTATCTGTTAATTTTTCTTGTATTCATTTTCTTCCCCAATAAATATTTTATTGTTATAATTTATTTACAAGCAATTATTAATATTTTGGTAAAACTGATGAAAACGTTCATCTAATAATTAGAAATTAAAGAAACTGATGATTTTTTTTTTTTTTTTTTTTTTTAAAGTCTGAAAATCCGAAGGGGGCCTTTATCCTACCCCGTAGTGGTAGGTACCTCTATGCCTTACCCTGTTAACAAATGACGCCTCTAATTGCACTGCTAGGATGTCGTTTAAAGTATGCAATTAATCGAATTATTTTTACCAATGCTATTATTATTATAATCGGTCATGATCGTTTTTTATATTATTACTATTATCGGTCTTATTTAGTTGATCCAATATTTTATTATTTATCTCCAGTGCCTGATTTATGGCAGGGCATTCGGGGTACGGGCCCAAGGCCCCCGATTTTCCGGGGCCCCGAATGCTACTGAAGATTTTTAAATTATTGGCCAAAATCTGATGAAGTTTTAACTATTATAAAACAAAATTAATATGGAAAAATGTGTTTATTATTATTTTTTTCATTTAAAAATAACTTTTTAAGGGGTACATCACTCACGCGAAAACACCTGCTCGCTATTGTTAATCCTACGAGAAAAAAATTAAAAATATCTCGGTTTGCATTTCAATATATTTAAAATATTTTTTCACATTGGATATTTGAGGTCGATCTCTACAAAGGTCGTTTTTTACTTTTTCGATTTTGTTTACAAGTTTTTTTTTTTTTATTATTAGGATACTTTCACTTTCGGAACCGATTTCGAAAGATTGAAAAATCATCAGCGAGATAGAACACTTAAGATTATGAGGATTTTATAAAAACTTTTACTGCTAAAAAATTGAGAAGAAAATTTATAAAAACATCATTAAATATAAAATTATTCAGTAATGGTTATCTTAATAAGTACCGCTTTCAATAATATATTTTTTAACTCAAGGCCACTGTAAGCATAGGGTGCAAGGGGCCTCCCATAAGCATCTGTGCCCAGGGCCCCCAAATTTGTAAATCGGTCCCTGTTTATCTCAACTCCAAATTAAGCTTAAAACGTTTCTATAATGCTTTTTTGAAACAAAATTAAAGCAATCACATTCTTCAAATGAGATTTCGTCGATCAGCAATCTTCGAAACGAATTCTAAAATGTATCTGAAGTATCGTTGCCAATCTTGTGATGGAAATCTTGCGTTTCCTCGTTCGGAAGAAGCAGCGGCTCAAATGGGTTATTTTCGGTTTCCCATTGACATGTGTTACAAGCTTTCTGCTAACAGATTTCTCGGTAGAGGCGAGGCTTTTCCGAGTAAGAAGACTAGTGACGCCGTTTGTTTACGAGAGAACACTTTTGGATAAAAACGATCTTCATTTCTAATTGAAAACCCGTTGTAAGGCTGTATTCCGAGAATTATTTCAGAAATGTTTGGGTGAACTACTTTCGAAGTGAGTTGAGTTGTATTATAGTGAATCCGTTTAATAATAATTTTTTTCTCCCAATTTTCTGAGAATGCTGCAGCTTTAACAGAAATGTTAATAGAGTAATATTTTCATAGTATTTGGTTAATATTGTTTCAGAAGCATACTTCTGTTTTGCTATCGAATTGAGTACTGTTTTTGGCTTTTAATTCAACTCTTGTCTTTTTTTTTTTTTTTTTTTTTTTTCCATTCGATGTATTGAGTTTATTTATAATTTTCAGGACTTATATTGGCCACTTATGTAGCTCATAGATATTAGGCGATTTGTTAATTTTTGTGTGTGACTATTAAGTTTCAAATGTAGATTTTTTTTTAAATTTTATTATTATTACTATTTAGCTTTCACTAATGCTGATTGCTGATGCTTCGAAATGTTTCAAAAATGTTTTTTTTTTACTTATTACTATTTAGCTTTCACTAATGCTGATACTTCGAAATGTTTCAGAAATGTATTTTTTTTTTCTTTTTAATTATTATTGGAAACAATTCTAGCATTCAGCTACACATTAGCAGTTTTAGTGCCGGGGTAACCTCTCGAAGTTTCCGCTTTTTGTATAGCCCCCGGCAATTAATGTTGCCAGATGTCTCTTGTTACAAATAGCGGTACTAAGGATTTAATAAGAAACCAGGCCACGAAGTTTTAAAATGATGGGCGATGTATCTTAAACGCATGATAAAATTATAAATTGTCTTTTATTCTATTAAATTTAAAAGAATTGGACATTTTTTTGAAAAGCACATCATAATAATGAGTTAGTTTTTAGAATAATTAGATGTTCCGACTCGGCCTTCCTTGGTTACAGAATATAGGTGAAAACCATTTATTATTCAGGGCTCGATATAGGCAAAATTTGGGACCTATTTAGGGCGCCTTTACAAAAATCAAGTTAAAACAGAACCCTTTACAAAAATCCATTTAATAAAACAGGACCCTTTACAAAAACCCGTTTAATAAAACAGGCCCCTTCACAAAAATCCATTTAATAAAATAGGCTCCTTCAGAACATTCCACTCCATATAAGCATAGTCTTCATTACTTATTTTTATTTTCTTGGGTTTTAAAATGCGTAATTTACAAAGAAAACAAGTTCACCAGAAAGAAAAAGTTTAGAAGAAGGACCTATTTGAAGTTATTGATTTAATAAGAAGTTATTTCAGTCAGAAAGAAAAAGTTTAGAAGAAGGACCTATTTGAAATTATTGATTTAATTATTGATTTAGTTATTGATAAATGCTTGTTCGAATTTGAGTGAAATGATCTCATCTTTCGTTTTTTTTTTCCCCTACAAAAGTATAATAAATTTCTCACAAAAATATATTAAATTTCACAAAAACAATTCACAAAATTTAATTTTACTTTTCACAAGATGGGCCCCAAAGAAAAAAAATCCTGCATCTCGACCCGTTATTATTATTATAGAAAACTATTAGTTTTTTTTTTTCATTCTTTTATTTAACTCAGATTTTGTATGTAATATTAGATAAAATACTTATTAAACATATGCTTAAAGGGTGCATAAATGAGACAGACATATGTATAAGATATTATAACATTTAATTCCTTATTAAAAATATGCTTAAAAAAGGTACTGAAATGAGACAGACATATGTATAAGATATTATAACATATTTAATTCCTTATTAAAAACTAGTCGTTGGGGGCCACCGTAATACTTACCCATCATCGATATGCATAATATAAAATATTAAAATAAAAATGTGTAAACTACTTATAAAATGCATTGCAATTCAAATAAAATCGTGGCTTGATGACGTCACAAACTTTAAAGGCTCGATTACTGAATTGCTTGAAAGAAACATCCTTATAACTCCAAAAATAATAATCCTATTAACTAGCGGTTTATTGCATCTGATTAAGCGTCGAATTTCCAATTAAAATATATCTTTGAAGTGAAATTTGGATGAAATACAGGGTCATGAAAAATCGAAGAGTGTGGAAAATAGGATTCCAAATATCTCGGCAACTCATTATCCGATCGACTTCATGCTTTATGCAAAATTTATGTTTTTTTATTGTCTTTTATATTCATTTCTTAAAATAAACAATTTCGAAAATTTTTATATACCTTTTATCCGAACGAATATTTCGAGAGTCCGAAAAAAATAGTTCCGGTTAATCGAGGTTGCTGAAATTCAATAGGCTTCTTCTCATTATTACATACTAACTACATACCAAATTTCAAGTCTCTATCTCAATTTGTACGGGATATAGAGCGTTTACAGATACACAGATGGGACGGCAATTTTTTTTTTTTTTCTAAAAATATGCTTTTCGGAATCTCCAGTGTCTGAAACGTGTAAATCCGTCAAAATTTTTTTTTCGATTTTCAAAACGATTACAATACTTACCCTATACAATGTATGATGGGTAAGTAATATGCTTAAAAGGTACTGAAATGAGACACACATATGTTATAAGATATTATAACATATTTAATCTCGGATTAAATATGTTATTATATCTTATACATATATGTCTGTCTCATTTCAGCACCTTTTAAACATATTTTTAATAAGTATTTTATCTGTTTTAACTACAAGGTGAATTTATCAGTCCACTTTAAATTATTATTTGGAATTTTTTCCGTAATATTGTAATTGATTTTTGGTTGCAGGAGTTGTATACGAATTACAACAACAATGGCATTAATTAGGCCTATGCGCCAAACAACATTCGTCAACAAAAAAAAAGGGGGGGGGGGCAGCTGGCTGTGAAACTGAAACAATGCTGAAAAGTAGAAAATTAAATAAATAAAAAATAAAAACAAGGAGTGTAATAGCTATAAAAACGCACTTTTATGAATTAATAGTTTCATATTAATTAAAATATAATTATTATTTACTTTGAGAAATCAATATAGAAATCTTAAAGAGATTATTTAAATAAGTTTCTTTTTTTTTTCTTTTCTGTTGCCATATATTAAAAAAAGAAACAGAAATAATGATATTTTAAAAATAAATAAATTCACTAGCACGCGCTTTCTAGCAAGCATAAAAAAAACTAATCTAGTTCGATATCCATGCCAAATTAATGTACTGTTACGGAAATTTTGGGGAAAAACATGAATTGCAGGCATGATATTATCAAGGGCGCCCATATGGGGGGGCAAGGGGGGGCTTGAGCCCCCCCCCTAGATTTTGGTTTTGTCAAATTTTTTTAATATAAATCAGTTGCAAGATACGAAAATGTATCTTGTATGAACAAAGCATAATAAAATATGCCTCGACAACATCAGAATGCACCGGAAGAAATTTCCGTTTTAGACGGGTTTCCGTCTTAGCAGGTATAATTGTTGGGAATTCATTTTGTCACAACCATATTTTTTTTCTTTTAAAGCTGGATTCTGTTTTAGACAGGTTCTGTTTTCATAAGTTTTTAATTAGTCCTTTCCAATAGTCTGCTTCTAACAAAGAGAAAAACCACAAGATAGGAAACAAATTCCGTTTTAGACGATTTTTATCTTAGCTGGTGTTACTGTGTAGTTTTTTCCTACAAGACGGTAACACTTTTTCTGCATAAGGAAGGATTTTGTTATAGACAGGATCTATTTTCACAGGTAAAACTGATTTTGCATGAACAAAACGCGGAGAAATTAGAGAGAGATTTAATAATAAGATGTGAATGGTACAGTGCAATTTTTAATTGAAAAATTCTTTTTCCGGAATCTAATAAAGATTAGAATCCTGAATGTGTCAGATTGTACGCAGCCCGAACTCGAAAATTCTATCTTAAGTCTACAGAACAAGACAAAATAATTTTCGTCGAATTCTTGTAAATCACACTTTCCTGGTCTATGTGAAACAATGTGGTCAGAAAAGTATAAGTCCACACTATATTTTTCTAATTGTTTTGCCACTGTTAAAGAAAATCTCAGTAATCTTTCTCTAGACAATAGTACGAACCAAGAAACACGCTCACAAGCCATTCATTTAGATTCTGCAACGTCATATGTAAAGTTTATTGTACATCTCAAAATAATTTCTCGATATTTTTTCTATCTGGAGCCAGTTGTAAACATATTACAATCTGTAGATTAAGATTTGCATTCGGTTTATCAGAACATAAAGATGGAACTTCTTGAGATTTTTCTTATGCACAGAATGGTATCAGAAGTAGAATTTTCAGAAATTTTCATGGAGCTAATGGAGAATTGTTATTGTAAGAAATCGAAATCAAAATGTTTAGAACGTCTACCGTTAGAATCTTATCGTTCGAACCTTCCTATGGCCACTCCTCTTGAATATTACAGAGCAGCATTTCTAAATCCATATTTAGACTCTTTAATTATATCCCTTGAGTCAAGATTTTTGAATCGAAATGAAACGTCATTCAAAGCAATTTTACTTCATCCCAATATGATGAAAAATATGAAAAAAAATGTTTTTGTCAAAGAAATCAAGGAGCTATCTCATTTTTATAATATTGAGAATTTGGAGTCGGAAGCAAGAACAAGGCTTGATTTGTGGAAAAGCAAAGACTGTGGTGAGAATACAAGAGAACTAGTCGGATGTGCCAATCCCAAAACTTTCTTCTATCTCAGTCATGTTAATACTTCAAAATTCGCTATCACATCGCCAATAAAATCAATATTTTTCGTCATTCTGTTGTACGTCAGTTGCTTGCGAATCGTCGGATTACAGGGATGCGAACAACCGATGTATACTAAACTACGAAAAGTCCTTCTGGCCTGAACCGACAGGAACAAATAGCCTCCCTATTCCTTGGTTTTACGATTTTAGCTAATTTTACTGGAAAACACGAAGGTAAAATGCGTGGAACCTAAATAAAGAAGATTCAATCCCAGTTTTCGTCAACATTGAATTTCAAAGAGGATATCGCCAAATTAGTCCTCTACAGCCAAGTTGGCTTCATTTATGGCAACTTATTTTGGTCGCCAAATTTGGCAATATTCCGCCAACTGTCGCCAAGTTTGGCAAGAATTTGACGTTGGCGAATATAAATAAATAGTGATAAGCATGTAATAGGATTAATGGTTACAACAATGAAAGAAAATTTGCCGAAACCATGTTAACTAAAACTCATAAATGAAACCCGCTTATGGATGAATTCTGCTGTCTTGTTTGAAAATGTCAGCCACCCTAAAATTTCAAACCGCTATATCTCAGCTATTTTTTAAAATAGGGGCAAAACAAATATTGCTCCGGATCAAGGCCGAACATTTAACGGAAAAAACTTTTAGGATTTCTAATTTTTTTGAATTTGAAATCTTTAAATGGCTATCACAGCGACCCCTTTCGTCGAAATATCCCCACATTCTAATAGAACCTGCTTGCCATAGCCAAAAACATAGAAAAAAAAGAAGTATAACTTTATACACTCTTCGATGATACAACAGTGAAAATGGAACAAAAATATCGATCACAGCACCCCCCTTTCGTCGAAATATCCCCAAATTCTGATAGAACCTGCTTGCCATAGCCAAAAACCTAGAAAAAAATGTGGTTCAATTTTAAGCATAACTTCATACACTCTTCGATGATACAACAGTGAAAATGGAACAAAAATATCGATCACAGCGCCCCCTTTCGTCGAAATATCCCCAAATTCTGATAGAACCTGCTTGCCATAGCCAGAAACCTAGAAAAAAATGTGGTTCAATTTGAAGCATAACTTCATACACTTTTAGATGGTACAATGAAGACACACAGACGGACGGACGGACAGACAGACAGACAGACATTTTGTAAAAACATGTTTTTCGAAATCGCTGACCCCTAAAACGTGTAAATCCGTCAAAAACCGGAAGTCGAAAAAAATTTCGATTACAATACTTTCTTCTATTATAGATAGAAGAAAGTAAATGTACTGCAAAATCTGTTTTTTTTTTTTTGTTTTTTTTTTAATAGTGGTGCAAATAGGATAGAAAAATAGTCTCCCGTGGCAGCCCTGTATATGTCATCTGTTTACAGACTATGTTTACTGTGGGAGGGATAAAACAGATTTTATGCACCTTCTCAATGGACTATATTATTTCTTTTCAAAATGGACTTTGTCTACTATGGTTGTGAGCCCCTTATTCAGTACCCTCAGGTCAGTGGTGAAGGAGATTATGTTCCGAATTGTCTGAAAATTTAAGGCATTTGGTTCCGAAAATTCGAACATAAAAAATGTCACGGAAGAATATCACAAATTTTGACAAATGATCATAGAAAACACCAATTTCGTCAATCGTTCGCAGAAAAAAATCGCTAATTTCGTCAAAGGATCACGGGAAAAAGACGAATTTCATCAAAAGATCGCGATAAAAACTCAAATTTTGTCAAGGAATCGTGCAGAAAACGTAAATAAGAATCGTGGAAAAAATGAATATTTTGTCAAAGAATCGTGAAAAAACACAAATTTCCTCAAAGGATCGCGAAAAAAACGCAAATTTCTTCAAAGAATCGCGGGAAAAAACTCAAATTTCTTCAAAAAATCGCGAAAAAAACGAAATTTCGTCAAAGAATCGTGGGCAAAACGCAAAATTTCTAAAGGAATCGCAGAAAAACGCAAATTCGTTTAAGGATCACGAGAAAAATGCAAATTTCGTCCAATAGCGGAAAAAACGCAAATTTCGTGAAAGAATCGCAGAAGAAACACAAATTCCGTTAAAGATTCGTAGAGAAAAACGCAAATTTCGTCAAAAGATTGCGGAAAAAGAAACTCAAATTTTGTCTAAGAATCGCGGAATAAAACGAAATTTCGTCAAAGAATCGCGAAAAAAAAAACGCAAATTTAGTCCAATATTTGTGGAAAAAATGAAAATTTAGTCAAATATTTGTGGGAAAAACGCAAATTTCGCCAAAGGATCGCAAAAAAATGCAAATTTCGTCAAAAGATCGCGGGAAAAAACTCAAATTTTGCCAAAAGATAGTAAAAAAACGCAAAGTACCTTAAATATTTACTAAAATGTATGATAGCTTTGGTGGAAGTTGAGATTTTTCTCAGCCCCCCCCCCTAAATTTAATCATATGGGCGCCCTTGGATATTATGCTTAATTTTCAAGATAAAAATTAAATGCCTATAAAAGTTATTTATTTATCATTATTATTTTAAAACATTTTTACTTTTATTTTATATTTAATATATATATATATATATATATACATTTGGATTACCCACTAACAACATCAAAAATCATTTTTATATGAATATTGAAGTAAAGTTTTGAAATTTATTAAATGCTATACTTCCGTATTAGCCGCATGCCAGGAGTTAATAACCGAAGATTTCGCTACATACAGTAAGCAGCTTTTTTGATTCTGATAATTTCAATGGTTTAAGCGCGTAATTCGATTACATGTCTGGTTAAATTTGTGGTTTATATTTATTTATTTATTGATGAAGTTTTAATTTCGTTGTAGAATTAGAGCTATAATGATCTGGAAGCCGCAGCGGTCGTCGGGCGTATTAAACGCCCCGCCGAGTCCCGCTTGTCGATGTCTTAAACGTATTGTATTTAGCTTTTAAATTTTTCCGGTGACATCTTCCACGATCAGGTATGCTACCGATCCTGTCGGTCACCGAGTTATGAGACCTCATATTCCGCGCGCGTGCCGCCGCTTCTGCGAAGTAGCGGCGGTAGAGGTATAATGATCTCGAAGCCGCAGCTGTCGTCGGACGTATTAAACGGCTCGGCCCGGCTTGGCCCACCCTAGTCTCACTGGTCAATGTCTTAAACTTGTTGAATTTGGCATTTAAGTTTTTCCGGAGATCTGTTCCGTAATCGGGCCTACAGTAACTGATGTAAAGGGATCTCCTATATCTCGCGCCCATCCAACGTCCCAATACCCTTTGTAAAATTGACCCGGAACGGTATGCGCCAGACCCGACCATGGAAGATGTCGCCGAAAATATTTAAAAGCTGAATTAAATACCGGGAAATTTAAAATGCTAAATTCAACAAGTTCAATGCATCAATCAGCGGGAAGGTTGGGGCCGGGGTTCTGAATACGTCGGACGACCGCCGCGGCTTCGAGTTTATTATTCGGCCAGGAACAAATGCTGAACTATTTATGTTCTTTTAAGTGCAAATGGGTTAATCTTTCGTAATCGTCCTCACGTGATATAAATAATTATAATAAAAAAACATGCTTGAAAATTCTTTTTAAAACCAATAAAAATCAGTAAACAGTGGTAGTTTTCACACAAATTGTACATGAAAGAATACATTTTTTTTCTATTCGACGGTGTAAATATTGAAAATGTACGATGTTTAGATGTTAAAAAAATTGCAGTAAAAGCGAAATTTAATCGTCAGCTGTTGCCAAAGTTAAAATGACGCGTTTATTCTTTATAATATAGATTAACGATTATATGTATGACAATCAATGCTTGCAATTGAAACATAAACAACCACCATTGTACTTACAACTGGACAAAATTACAGTATCTTTACAGTTATTCTTTGCAATTTTAAGTTACGTATACAGTTAACAGCTAATTCGTCAGAATTCTGACAAAAAATTTGTCTAAAAATGGTATGTTTAATACTTCATTCGATCGTGTTTTTAAACTTTTATTTGAATGTTTTCGACCTCAAAAATTTATCAATGCAATAATGACGAATATGAAAAAAATGTGTATTGTTATAGTTTTTAAATTTTATCACTTTAGATTAGTATTTGCCAGACTTTTCACTTGCAATTGAAATATCCTTTATCACCATGTGGTATATGACACTTATATACACGCAGTGAAGACAATTAAAGTTGAGTATTTTCGCGACTATCTGACGACACAATTTCTGATTCAATAAAAAACTAATAAAGATGTAAATCTACAAATATATATATACTATATATTTTCCCAGTGTGTACATTCAGTTAACGTATAAACTTAAAAGATTTAAACCAATATACATATTTAATAGGAAAGAAAACATACACACACACACAATAAAAAAATAAAACAAATAATAATAATATGGAAGCGCGGTTTTTACCACAAAACTTGTCAAAAGTCTGATTTTTTTTTTTTTTTTTTTTTTTTTTTGTGGAAAAAGAAAAAAAGTTAAAATTTTCTACATGTAGGTGGCGCTATTAAGGTTCACATAAAAAAAATGTTAAGATTACAAACAGGTATTTTTGCACTTGAAAATATAGTGTAGATAGTAGTCTTAGGTACAAATAAAGACCTGTTGTGTATTTTCAATATTTTTTATGTACTTTAATAACGTGGACCTTAATAGTGCCATCTGTCGGTGATAATATGAACTCTTCTTCTTTTTAACACTTCTCAACATAGTTGAAAAGTGTTTATGAATTTGGTGTGTCTGCCGTCTGTCTGCTCTAACTCGCTTAAATATATCCGGATTTTCATGTAATTGTTATATGTTATTGAGGTTTACTATGGCATGTTCGGTATTGCAAATAAAGTGTGTAGCACTTATAGTTTTTCTACAGGGACACTCAAAAGAATTCAGTTACATTACGGTTTATAGGGGAAAATAATTTGCAGTTTAGTTTAATGATGTTACACAATTTTAAACCCATTGAAATTAATATATATCACTCACTTGTATATCACTCAAAAGAATTCTGTTACATTACGGTCAATAGAGAAAAATCGTTTGGGGTTTATTTTAATGTTGTTTCACTATTTCAAACATTTTGAAATTGGTATATATCGCTAAGGTGCATTACAAGAGGCTCACTACATAATATTGTGTGTATAGCACTCATCGTTCATTTACAGGGACACATAAAAGAATTCGGTACCGTCTGCTAACAATAATTGTGGAAGTGCATTTTCATTTGCTGGACGCGGTTTTAAATTTAACTCTTTTTTTTTTTTTTTTTCTATTACTTGGTGTGTATAAATTCTGTAGATCCTATACTGGGCAGCACAAAAGTTCTTGAGTACATTTCGTTTATTGACGGAAATTCCAGAAGCGGAATTTTAAACTGTGATTCCAGTTTCCTAACTGAACTAAAATTTAGCATTCTGTAGTATATATACAAAATTATAGATCCTATACAGGGCTGCACAAAAGAATTCGTATATTTTTCCGAATTTTGTTGGTAATTTCTGAAATTTGGTTTTTAAATATGTTATGCGTTTCCCAAATTGTTTACTTAGATATCTTCTTTCACCTTATTAGATGGTAAAGATTTGTAAAATTATTTTGGAAGAGTTGGAAAGTGTTACATAATCTATGCTTGACGCATGATTTTTCGTCCTTGTGCCGTTAAGCCAGTCCGATACAATTTGTCATTTTTTGAATGCATCTTTAAAGCTTGTGCGGACTTTTTTCCCGATGTATTTCATTCCAAAAGGTTTATACGCGTATTACGTATTTAATTTATTATTTTTTAAAGAAAATTAACGACAGAAACATTTATTATAATCAGCATATGCATAAAGTTATTTAAAATAAAGTGTGGATAAGATAGAACTTTATGCTATATTTTCAATTCCTACTATTAGTTTACACTCTCCCTATATATATTTATATATCTTGTTCCAATTTTCAATCGTTAATAAAATACTTTTTATTCATCCACTCAAGTTCAAATACATTTTTTAAAACTTGTTGGGGATGACACTTGATGTTAATACAGCTTTTTCAAATATTAATTCATTAATTAAATTTAATTTAATAAAAAGTAACTAAAATAAAATTTTTCTTTGTTGACCTAAGTAGGAATTGACTTTATTTATTGCTTTTTTAATATATATTACTTGTTTCTTGATACACCCAATAATAATAATAAATAAATATGAGTGATATAATGGGGGATTAAAATAAAAATTAGGAATAAAGTTTGTCCACTTATAAAATGTAACTAATAAGGTACTCGGGATTATCCGGTGTATGTTTGGTCCCGTGACTGTCGAATGATTGCGAATCTAGGCTTCTTATTGTTTTCTTTTACACTGTGATTATAAAATCGGGAGAAATTTCATTTTAATATTTCAAAGTGGAAAAAAAAAACGCTTATTATTAAACAGTTATCATTCGAATTATCAACTCGTTTTTATTTCCCAAAATCAATTTTGGTATGCTGCACGCCTTCTATGCTAAAAACGAAAAAGTCTGCTATTCGTATTCGATGAATATATATCCCTCCTGGGAATATCTCCGGATATTTCTTTATTTTACATTCGTGTCATGCATGTATTTTATTTTACCACGCAACAACAGTCCTACGGAATATGACGTCAGTTGTGAATCCTTAAAGAATTCGTTTTGTTGAGGTTTCTTTTGTTATTTGTATTATTTTTCTTTTCTCTCCGTTTTCTTGTCTGAGCTTTTCCTGGTTCGGCGCCGAAAGATATCATGTGATTACGTTTTGTTCAACCTTCGCTTTGGCTGGCAGATGTTCATAAATTTTAGTTGATATGCTGTGAGCCGGTTCCAACTTTTATTTTGCTTCTCTCTCTCTCTCTAAGACTGTATAGTATAAAGAAAATAAATCTTTTTAAATCAAAATCGTGAATATGTTTGCTCACTAGCCTGCAATGATGATAGCAGAAATATAGATTATTATATTCAGGATCCAGGAGAAAAAAAAAAAAAAAAAACATTTTAGCTCACTCCAGTTCATTCCAGTGAAAAATGTAAGGCAAATTTGGGACCAAGGTGACTCCTAAACGGCTAAATTTATGTGAACTGACATTGTTTTGTCCAATTACCGTTAAAGATTCGATAATAAGTTGCAAAATGACAGTATGAGACCGAAAATTCTATTTCATGAAAATGTGAAGTGAAATGGTTTTCACCTGGTTCCTTCATATGATAAATTTATCACGTAGATTAGTTAGTGGTCAGAGCATTGCGCTATCACGTTACAGGTCCACATTTCGATTCCGGACTGCGGACTGGGCAGGGTTTGTTCAACCTTAACCTTTATGGGTCGATAAAACGAGTAGTAAGCTTGCTTGGGAACTAAACACTGAGGGTCCCGCGTTAGGCTGACCACGCGAGCGTTGTATTGTATATCACCCCAGGGCTCATGGTCAAGAAAACAGGCTGGACACAGATGATAACGGATCATATCCCCTAACCCCCCTTTAAAAAAACGTTCTTTTCTGTAAGTCACTTTAGCAAATTCCGTTTTTTTTCCTTCCCCTGCAATGTTTAAAATTCCGCATCGGCTTCGAAAAAAAAAAAAAAAAAAAAAAAAAAAAAAAAATACCAGAGCACATCTGTGTTTATTTTCCTTTCAAATGTCGCAATTCGTTTCGAAAAAATATGAATATGCACCCTTTGAAAAAAAAATCCGTTTGTGAAACTCACTTTTAGGAATTCCATTTTTTCTGCGATGTTTAAAATTCTGCATCAGCTTCGTAAATCAAAATACGAAAATAAAAAAACTCAAAGATACCAAACCACACCTACGTTCATTTTCCTTTAAAATGTCATCTTCGGTTTTTTAAAAATATTAATGATAACCCTTTAAAAAATGTTCGCTTCCCTAAGTCACTTTCGCGAATTACTTTTTTTTTTTTTTTTTCAACGAACTTCAAAATTCTGCATTTAAAAATATAAAATCATTCAACACTTATTTTAGGTATATTTAAGGTTGTTATCACTTGTCCGGGCAAAGCCGGGCGGGTCAGTTAGCAATGTAATATTTTGATTTACTGAATGTCAGTTTGTTACATCTGAATACAAGATTAAAAAAAATAATAATAGTAATAAAATGCATATTCTAAAATAGAAATAATAATAATAAAAAAATAATTTATTAATCTTATATACTCTGGCCCGAGTGTACAATGTGCCTATAATAAAACCATAGTTTTACATTTTGCATTTAGTGAGCGTATTCCTACCTAAATATTGTTTTTACGATGTTTTGTTTTAAATAAAGAAAAATGAATATATAAAACATAAAAAAAAAGAAAAGAAAACAGAAATTTCGAATATAATTTCTGACAGAATTGTTATATTGTATTTATTCTTTATTGTTGGTAATTATTTTCTGTTGAAATATTTAAGCACAAGATAAGTAATAAGGAAATAAACAATCCTGGAACTCGGATTAATATTCTATCAACACCTGCAAACATTTAGTATCAATAATTCACACTTTTTTTCCTTAACTTATTTTTGAGAGCATTTTCCAGGTTTTAATAAATAAGGAAATAAAACGAAAATACAGGCATAAAAAAAAATCTATAGAGTTAAAAATTAAAAAACTGATTGAGAAATTAAAATTACATATACAACTGAATTATTTTTAGATTCTTTGCGGAAATATTTTTATGTGTTAATTCGACAACCTTGAACTTCATGAGCTTGAGATGTATTTGACCTCAGGATTAAATTCTTTTGTTTCTTTGAAGTTCCCAGCTTCTGGTTAGCTAATCTCTGTATTATATTACTTCCTGGAATAAATAACAGATTAATCTTTTAACACCGTTAACACAACTCTCGTCGGAAAATAAACCAGAATTGGAAAACGTGAAAATCTTCTTTCTCAAAAAGCATTTTATTCTTATTTATTTTTATTTTTTAGATTTTAACTACACCAGAGTGTCTGGTCCGAATTCTAAATTCATCATTGGCACCTGGACATCAGCCAACAATGCATCCATCCACCTTCTTTGCTTTCTCGGTGATTCCTCCTTATGTAGGGTTGCTCGAATGAGATTTTGACGCCAAACTCATCGCCATGTTATTATATTGATGCATATTTTCAAGGCAACTAATTTTGTTTGTTTACAGAAAGAAGATCATAAAATCGAACTCTGTTACAAACAGTGGCGTAGCAATTCAGAAATTATGGGTGGGGTTCATTTTAAAATAAATTGAACAATTACGATTTTCAATAATTAATAAAGTATTTATGTGCATAATTAATCGTTCCAATTAATTATTAATGTCATTATCACAAAATGAATATTTTGGTTATTTTAGATAGAGGATTTAAGATGCAGAATTCTATAAATTTACATTTATCAAGAATTAAATGAGACGACGAGGATTTAAGATGCAGAATTCTATAAATTTACATTTATCAAGAATTAAATGAGACGACGAGGATTTAAGATGCAGAATTCTATAAATTTACATTTATCAAGAATTAAATGAGACGACGAGGATTTAAGATGCAGAATTCTATAAATTTACATTTATCAAGAATTAAATGAGACGACAGGGTGTTCAGGGGCGAAGAGCTCTTCTGGTTTAATAAAGTATTTCACAAAAAATAAACACATAGTCCTAGAATATCATTGCATGTAATCATATTTTGCGTTACAATCGCATGAACTAAATCTCCTGAAACTGCTTAACATAACACTAAATATGGAAGAAATGAAGCTGCGAATTTGTAATCTCTGATATTAAATAAAATGAATTCAAAATAAAAATACGACTTGCAGAGCTGATATTGAGTCTCTTGATCTGCAGATTTATACGTTAGACAAAAAAAAAAAAAAAAAAAAAAAAAAAAGGTTGACCCCTGTAATATTTGGGTTTGACCTGTGTATAAACCTACGAACGGTCAGAGCCGTCCTACTCTAAGGGGCAGTGGCAGCTCGTGGCTTTTTTAAATGAAGGTTCACATTACATAAATTGCGAAAATAAAATGTGTTTTTAAAAGTTTTTTTTTTTTTTTTTTAAATGCAACTAAAAAAAGAAAATATATAACATTTTACTTTGTATGAGGGAAGATAGTGCAAAACACACACACACACACACAAAGAATATAGCAAACAAAGGGAGATTTCGTACAAACAAGTAAAAAAAAAAAAAAAAAGCTCATATTGGAAATTGACGAAAGTATGGAAATGTGTTTAATATTATTTAATTTAATTTATTTCTTCGTTTTCATATGGAGGTTACGTACACCAATTGAGGAACCGCCACTTTTTTCTTTTTTTTTTTTGGGGGGGGGGGGATTTCGATGCAATCGGAGGTTCTTATAAACGTGGACGCCAAGGGTACGACTTGGGCCAAAACTTTTTGGAACCCCACCCTTTTTCTTTCAAATATTTAAAAAAGAAAAATAAATTTTAATCTTGTTGAGAACCTGCATAAGCGCGGTGTTTGGGTGCATTGACCGTATTTATAGTCCAGCACTAGATGCGATGAAAATGTAATTTTAATATTAAATAATAAATATAAAGTCACAAAAACTTTTTTATTTCGCGATTGCTACTAACCAATGATCGGCCTACTTTAATTTCACTGATAAAAATTTGACGACTGAAAGTTCATCGCATGTGGCACCCTGATAAAACGAGGAAATAAACTTTTATCGCCATTTCTTTTTCTTGCGGGATGATAAAAGAAGTAAACAAAAAATGATATCACTTCTTATCTGCGCTGTGATTCCCTCACAACTGCAGATGGAATTAAATGCTAAGTACCTGAAGGTAAACTGGTAGAGGCATTTTTGCTTTCACAGACGTCACTCTTGTGACCTCTAGCTGACTTTGCGGGTGGTACGTTTCGGTAATATTTATCGATGATGCATTGACATTTTTCTTTCTTTTTAAAAAAAAATTCGATTTGAAACAGATCACGAAGATAATTTCGCATTTTTATGTCGCAATTCTTCGATGAATCATTTAAGGTAAAAGAAAAATATATTGAGGATGATACTAAAGGAAATCTGCTTACTGTCTGAAGTAGGGACACGTGTTTTCCCTTCGATCCAAATCAACGAGGTTAATGTAATTAGCACAGGGTAATAAGAATGGAAATCAGTGTTGAATTCAGACACTTTTCTCCGGGAGGGATTTCTGTGACTCCCGGGGGGGGGGGCAATTGCACTTTTTAACCATTAAAAGCATAAAATCTCAAATTTTCAGGGCGGGACACTTCAATGCTCCGGGGGGGATGTCCCCCCCCCCGGGCCACCCCCTGAATTCAACACTGATGGAAATATTCCGTATGTTCGTCTGCATTAAGGATCATTCAGGGGAGGGGGTGGTGGTCTGGGGGATAATTTTCCTCCGGTGCATCCAAATGTCCCCCCCCCCCCCCCGGAAGATTTGAGGTTTTAGGCTTTTTAAGAGGCTACTTCGCTCACGCGAAACAACCGCTCGCTAATGTTAATCCTGTAGAAGAAACATTTTACGATATCTCGTTCGCATTTCGATATTTTTAAATGATTTTTTTTTTTTTTTTTTTTTTTTTTTGTGAGGCCAATTTCTATTTTTAACTTTTTTGATTTTGGTTGCAGTTTTTTTATTTTATTGAGGATATTTTCGCTTTCGAAACTAGTTCCGAAAGTGAAAGTATCTTAGTAAGAAAAAACAAAACAAAACTTGTAATCAAAATCGAAAAAGTACAAAAGGGCCTGCTTAGAGATTAACCTCAGCTATCCAATGAAAAAAAGAAAAAAAAAAATCATTTAAAAATATTGAAATGCGAACGAGATATCTTAAAATATCCCCCCCCCCCCCCGTAGGATTAACATTAGCGAGCCGGTGTTTTCGCGTGAGTTAAGTAGCCAGAAATTGTACAGAATTAGAAATTACCTACTCTCTTCTCCCCCAGAACTCCACAATGTTTCCCGTGGTGTTTGGGTGCTTCAGAAATCCCTCCCGGAGAAAAACTTTCGCATGGGTGTCGGCAGAACGAAATACATGAATGGGCAGAATTTTGTTACAGATCTATCTGTCTGTGACCCGCAGTCTTAGCCGTGGTTTTTTTTTTTTTTTTAATTATTTTTAAATGGAGAATATAAACATGAAATAAGCTAAACTAAGGATTTTTCGCCAGAACATCAAGTGTAAGACAATTTTAAAGACATGTCAACATAAAAGAAGGAAACAAAATTAAAAAATATTAAATATTTAAAAAGTAAATTCCACCAGAAATTTTATAAAGGAAGAATCGACCGGGGTATAGTAGTTTCTTTATTCGTCTGCCCCCCCCCCTCTCTTTACGATTTGTTCATTTTAAACACATAAATGTAAAAGGCAAAACTAAACTACAAATTATCTTCCGCGAAAGGGGGGGGGGGGGCAGAGCTCATCTGATGAAAAATTCTTTAGTTCCTCTTTTTCTTGTGTTAGTATACTTATGTTAAGGCTGTTCGTCAATAAACTTCCCGATTCCCCTCGCTAATGTTAATCCTATGGGTGTAGGATGCATTTGTATTTTTAAAATATCTCCTCATGAAATTAATATTTTAAATTTCTGTTTTCTTTGTACAGTTCTTAAAGGATGTCTCTTTTTTTCTTAGTTGTGAAAATTTTTCTAAAATATATACTTAATTTTATGTGAAGTGTTAAAATCTTATTCAGTTTCGCCAAGATTTTAACACATAAAATTATAAATTAAGCACATATTTTAGAAATATTTTGCTAACTAAGAAAAAAAAATGAGACATTCTTTAAGAACAGTTACACAGAAAAAAGAAGTTAAAAATATTAATTTCCTGAGGAGATATTTAAAAAATGCCAATGCATCCTATGCCCATAGGATTAACATTAGCGAGGGGATTCGGGAAGTTTACTGATGAACAGCCTTAATTATTTTAAGTCACTTGCGAAGGAAAATGTTACTATTTTTCACAGAAAAAGAAATTGTGTTAGTTAAATTTCAAAATCCTAACCCACCACCCCTCGTTTGTAGTGCATTTTAATGATGTTACACTATTTAAAACATATTGGAATTGATATACACGACCACTGAGGTGCACTACAAGAGGCTTACTGTAGAATATGGTGTGCATAGCATTTATTGTTCATTTACAAGGAGACACAAAAGTGTTCGGTAGCAATTAGGGATGTAACGAATATTCGGCCACTATTCGATATTCGGCCCTTTTGCCGAATACTCGGCATGGCCGAATATTGAACCGAATATTCGGCCGAATATAATTTGATATTTTGTCGAATAGTTGCATATTTGGCCAAATATTCTAAGATATTTGGTTAAATAAGTTCCAGAAAAACAAAACAAAATGTGATTTTAAATATTTTCAACAAACAATATTAAAAAATTATATCTAAATACATTAATTATTATAAGAAAAAGAAATTCTAATACTTATGCAATTTTAAAGCTTCATGACAACTTATAAATAACTGTATATAATGATATTACATAAATAAAAATATTTTTCTTGCTGCATATTTAGGCATCATGTGAGTTTAAGTAAGTATTGCAACATTAATTTCTTTTACATTAAAATGCAAATTATATACTGCATTTAAAGTTTAAATCTCTTCAGTGAATTTAAAAATATTAACTTTATATCTATTTTTTAAATCTGATTTATAATGATAAGTTTCTTAAACAATAAAATTCATAAATATTAAAAATAAATATTTTACTGTCTTGTAAAAATGTTTAATCTTTCACAAATTAAATCATTTTTCTAGTTTATAGTTTTACTTTAAAATAAAAAAAAATTGAATAAATATAGGACTTTATAATTACTTTACTAATTAAAAATTAAGCATTAGATGTTGATTAAACGAACTAATGAGTTTGATACAGTGAAAAGAAAAAAACTATTACCTATACTGAAAAAGCATTTAATGAGTTACTTCAAAATAACATACAGGGGTAATAAAATAATTTATCACTGTAAAGCCGAAATTGTGATGCAAAAATAATAACTTCTCAGCATTTTCAAGAAGTCTGTTTCATTTGGTTTCATATATATTACCAGCTTCAAAAAACAAACGTTCACTATATACTGTACTTGCAGGAGCTGAAAGATGATTTCTTGCTATAAATTTGCAAGCCTTGGAAAGTTTTCTGCATTTGTTTTCCACCAGTTAAATGGACACTCTGTCCTAGCTATTAAATGTTTTTCAAATTAGCAATCTACCTCTCTTAATTTATCTGCTGTATTATTAACTTCATTTGACAAATTTGGGAGTGATGACTTCTTATTTTTTATTTCTGAAAAGCAATCCCAAAATGAAATTGAAATTATATTTTAAGAAAATAATCTTTTTCTTGACATACAGAAGGTACATTTACTAAGTCTGAGTTGCATGAGAAAGGATACAAAAAGACAGAGGACACATGCAAGTTCTTATTTTTGGGGGTTAAATGATTTTACTAAAATAAAAAAAGTTTCATTTTTACAGAGGTAATGAGTTTCTATTTTAGGTAAAAAATATATAAATTACTAGAACTATCTATGGATTAAAAAAAATATATGAATTAAATTATTATTTACATTTTTGAAAGTCAAATGTTATCTTATTGGCATCAAAGTATTTCAAACTAGTCGTTGGGGGCCACCGTAATACTTACCCATCATGGATATGCATAATGTAAAATATTAAAATAAAAATGTGTAAACTACTTATAAAATGCATTGCAATTCAAATAAAATCGTGGCTTGATGACGTCACAAACTTTAAAGGCTCGATTACTGAATTGCTTGAAAGAAACATCCTTATAACTCCAAAAATAATAATCCTATTAACTAGCGGTTTATTGCATCTGATTAAGCGTCAAATTTCCAATTAAAATATCTCTTTGAAGTGAAATTTGGATGAAATACAGGGTCATGAAAAATCGAAGAGTGTGGAAAATAGGATTCCAAATATCTCGGCAACTAATTATCCGATCGACTTCATGCTTCATGTAAAATTTATGTTTTTTTATTGTCTTTTATATTCATTTCTTAAAATAAACAATTTCGAAAATTTTTATATACCTTTTATCAGAACGAATATTTCGAGGGTCCGAATAAAATAGTTCCGGTTAATCGAGGTTAATGAAATGAAATAGGCTTCTTCCCATTATTACATACTAAGCACATACCAAATTGCAAGTCTCTATCTCAATTTTTTCGGGAGATAGAGCGTTTACAGACACACACACACACAGACACACAGACGGACGGCAAAAATTTTTTTCTAAAAATATGTTTTTCGGAATCTCCAGTGTCTGAAACGTGTAAATCCGTCAAAAATTTTTTTTCGATTTTCAAAACGATTACAAGACTTACCCTATACTACGTATGATGGGTAAGTAATATTACAAAAAATACATTCAGCTGTTATGAATTTTGAACACTCAAACAAAAAAAATTATTACTTACCCATCATACGTAGTATAGGGTAAATCTTGTAATCGTTTTGAAAATCGAAATTTTTTTTTTGACGGATTTACACGTTTCAGACACTGGAGATTCCGAAAAACATATTTTTAGAAAAAAAATTTTTGCCGTCTGTCTGTCTTGTGTGTCTGTAAACGCTCTATCTCCCGAAAAAATTGAGATAGAGATTTGCAATTTGGTATGTACTTAGTATGTAATAATGGGAAGAAGCCTATTTCATTTCAATAACCTCGATTAACCGGAACTATTTTTTTCGGACTCTCGAAATATTCGTTCTGATAAAAGGTATATAAAAATTTTCGAAATTGTTTATTTTAAGAAATGAATATAAAAGACAATAAAAAAACATAAATTTTGCATAAAGCATGAAGTCGATCGGATAATGAGTTGCCGAGATATTTGGAATCCTATTTTCCACACTCTTCGATTTTTCATGACCCTTTATTTCATCTAAATTTCACTTCAAAGATATATTTTAATTGGAAATTTGATGCTTAATCAGATGCAATAAACCGCTAGTTAATAGGATTATTATTTTTGGAGTTATAAGGAGTTTTCTTTCAAGCAATTCAGTAATCGAGCCTTTAAAGTTTATGACGTCATCAAGCCACAATTTTATTTGAATTGCAATGCATTTTATGAGTAGTTTACACATTTTTATTTTAATATTTTACATTATGCATATCCATGATGGGCAAGTATTACGGTGGCCCCCAACGACTAGTTTCAATTAGTCCTTAATTTAATTTTTGATTTTAAAATTGGAAAAAAAAAATAAATAAACAATTAAAATATTTTTTTTTAAAGTCAGTATTCGGCCTACAGTTTGGCCGAATATTCGGTATTCGACTATTCGGCCAAATCACCATTCGTTACATCCCTAGTAGCAATACTGTAAATGAGCAATAATTGTTAAAAGTGCCTTTTTAATTATGGTATACATTTTTAATTTATGTAACTTTTAGATTATATACAAGGCTGCATAAAAGATCTCCAGTACATTTCCGTATATTGGCAGAAATTCTGTCGGGCCAACCTCTGAATTCATCGCTGCACTCTCGCAGTTTCCAAATAATTAAATTGTTTTTCTTTTTCTTTAAGTTATCCTTACATATTATTGTTAAATAGATTGCTTTAAAATTTCAATTCCGGCAATTTTGTGTACGCTACCCGTACAGTAATAAGACGATATAAATAAATCTGTATCTCAAGTGATCAGTCATTGAGAAAGGTGGAGAATTAAATTGAATGACAAGTTTATGAATGTAAGGTATAGCATGAAGTATTTTTCATAATAGAGGAAATGGTCGAAATATATTAATATGTCGAATATAACGCGCACTTTTGATACCAGAAAATTGATCGAAATCAACAGGTGCACGTTATACGTCGTTTACAAAAATGAAGGAATAAAAAAAGGAGGGGAAAAAAATGTGATCATATGTAGTGAGATTTCTACATTAGTGAAAATGCTAGTTATTTATTTAAAAAAAATAAATAAATCTGTATATGATTTCATGAAATGTACTAGTTATTATATTTTCAAAGTTTTTTATTTATTTTTGCTACTATTTCATGAATGTGTTTCTTTCCAATGGGTGTGCATAGCATGTTGAATATGCCCCCCCCCCCACTTCCCCCAAAAATGTAGTCTGAAATTATAGGTGCACGTTATATAACCGATAATAATGATATTTGATAATATGATTAGAACTGATATGATAAATCTGTATAGCAATTATATTTCTATAATTTCTTGTTATTTATTTATTTTTCAATATTTTATAGTTCATTTAATATAAATAATCTTCATTGACTTAAATGTTGGTAATGAAAATCTCTCTCCCTCTATTAAATATTAATATCTTCCTAAATTTTTATGTTTTTTGGATGTAATGAATTTGATTGATTTTTATTCGTTGAATTTATTCTCTTATCATGGTTATTTGAAGATATTTCACCTTCTCAATTTGGAATGAAGTTTTACTGTTTTTTCTTCAATTTTGAAAGGAAATTTTGTGTCATATCTGATATAAATTTGATTTTCTCTTTAATATGAAGAAAATGTATTATGGAAGTTAAATACAGTGTAAAGGACTTTGATTTATATTATTTCTTTAATAATTAAAAATGCTGCATGTAAAATTATCTTTTGAAATACTGTATTTTTGATTGCATAAAAATTATGCATTTATGCTTTAAATTTTATATGTAAAATTTATAAAAATTGCACCTGAATGAATCGTTGAGGGATTTTGCAGAAACCACTACATTTTTATCAGATTTTTCTCTAAAGTATGAACTGCAATTAACTAAACTACAATTGATGCAGTTCATGTTAGTAACATAGGTGTTTCATTTAACAACAGGGATAAACATTAAAAGTGCCATTGTAATATGAACTTTTTTAAAAAGTTATCTTTTCTTTTCTTTTTTTCACATAATTATGTGTAAAATGTATCACTACATTTTGTTATATTTTATTTAGTTTATGATTTTAATAGTTAGTTAATTTGTAGTATTTATTAATATGGTTTTCCATTTGGTAATCTAAATTTAAATAATTGAATTTTGATGTTTTACGTATTAAATTTATTTCATTTTTACGTTAGCATAGCTGCCAATTATTATTATTATTTTTTTTTTACATTTCTCAAAACAACCTACTCATAAATTTTTATTCTTAAATTAAAAAAAAAAAAAAAAAAAAAAAAAGAATCAAGTTTAAATATTTATTACTAATCAGTTCGCTTATTTATATACTAACAGTTAATTTTCTCATGATTTAAATATTTATAACCTATTTTAATCCATGTAAAAGTTAATTTTAATATTGAATTCCTATGTTGGCAGCTGTGCTTTTTGGAATTAAAAAAATGTTTTGATAATTATATGGCAGTCTACTTATAACATTTTTAATTACCCTTTCAGCTACTGGTGGCTACCCAAAGAAGAAAACTGATATTGTTACTGAACTAATTGCAAATGAATCCCACAAATCATATACCACTAAAAATGATTTGGTTTTTAAAATCAAAAAGACTATTACTTCCACTTTTTCTAACTCTGCTTATCATGAGAAAATTGAACGAGAACACATAGATGCTTCAAAATCCCTCAACGATAAAAACATGGTGTCTAAATATGAAGTAAATAATAATACAATAGAATCTATGAAAGATCAAGATGAAAATAGCAATAACAGAAATCTAACCTGTTGTGGTGCAAATTTAAACACTTCCAGCAATAGTAAAAATTCCAAAGATAATGGCAATTTGCAAAACAGATCTCCAACTAATAGTTCTCTTCTTGAAAGTAATTTTCATATTGTAAACTGCAATAGTAATAACGAAAACCATTCTACTAGAGAGTTTGAAAAACCCAATGATTCACCATTAAATAAATCTGCTGTTTGCAATAGTAATGATTCTTCTGCTGTCAGGGTTATAACTACTAATGAATCTGTATCTCAGGCATATTCCACCATGATTAATTCCACAGTTTCCAGTTGTAAAAGTCAGGAACCTGATAATCAATTTTTATGTAAAAAAATTGTTGATAATGAGAAACAAAATTCTGATTTTACTCCAGCTCAGATGTCAGGTGTTAGCCCAGCTACTAGTAATAGAACTGGCTGCAAAACAGAGTCTCAGCAGTTAAATTATAGGGTTTCTACATCAATTACTGAAAGAGGTAGCAATCAAGCTAAAGATACTGTAGATTCTATTATAAAAGAGGAACAGCATTGTTATCTGCCAAGTTCTGTTTATGGTTCTCCAGCTTCCAGTGTAAAAAAAGCGCTTACAGGATTACAAATGGCTGATCGGAAAGAAGACAATGAATCATCTTCAGGAAAAGTCAGTTTTTTACAAGAAATTTTACAGAAAAAAACTTCTGAGTCAGTTTCATATGATTCTTTTTCAAAGCATAATTTTTCTGAAAAAGATGAAAGCATTTGCAAATTGCAGAAGGTAAATGTATCAGATAGCAATAATAAATTAACTACTTCTGAATCGGTTTCATATGATTCTTTTTCAAAGCATAATTTTTCTGAAAAAGATGAAAGCATTTGCAAATCGCAAAAAGTAAATATATCAGATAGCAATTATAAATTAACTAACTCTGTTCCAGATCCAAAAATCAAAAGTAATTCTGAATCATCACTCCCAGTCAAATTAAAACTTCATATTCCAGAAACTTTTATCAGTGAAGATTCAAACTCATCTGTTTTATCACCGGAAAATTCACAAAAGCCAGCAAAAATTCCAAAAATTACCAGCCCACAAATTTTAGAGCAGCATATTAGCAAAATTATTTCTGAAAATGCAGCTATTGTTGATACTTTAGATCCAAAATGGTCTAGACGTTATTTTAAACAGTCAAGTTTAAATTCATCCCCTCTGGACTCAGATTCTAAAAAATTCACTTTTTCTCTTAAATCAAGTCGTTCTGAAGAAACTTTAAGTAAAAGTAGTGTTGCTGAAGTATCAAAGCTGCAGTCTGCACTTCTTGGAGGTTCTGAATCAAATACAAACAATTTAATTCAGAATGTTATGGTATCTCCTCGTAGAACACCATCATCAAATGATAAAATACCCCATTTCAATCATTTATCAGTTTCTGCACCATCAGTCAATATGTTTTCAAAATCTTGTCCTGCTATAGCAGAAGAATCAAAAGGCAATGCAATTAAAAGTCTTCTGAGTTTTAGAAAAGATCAGCAATCAAAAGAAAAAGCAATTTATTCCGATATAAATATGCACAACCTACATCCTCAGAATCCAGAAGGAAGTATAATAAAAGACCTTCTTTTGAAAAGTAAATCAAAAGAAGGATCTAGACTTTCTGCAGATAGTGATGATAATCTAAATTCCAGTTTTCCTTTTGATGGGAACTTTTTAAAATCATCTCCGTTAAGATGTCTTAGTTGTAATTCAGAGTTTTTAGAAAAGAGCAGTCTTGATCTACATCTACCTTTTTGTAGAAGTGCCACTAAAACTTTTTTATCTCTCAGGGATGATCCAGAAAGAGTAGCCTCTATGCAAGTTAACGCACAAAAACTAACAGACTTCCATACAAACAGTCATTTTACAGAAAATTCCAGTTATAATGAGGTTGGTGCAGGCCCAATTTTAAAAAAACAGTTACTTTTACCATTATCTAAAAGCCCACCTCTGAAACGGAGGAAAGTTTCTGATTCACTGCTAAGCACATGCCATATCTCAGAGCAATCATTTAGTAATACTAATCATTACAATAGTAATAATAATAAGAATATGCTTTCAACAAGTCAGAGTTTGTTGTCACATCGAAACCGTTCACACAGTGTGCATTTATTTGGTGGAGAAGTTCAGATAATTGATGGCGATACAACAAAACGATTGAAAATCAAAACTAGTATTCCCGGTGCCTTTTCGCCAATTTCAACCAAGTTTGCAGATTTTGTGAATAAAAAGCCAGAGTTTGTTGAAGAATTAGGGAACGATAAAGATGCCAGTAATTTTCCTTCTGTTGTTGTTACTATTGCTCAACCAGTTCATAATTCTGGGGGAACCGTTCATTTACCTAATCGTAGACCATCCAGTGTGTCTCCTGTCGTAACTATTGGAAACTGCTTGTCTGATGATTTTGCTAAATATACAAAACCAGAGAAAATATCTCCTATAAATTACACAAAGAATGATTCATGTAGTGAACTTGTAAAACCCTTTATGCAAAGAGATCAATCATTGCTCAATTTATCTCCTTCACCTACAGTTATCTTACCTGGTCCAGATAGCAAAGTTTTTTATACCACAAATTCTGGGCTTCCTCTTTCTGTTTATACAAAATATGATAAATTTAAGTCAGGACCTGTAGTTGAAGAATCATCTCCTGTAACTCTTAAAGTTCCATCTTTATTTGGCAACAAGTCTTTACATTCTCCCTTTATTTCCACTGATGAGAAATTTTTTCAGTCAGTTGCCTCTACCAACAAAGAAAAAGAAAACCAAAAGAAACATGTTGTACCAACTGTGCTTTTTACACCTAGCAGTCCTACTTTCCCGACAAATGAAAATGATGTCCAATCAGAAATAACAACTAGCATATCAGAACCAGCAAAAAAGTTTCTTGCACCTACAAGACCAACATCTTTGCCATTGAAGAAAAAGCCATTTACTATGGTTGGATCAACTTTAATTAGTCCGGAAACTCCTCGACCTAAGAAAACATGTATTCAGTTATACATCAATGGGCATGCTTATACTTACCTTGGTTTGAAATGTTCGACTCGGTCCACATATTGCTGTATATACCGTCCACAACCCATGTTTGTGTTACAAGAGACAAATCCTAAACTTTCTATGTATTCGAATTGGCAAATTGTTCCAGCTAAAGAAGAGCTTTTAGGGTTAACACCAGGTCAAATGATTTCTCTCTACTGTTCAAAACAACGAAAAGATTTACGCTCCATCGTTTCCACTGCAAAAGTTGGTGAGCCATCGATATTTACTCACTCAAGTTACTGGACATACAGATCTACAGATCAGTCCGGAAGCAAAAATACTGTAACTGAACCAAAGTCAAATCAGATTGAAGAGAACAAAATTCCCATAGAAATAAAGCAGGTAAACTGCAAGAGATATTTTTAAAGATATATATATTAATTTAGAAGATCATATATCATGATTTTTCTTTTCTTTTTCTTTCTTTTCTTTTTTTTTTTTAGTATAGAATGTAGTATAATGCAATTGTTTTTTAATTGCTTAAATTTATAAATCCATTTTTATTTTATTTTATTTTAATAATAAACTTTTTCTATAATGTGAATGTTTTACAAAAGGTTATTTATATGTATATATTTGTTATATGTGATTATTTTATTAGAAGAATTAATAATGTCTATTTTGTGTATATGCTTGTTATTATTAGGAAATCTGTTTGTAGAAAAATTAGCATTAAAAATGTGAACAAAATTGCATCAACTAAAGACAAAATAGGTTTTATTTATATCAACAATTTTAAAACACATTTCACAGCTGATATATTGAAGGGTTGTTCAATTATTGAAAAATAGTTATTAAAAAGTTAATTTAAAATTATTTACCAAATGCTATCAAGCTACAATTTGATTATTTATTTTTAATGACAAAAAAATTTGGTATTATTAAAATAAAGTAAATGGCATTCTTACTGATTTGATTTTGAAAGTACAGCAGTCAATCTTTTTTTAAGGCCCTCGAATATATTTTAATACTTATCTGAATTCTGAAACTTCAGGTAAAATATCTGGGTTAATTAATCTAATGTATTTCGGCCAGTTTACCGACTTTTCTATAGTTGTACTTGTAGATTTTCTACTATATTATTACCTTCCTCCGTACTGTAACAATTTTGTTTTAATTTAGTCACACTACCATAAATGTAAACAGTTTATTAATGATTTCTGAAACTAATAATATGTATGCAGAACTGGCTTTAGTAACCATGGCACCCAAAGCCTGATTAACTTCTGAAATGAGAGGAATACAATATCATTTCAGGACCTCCTTTTATTTGGCGAAGTTTTCTAAACTCTACATGGACAATTAAAAAAAAAAAAAAAAAAAAAGTTTATGCAACAAATTCTATATTTGTAAAAACTTATTGTGACAAATATCGTTCCCCACGAGTGGCTATAATATAATATATTTCTTGTATGTTCAATCTGTTATCATGGTGCTTAAAACAGGAATAAATTTTATATGGATTTTAACATGCAGTTACAAGATTTTTTTTTTTTTCTCGTGGGGGAGGGGTGGGGTTTTAAAATTAGTGAGCCTAGGTAGTAATTAACTTTTTCTTTGGATCTGTATAGTGACGCATGTTTGCATGACAAAAGATCTGTGATGCAGACTATAGGTGCAGATTCACGGTCGCCAGTCGCCACGTGGCGACTAAAGTTTTTGCTTTGGCGACTAACTTTCTATGTCTAAGTCGCCATGTGTTTACATGGATGTCCCTTTTTCGCCGAAGGCAGATTTCAACTTTTTTCTTTTAATATGAAATCCGGGTATTCTCCTCCATAATTCAGCAATATTTAGCTCTTTTTTTTCTTTTTTCTATTGTCCATAATTAAAAAATATGATTGAACATAAATGCCACATTTCCACTAATTCGCAAATTTCCCGTTTATTTATATTTTTTAAAATTTGCAATGTCTGCAGAATCGGAAAACAAAATCCTGTTGATATGCGCCCGAATGAACTCTGTGCATAATAAGCCCCAATAATGTACCAGTAATGTGTAATAATATGCCACAATAAGCCCGCGACACAGTAAAATTTGTGCCGAGAAGAGAATAAATTTGTAGCTCTGGGATTTTTCAGACAAGTTCTTACAGGTACATACAGATATTGGCATGCGATTCTTCCACGAATTAGCAAAACTCCTAGAATTATCATTATTTATTTATTTCTTAAATTTTCGCAAATCAATTCGCCAATCAGTCATGAAAAGAAATCTAAAATTTCTTCAGTCGGTTGCGATTTTCGTGAAATCGGTCACTGAAAAATTTTGCAAATTTTGTCAACTGCTCGCCAAATAAAAACACGAATTTCATCAATTGCTGAGGAAATAAAACCGCGAATTTCCTCAATTAGTCTCGGAAAAAAAAAAAACGTGAATTTCATCAATTAATCTTGAAAAAACCGCGAAGTTCATCAATCGATTGCAGAAAAAAAATTGTGAATTTCGTCAAGGAGTTGTGATAATAAAACATGAAAATCGGCGATCGGTCACAAAAATTAAAATTTTTTTTTTGTCTCCATAGGGATTTAAAAACTTCTTTAATAAATCCTTAAAAAAATCCCCTTGCAACAAAAGTTGCAATGAGGCTTATAGCATTCGATCTTTCTCCATCATTCTTGAAAATGTCAGAAATTGTTTATTAAAATCTAAAACCTAAAAGAAAAAAATCTTCTCCGTATTTTTTTCATATATATTTATTTTTAATTTTGATTTTTATAGACATATTTTCTTATGCAAGTTTCCAAAGTTGAGCATTTATATTCAGCTATGAAAAATCCTCTTATTGGGGGGGGGGGGGGGGGGGGGTTATTTATAGATAAAATCTTTAGAGAATCGTTTATTCACAAAATATTCAGGTCTTACTTTACAAAATTTATTCCTACAAACTGTATGCAATTATGGTGGGAAGATTCAATATTGCACTGTCCAAATTTAATTGAGAAAAAAATATTGTTTTTATGTGTTTGTTTCACAATGTGGCCACTAGATTTTTTGGGTTTAGGAGCCACTGGCTCCTTCCAGATTTTGGGAATCTGCACCTATAATGCAGACATTTTTGATACTTTATATATTTGAGAGAAGCAAAATTTAGTACTTAAAAAGTTAGTACTGATAGTAGTAACCACAAATTTAGCATTCAAGGATTTACAAATCATTGATTAAATATTTGTTTTAATTTTTGTGGTATTAATTGTGTATCAAGCTGAGTATATTTTAATTTTTAATAGTTTGTGAGTGCCATATTTTTGCAGTTATATTGGTGATGATATGATGTTTAAATGCAAATATAATAATATTTCAGTGGCCTAGTAAATTGAGGTAGTGACGTATTTTCTGTTATGATTATTTTTAGACATTATTAATTCTTTGAATGATCAGCAGTAAAGTAAAGTAAATATATACCGGGTGTCTGAAAAAGACTGATTTGAAAGAATTATAACTCTAAAAATAATTGAGTAAATACAGTTATTTTCTTTTCAAAGTACTCGTCAAATATCCGAGATTTGTTAGATGTAGCTGTTTTAAAGTCGTAACATTCAGACAATGCACAGAATCGATGATATGTAAATGCAAATCACACCACACATTCGCAATTTCTTCGATGATTCCGGAGTAGAAACTGTAAAAGTCTAAAACTATTGGAGTTATGGAAAAATGTCAATTAGAAAGTTCTTCAGCATCTTCGATTTAGTAGGAAAGGATCCACTATGTACACAAATAACCTTAGCAAAAAGTTAAAATTGTGAATGTGTGGTGCGATTTGCATTTTTCGATCATCGATTCTGCCCATCGTTTGAATGTCACGATTTTAAAACCGCTACATCTAACAAATCTTGGATATTTGACGAGTACTTTGAAAAAAAAAACAATTGCATTTACTCAATTATTTTTAGAGTTATGATTCTTTTAAATCAGTCCAACCTTTTTCGGACACCCTGTATAATAAAACAATTGTAATTGTGAAGCAAATAAGTAATTTATAGGTTGCAATTTTTTTTCTATTATTATTATTATTATTATTATTATTATTATTTAGAAATACTATAATACACTATTATTATAGTTTTCTTTTTTAATATGTTGTATGCTCATGGTAGTCATTGCATTTATAATGAAGATATTTTTATTACAGGAATCAACACCAGTTCAGTTCTCTAACAGCAGTTCTAAGAGTCTAGTTTCAGAAAATAAATCATCTGACTGTCACGGGCATTTCACCGATGAATCCAGTCGTACATTAGATACTGATAATACTGTATCGGATGCTGATTTGAGTGTATATATCTTTACTTATACTACTTTAAAATAAGCATTTTGTGTATACAGTGGAACATGTTAAAGTGACCAACCTTAGGACCAAAATAGATTTAACACCTTATAAATGTGATGGCAGAGCTAGATGAAATATTTGTTGACTTTTTTTTTTCATTAAAAGGATGCCAAAACTTATAAAAAAATAAATATACAATTATATATACGTAAAATAAAGTCCCTATTAGTAGATGAGTAATTGTACATATTTGATCACTTTAGCACGTTTCACAGCAGCTTTAACTTTTATCTGTAAATATTCTAAATGTTTTTTAATTTGTAGTGTATCTATTGGTTATTTCTGATTATGTTTTCCTGATGTCTCTTTTAGTGATTTAAGATATTTTTAATGATATCCTCTGGGGGCTGGCAGAAATTATGAGACCAGTACGAGTACAGATTATGCTTATTGACCCCTAATGTGCCCCATACCATAGACAAATATTTCTAGACTGCTTTCATTGGCCGTAATGGAAAATTTCATTAACATTGGGATTCGCATAGACATTAGAACTCAAATTGCCTGGTACTAAAAAAGACAGTAACCCATGACATCAGCTGCTACAGTTCACCATATTTTGCAACGTATTGCTTTATTGGCAAATAAACTAAAAAAAAGAAAAGGTGTTTATAAATGTTATTTTACTATTTTTTTTTTTAAACAAAAATGAATAGATGAAACAGTGTTTTGTTAATGTTGAGTTACATTTAATTATAAAAGAAAAATAAAATAAAATCTTTATATGTAATTTATTATAAAGTAGAATGAGTATTTTTTGATGATTAAAATAATCAGTTTTTAAGTAATTTTGCATTATTTTTTGTTTGATCATTTAATGTTATTTCATCTAATATTATAAAAAAAAGTTAATGTAAAATCTTACAACTGAAAGTATATTTTATGTCTGTTTTTAATTTTCTTTGCATTATTTTTCACCTATTGGTAATACTTAATCAGTATATGATACTTATTCATTACATTCATAATAATCTTTTTTTTTTTTTTTTTTTTTTTTTTTTTTTTCCAATTTTAATTTTAGAACAGAAATCTTCATCTAAATATTATATAAAAATACAATGGATTGTTTCCAGTAATTAGAAAATGTCATCAATATTTTAATGAATTTTCTTCCTTATTCTAGCTTTTCAATGTCGTATTAAACTTTAATCGATGAAATTTTCTCAGAGAAGGAACTTAAATTTTTTAATTCAAATGGGGCGGGGGGAGGCACTATTCATATACTAATAAAAATATAAAAAAGTATAATATAAGTAAGTATAAAAAAAAATCTCAATATTTCCTAATTTTAACAAAATTTCAGTACAACGAAGCATAAGTGAATTATCTGAAAGTAAATATCATACATTTCCAAAAATATATGCATATTATATGTTAATTAATACAACCTATTATATAAAAAATATTCTATGCCGTACAAGTTTAAAAATAGCTAGTAATGTTAACATTTATCTTTATGTTATAAAAATATAAGTTTTATCAATAATGTATATATTGATATATGTTTTTTTTTTTTTTTTTTTATCATCAAAGATTTGTATAAGCACAAAATTGTTATTTTTGTATATATAATTACCAAGCCATCAATGTTTAGAAATCTCGAGTTAAGCTAGAAGTCTTTATATTTGTCTGTGTCCCATACATGCATATAATACAGCAGTTCTAACTGTGGTCTGAAGACCCCATGGGGGGTTCAAAAACTCATTTTCAGGAGTCTGCAAAGGTCTCTTGTTTGATGTAAAAGTTTTCAATTATCTAGTATCCAAGAGAAATCTTGCGAGAAAAAGGAAAATAAACTCGCAGAATATTGTTAAAAATACTGTATTGTTAAAATTACTGTATAATTAATTTCTGTATATCTATTAGTTTATATATCCTGTATTCCAGATTCTAAAGAATATCAATACTCTCAAACTTGGTGGTGGGGGGGGGGGGGGGGGGCTGTGAAGGCAGAGAAATTATGTAAAAGGGTCTGTAGTAACCGCTGATGTACTGTAATAAAATTAGTTTGTGATAAGATCCATTACAATTGTCTCCTTTTGAAATTTCTCTTCCTCACTTTATATTATTGACCTCATTTTCATTTAGTAGTTATTTTGAGTTATTATAAGGTAACTATTTCATTGCAAACATGTAGGGATTATTAATTTTAGTGTTAAACATTGTTGGACAAGCAAAGGAAGTATGATATACATGTAAATAATTGAATGATTCTGAAAGTACTATATTTCATTAGTTACAATATTAATATTTCATGAAAAAATCATAAAAATAAAATGTAATGCAGTAGATTCCCTCAAATCTGCCACCCTAAAATCTGCACATCATTTCCGATGTAAACAATGAAACTTATAATTAAGATGTTGGTGTAAAATTTTTATATCATTCTGTACACATTTTAATATGTAATTCTGGTTAATATGATTCAAATCATGTTTTCTCATGAAGGAAGTACGTATAAATTTATTTGTGAAAAAAATCAAGTTAGTGCTGGTATCAGTGGCGATCACAATATTTTTATCAAATAATTTATGTATTATTCAAGCTTTTTTGGTTATTAAGTATGGCTAAATATGAAATGAAACTTTGTTATTTTAAGATTTTAATGCGAGTTATTAGTGTACCTTTTTGTTATTTTAAGATTTTAATGCGAGTTATTAGTGTACCTTTCTTTATAAGGTGAGTTTCACTGAATAATTCAAGAAAAAATTATCTCATCATCATGATGCATATTTAGTTATGCATTATTAATTATTTACTTGACCTTTACTTTTAATGTTTTAAATGTTCTTTATTTTTATTATTTTAGTTAATTATTTTACTTTACTGTAAGTATTCATTATAATTTTGAGTGCATTATTAAATTCAAATTATTGTTTAAAAAATATAAACAAAACAGTGACCAGAAATCCCCAAAATTCTAAAATCTGCACGACCTCTGGTTTTAAGCTATGCAGATTTAAGGGAGTCTACTGTATTTATCTATATAATTTTCCTTTTCTGACAAAAAACATCAGAAGATCAACTACAGTAAAGCATAAAAAATCCACTATGTCTGAAAACTGCACAGCTGCTTAGATGTAAAAACAGTAAATATACTAAAGCTTAAAGATTTTATTTATCTGTTAACACTGTCTGGGAATTAAATTTTACAGTGTATTACTGTATAATTTCATTTAATAAATTATGGACATACCGTATATACTCGTGTATAAGTTGAAGAATTTTAGACGATATTTGGGAATTGAAAATGGGCGGGCGGGGGTCGACTTATACACGAGTTAGATTTTTTTTTTTTTTTTCACAGTTAATCGGCGAATGGACAAGTCTTTTAAGTAATCACATATGGGTCTAAGTTGAAAAGAGAGGTAAAAGTGAACAAATGTCATTTCACTGTGAATGACGAAAAAAGCTCAACAATGTCCCTGTAATTGTCCTGCACCCATTTTCTCTTGGGATAGAATCCCCTCTAATACAGGGGCATCCCTTTCAGCATTTTAATTCCCTTTTTAAAAAGAGTCCAACTTGAGAATGCTTCTAGATTTCTCTCCTAAAAGTCCTACAATACAAAGAAGTACTATATTTTAGCAGTCTAAAATGTTGTTTAACCCTTGTAAATAAGGCTTGAATAGATTTTTCAAAATTTTTTTTTTCTTTTTAAGTATCATTAAATTGATGTGAATAGGTTTCAAAATAGTTTAAGACTATTCAGTTTTACATAATTAAATTATACAGTGTTAAAACGTTAAATTTAACAATTAACAAAAAGAAAAAAAAAAAGTGATTAAAATCATAAAAAAAAAAAAAAGTTTACTAATTTAATGAAATTTTTTTTTTTTTTTTTTTAATCCTCGAATACAAATCATTTTTCAACATACTACCAGAAATGAGGTGGTTCAACTTATACACGAAAATTCAATTTTTTTTCAAAATTTTGCGTAAGAATTGGGAGGTTGACTTATACACGAGTATATACAATATTTATCTTTTGAAGTAACTTAGACTGTTCTCAAATCCAAAGGAGCTAGTTTTTGACACATTTCTGAATTTATTTTTGTTTGGAAATGCGTGAAATTGGCATGTGTTTTTATTCAGAAAATATGTAATCAAATAGTGTTTTCAATTTTTTGGCAAAGGCAAAAGATCTTTCAGAAAATGCTGTCAAAGTGTGAATTTTGAACCAAATTTTTAGACATGACATCACTGGAAAGAAGAAAATCCTGTCATCACGTGATATCAATCACTTATAACTCAATAAGTAATTCAGTCATCAAAAAATGGAAAACTCCATTTGATTCCAAATTGCTTCAATAGTGAGAACTGCAAGTGCCATGCTTTTGCTTTTAAAAATGTGTCAGAAAGTTTTGCATTGTTGGGCAGCTATAAATACTTTTTTGATAACAGCCTTAATTGTATTCATGAACTATTATTGCATGCATTCTAAAGGAGACATGTTCTCTGCTATACTACATTCCAATTTTATGTCTGCTATTTAGTCTGCCAACAATGATTCTTTTTTTAATGTGCTTTAGTGTAAAGTGTAAAGTTATTTTAATTATTTAGTGTAAAGTTATTTTAACTGTATTTTCTATTTTATTTAGCCATTGAAGATGCAGTATAATGTATTTATAATGATGTTAAATATAGTAACCCTTTTCTGTATTTGTTTTGTATATTTCTCCCCTTTTTTTCAAGAAAAAGAGTTGAGATGTAAAACAAAAAATTTTTAGTAAAAAAAAATGCTTTTCTTGCCTATTGATACGGCTATGAAAATGCGTGGCATTGTCATTAATGAAAAGCATCAAAACGATTTTATTAGCTGTTTTAAAAAAAAGTAGGAAAATGCATTTATTATAACTATTAAGCCTGTTCTCAAATCCTAACTGGCTACTTTCTGACGCATTCATTTTTTCTCAAACACTTGGAATTACCAGGTGCTTTGATTCAGAAACTATGAGATCGAACAGTGTTTTCCATTTTTCGGTAAAAGTAGAAAATCTTTCAGAAAATGCTGCCGAAGTTGATGTTTGAATCGAATTTTCAGATGCAAGGAGAAGGAAAAAATTGCCCGTCGTGAGACAACAATTGTTTATAACTCTGTAATTCATTTATTGAAAGATGAAAAAACTGCTCGATTACAATACCAGATCAAACTTTTACGTTTAAAAATGAGTCTGTAAATGTGTCATGAAGTTTTGCGTTGTCGAGTTGGGGAAAAATGTTTTTTGAGAACTTCCTTAAAAACATTCACACTTTTATTGCAACTCTCTAAAACGTGTAATGTTACAAATTTACATTTGTATTTATGCAATGTATAATTGCTTATTTAGATAAATAACTCTGATGATGAAGATGATGAAGACTGTCAAGATGATGGAACAGAGTCTCTCACAGATTCCAGTCAGCCGCTGCCTCCCAAGAGAGTGAGAATATTTGAAGGTGGTTTCAAATCTAACGAGGACTATACATACGTTCGTGGTCGAGGTCGTGGAAAGTATGTCTGTGAGGAATGTGGCATTCGTTGCAAGAAACCCAGTATGTTAAAGAAACACATACGAACTCACACTGATTTAAGGCCGTATAAATGTAAACACTGTTCATTTGCTTTCAAAACTAAAGGGAATCTTACAAAGCATATGAAATCAAAAGCTCATCATAAAAAGTGCACTGAGCTTGGAATAATTCCTGTCCCAACAACAACTGATGATTCGCAGATTGATGAGGAAGCATTAGCTAAACAGGTAAGATAAGGTCAACTTTTAAAATTATTTGGTACTTTTGTGTTATAGCGGCCCCCACAATTACGATTATGCCAAGGTTGCAGCTATGGTTTCGCCAAGATCATCGCAAAGCTGATATATGCATATATATACTCCAAATACTCATATATGCACCAGATATGTCATTGTATAAACATTATTTATGTCTTATATGTCACATGTACGTCTTATACACATGTCATATATATACATCATATATGAGTATAACTTGGCCATATACATCACGAAATGTTATATATATCTTATAATATTATTATAATGTCATCTAAGCTTTAAAATTTGGCGATAAATCTTGATCGCTTGGCGATTTATCCTTGAGGGCTGCTATAACATGAAAGTACCAATTATTTTTGTAAAATATTGTAGAAGACCACTAAATCTATACAGCTTGTTTCCAGGCATTTTGCAGATTTGAGACTTTTTGCAGGTTACAAATCATGTGTATTTAATCTTTGCTTAGGCCTTTTTTATTTATATTTTGGACAAATTTAGATTGTGTAATTTATTTATTTTTAAGCCTTAACAAATATATTAAGAATTATTTAAAAAATAATTTGATTTTTTTTTAAAAATGTTTTAAAAATATATCATCATTAGTTGCTTGTATTGAAACATGTGGTTTATGTTTCTGTATTGAATCTTCTATAAATAGCAATTGTCTGTTAAACCACAAAATTTCGTTTTTAGAAATTTCTATATTCTTAGTCAAATAATTGTAAATACATATATAAGGGTTAAATAAGAATTTATTGCTATTTTTTAATGAAATAAAATGTCAATATGATATTTATATTGAAGGGATTAATTGCTTGGTTTTGTATAAATTGTTTTTTCTTTAATTCTATAAATTGTAATTATATCTAGATGAGAGATTAACACTCTCAATGACAAGACCGTGTTAATACGTTCAGTAAGCTCAAGGTTTCACTGCAATATAAGCATTATTTAAAGTAATAAAATTCTATTGATTGAATGCATTTTTAATGCGCTGAGCAATGAATAATATTCTCAAGGATTACATTCATATTTGTAATTAAGTTTTATGTAGCTTTCAATACAATAAAGTATAAAGCTACCTATTGCAGCTGTTCGAAGGAAAGCAGTTCCGGAAAATTTCGATATATTTTCACTGATCATGACCCCCAGACCCCAAAACCACCCTCCGTTCAAATGTTGATTTATATATATAGATATATATAGATATATCCTTATATATATATATGTAGGATTTCAGTTTGAAAACTTCATCTCCTTTATAACGTAAATTTATCATCAAATTAACTGACACTCTAGTACTATTATTATCCATGATTTAAATGCACGAGTTATAAATGTTTTGGATCGCGAGATCAAGATTGGAACATCTTCAAAAATTGGAAAAGAGCCAGTCTTCTAATTTTTATTGTGAAGCAAGCATCAAAGTGAGAAATAGCCAGTAAAGGCACTGTTAGGCCTATTTGGTTCTTTGGAAAATAAACATATTGTATATATTGGGAGAAAAGTGTATTAGTTGACGAGAAATTATGAGTAAAGTATCTATGTCATACGATAACACTCGTATTTATAAATTAATTTGGATTAAACTAATTGTGTGTATTAAGCTCACCCATGCCTCGACCGAGTTCGCTGGCCAGCTTGATCCGCCATCTTGTTTCAAGATGGCGGCCACTGAAAAATTTAAAACTAAAATAAATATACAAAAAAGTTAAATTATCAAATTTATTTTTCGCTTAAGTGTTAGGTCTTGATACAAGGATTCCAGAGCATTTTTTGTTTTACCTCTATCTTAAAAAATGGCTGAGATACAGCAGTTAGAAATTCTAGGGTGGCTGACATTTTGAAACAAAACAGCACATTAACGCAATTACTCGCAAATTATTTTCTTTCATTGTTGTAATAATTTTCCCAATCATACGCATAAAACTATATATTCATATCCGTTAGCGCCAAAATTGGCGACATTTGGCGAAATATCACCAAATTTGGCGACCAAAATAAGTCTTCATAAATGAAGCCAACTTGGCTATAGCTCAATAATTTGGCGAATTTCTTATTCAAATTCAGTATTAATGAATCTTTTGTAAACGGTTTCTTTGCATGTTCGTTGCTGTTTTCGAGTAACATTAGCTAAAATTTTAAAACGAAGATATAGGAAAGCTACCTTTTCCTCCCGGTACAGGCCGGAAGGACTTTTTTATATTCAATGTTGAGAAATTAGTTTTTCTTAGCATTTAAAACAAAAGGCAGAAAAAAAAATTACAGATTTGCCTTTTTGTAAGACTGTCAGAGGGTTAAATATATTGTCTGAGTAACTATCTTTCAGTAATATAAATACTTTTTTAAAAGGAATGAACTTTTTGAAAATTTACCATATAAATGATTGTGCTGTAATGCGTGGTTGGATATTCCTTAAGAAATGTAGTCATGAATCATGTTAATTATCATTTTATGTGTGTGTTATGTCTTGAATGTCCCGTTCGTCTAATATATATTAAATGTGTTTAAATGTACAAGTGAGTATCTTCTGTTATTTCCTGATCAAAATTATCGAATCTAAAACAGATATGATAATTTGACGCAGCCAGTAGGATTAAGATTAAGTGTTACAGCATTGAGTGTTACAGCCTGCTGAATATTAAGCTGATTAAAAGTATGTTCATCGAGAGATATTTACTTTGATAGTGAACAAAGTCCAATAACTAGTCTAATTATCATCAAGGTATTTTTTTCTTTAAGTTCCATCAAGAGCTGGTTAGGATTATTTATTTAAAGTGTATATATGCTTGATATTATGATATTGGTAATACATATAAATATATCGAAATAACAGTTTAGTATTTATTCAATGAATAGAATAAATATCGTATTTAATTCAGTAATTGATTAAATTGGAAGGGTAAATAATTATTTTATGTTACACTGTTTCGTAAAGTCTAAGAATCATATTTTTGTTGCTTATTTAACTTGTGTTATATGAATGCAGATTATTTTGTTTATTACGATTGCTAAAATTGATAGAATGTACAAATATATAGAACAATATAAATAATTATATTTGGCATGGAAATAAAATTTTTGTTCTTAAGGAAAAATAATAAACATTCTGCAGTCATATGTTATTACTGTAAGGTTTTTGTTTCTTTTTTTGAAAACATAAAACGAGTTTCAATTATGGTATTATGATTTCATAATAACCTTGTGAAGCTATTTATTCATTAAGAATATGGGTTGTTGAAAAGAAAAAAAATTGTATTAACTAAGTTACATATTTGATTGTTCGAAGGAAAAGAAAGAAAAAGATCTATTTGCAAATGTTTTTTTTTTTTTTTTTAAGTTTATGATAAGAATTAAAAAGTGCTATTTTCAAAGTATGTACAAGAAGTAAATAGTTTTTTGTTACATATTATTTTCGGGATTCTGAAAAATCTCTGAGTGAAACCGGAAATGGATAAATTTGTTCTTCATTTGATTATTAAGGATTTATTTATTTTTTTAATTTGGACTGAATGTTAAGCCCTTTTTTGTTTTGTTTTATTTTCTATTTAAGAAGTGAAAACATAAAGGTTTGATTTGGGTTTCAAATCAAGATAAAGGAAAGATTTTCATATCTTAAATACAATTTAATTTAATTAAAAGGTATTAATTTAAGATTGTGATTTATAAATATTTGGTTTCATTTTGAAATATAATTTAATAAGAAATTAACATGTTAAAAGAAAAACAAGAGAATATATTATGTATTTTGAAGGTTGTATTTAAAAGTTACTGCGAAAAGCATTGACAAATTCTTGTTTCGTTAGAACACAAATGTTTTAATTATTTTTTTTTTTTATTACTTTACATTTTAGTAAAAGTATATTTTAGTTATTGCAAGAATTGTTTTGAGGATATATTTCTATTGTTGTGCAAATGTGTTCTAATTTATTCAGTAATACTAATATAAGTATTTAAATAATATAAATTTTATTCAATTTGATGGGTTATGAACAAAAGAATGTTCAGGTGTAAGTTTGGTTTAGGGCATTCTTAAGGAAAGTTCTAATTAGGGCAGATACATTGTTTTGAGTATTGCTGAATTGTTTCAATTTTTGAAATTTAATTTATGGAATATGGCTTATTTAGGCTAAGGTAGTAAAAAAGAAATTTACAGCAAGTGGTGATTGAGTTTGGAGTTGAGGATGTCGAAAATTTAAAAGTTATAGAACTGAAAAAGGCTATACTAGAATTTGAGGGATATGATGAAGAATTTGTAAAGGGATTTTTGAGTTCTGTAATTCTGGATAGGAAAAAGAATGAAGAAAGGGAGAGAAAAGTAAGAATACGTCAAGAAGAGAAGGAAGAAAGAATACGTCAAGAAAAGAGGGAAGAAAAAGACGTCAAAAAGAGGAGGAATAAAAAATACGTCAAGAGGAGAGAATAGCCAGGGAAGCGAAAGAACATGAATTGGAAATGAAAAAACTTAAACAATTACAGAAATTTCCAGAACAAAGGGATGAATCAAAAGTTGAGATAGCTCTGAAAATCAAATTAGCGCAGATTGTCCCGACGTTTGATGAAAAACATGATGAGATGGGGTTATTTTTGATAAATTTTGAATGTATAGCTTTTACCAAGTCACATTAAAAACTCAAATATAGTGTAAATTTTGGTTGCCATGAAATTTGACTATTTACTTGCATAATTTTCACTGGCCACCATTTTCTAATCTTCATAGTCTAGTTGAGAGCTTAGATCAGTCACCAAATTTTGTCCTGATCTTCTACTTACTTTACCAAAAAATAAAAAAAATATTTGATACATAATTACATACTTTGGAAATTTAAAATTTTGAATAAGCTTGTTTTTTTACATTATTATTATTCCTGTAGTTGTTGTTATTTACTCTTATCTTCATTGAATTATTGTTTGTCAGGAGCAGATTGAAAAGAAAAAAACACAGTTCTCAGATGGTGAAGATGCTGATGATGATGACGACGAAACTGATGAAACTGATGATGAATGTGAAAGTGATGCTAGCAGTATGATTACTTCAAATTCTAATTCAAGGTGAATAAAAGAAAATTTCTGTTAAGTGGTTATAATGTTATTTTACAACCTTTTTTTTGTCTTCATTCATTTCAGGGATGCTCTTAGATTTTTGTCAAGACAGTGAGTATTTTTCATATTACTGTTTGGGGTTTTAGTTTTGTGCATTTAAATTGGTAAAATGTGTTGTTCAATATTTCTGTGGCATAAATGTTAGATTAGAATTAAATGGCAGATTATTGTTTTCAATTGTTATGAATACTGTACCTTTACGTGTATGTATTTAATTATATTTCTGTCTGTTTAATGTATTAACAGAGAAATTATTATTAAAATAACCTGAACCTCAAATCCTTCTGTATCTAATAAAAGAAAATAACATTCAAGTAAATAAATAATAGAATTGTTAAATGTTGAAAAAAAAATTCATAATTTTTTATACTTTCATATCTCGAAAAGCTCCTACTTTAAAAATATGAAAAATATGATGTTTTTTATTGATAATAAAAGAATATATGTGTGTGTTTGAAAATTAAAAATAATTGGTAATTCTTTGTTGAGAAAAGTGATATGGAAGCATGTATACATGATTTCTCAAAATATTAAATTTTTCTTTATCAAATTATTTTAAACACTCTATAGCACATTCTGAACCTAAATTTATTTATATTTTAGCAAAGTTTTTATTATTATATTGAAGAGCTTGAAAATATTGTATATATTTTTAAATAATGGTTATAATAAAGGAGTATATATGTAAAAAGTCTTTTTGTTGTTGAAATAGTAAATCAATTTAGGTTCAGTCTTAAAATATCTATGTATTTAAAACGCAAGGCTGATTCTTTGAACAGTCTGTGAAAGAAAACTATTGCATCAATTTACTTAAGTTTGATCTTAAATAAGAGATTTTAGTCTGTAGATTTGTCAGATTTAGTTTTGTGACCATAATTAATATTAATTAACAGTAATTCACACTTCAAAATTGATTTCAATTAATGATATATTTAAAACTGTCTCTTAAGCTCATGTGCAATATATATATGGATTCTACTTTAAACTAAACCAAAGAAACATGTTGATTTGTTTATTCACAGACATTGTTGAAGAATATAGTATCCTGTCATTTTGTTTTTATTATCAATGGAAGGTAGAAATATACTTATCAAGAGGAATGTTTTGTATTGTATTGTATTTATATTACAAATGATCAGAATCAAGTCAGAAATTGCTACTAAAATTTTTGAATCAGTGATAGTTTTATAAGGATTTTGCAGTAGGTCTATTTTTCAGAGCAGTATTTAATAGCAATTAAAAGAAAAAATTAAAAAACAGAAAAGATTAAAAAAAAAAAAAAAAATTGGCAGATAAGCCATCGAGTTGTGACAAACTAGTACATATAATCTGTGAAAATGTTATGTAAAAATATGAAAGAGTTAAGTCTCGGTGGCTTCCATGCAATTTAATAAAAGCAGATTTTTGATTAAATCTCGTTGGATATTTGTTTTCATCATCTGATACATTTGTAGTCACATCCAGTGTAATAGCAAGAATGTTTTAAGCATAGAATGTATTGTTCTTTCATATATAATAAGAAAAAAAAAAGAGAAAACCTTATGAACTCTTAAATTTTGTTTTCTCATATGCGATGAACTTTGATTAGTGCAAGATATTAAAAGATTATTGGCTTGGGAATTTATTGTGAAATAATTCGTAAAAAAAAAAAAAAAAAAAAAAAAAGAAAAAAAAAATTGAAATTGCAAAATAATTTATTGCAATTTCTTTGTAAATTCAAATTAAAAACATACATAAAAATTAATACAGTAAAATTTTCATAATGGATATCTCTATTTAGCGAACATCTTTTTGAATCGCCAACACCCATATATATTTGTGTCCTCTAAATAGCAAACAAATTGGGAGGTCTCAAAGTGTATTAACAGACCCTTTTTGGCATGCTGCTCTTTGAATTTTTTTTTAACAAAATAATTTGTAGGAAGTCTATTTAGGCCTAGAAGAGTACACAGATAAAATTTTGTAATGGTTGCACAAACCGTTTTAATTTTGTGGGTGTGCCCGAAGCAGGCTCACTGAATCAGATGAACATCGATAAGCGTGGTGAAGCAAGTATTGCTGTGAAGCGTGTATTACAGTAAAATATTTTGCCTATGATTTAAAAACAGTAGAATTTGATCTCTGTGGCAGATTTAGCATTACCCACGATGCACCACAGTTAGGCCTGCTCTACCCAACCCGCTCTAAATAAAAAAAGGGAGAAAAAAGATCTTGATTACACGAGTTTCTTGACTATATAAGGATAAAAGTGTAAGTTTTGGGTATAACTGGAAAACAAATTATTAAAACTATTAAATATGTATACAAAAAAAATTCTACAGAAATTAAAACTATTAAAGCTAAAAGCTCCCGAATTTCGCACAATGAAAGCGAGAGAAAAAAAAAATATGCTCTCGCTGAAAATAAAACAGCTAAGTGATAAAACTATCTCATGCCTTCAGATAAACTTCCCATTCCTTAGTTGTTTACACCCCACTAAAAAAAGGAAAAGCATAAAAACAGAAAAAGTAAACACAGCTGTGCTGGCAGCCGCCTCCTTGTGTGAAATGTGAGATCAGATTCTGTGAATCACTCTCCTCTGACAGAAGCTCTTAGCAAAAATTAGATACTTGTAAGGCACATTTAGCCCATCATGTTATCACCACACATTCACGGCTTGATTTTAGGAAATTTTTCATTGTTAAAAGTAATACAGAATAGCATATAAACAACAAATTACACAGAAATTTTTTTCATTAATATTTTTTTTATATTTAAAAAGAAATCTGAAACATTTCTTTGAAAAATCGGAGTCTTCAAAAACTAAATACATCCCAAAATTATTGATCAGCTTATGTGGTGTTGCCATCTAGTATTCATAAAAAATGTTAAAACTAGCCATTAGACTAGTTTTTGAGATATTTATTGATTATTTTCAGTGTCTGAAGAGGGAATATTTTAAGTGTGTCCAGATCGGGCACACTGAATCGAAAAAGGTTAAAAGGTCTATTTAGAGGTTTTATTGTATTTTTCAAATATTAATTATAATTTCTGTTGTATTTATAATGATTAATATGCCATTGTTATTATTTGTAGTTTTAAGTAGTAGTATAAGCCTTCTATGTTAGTAGTATAAATATAAACAGTATAGTATAGCCTCTTGCGACCTGAAGTTAAAATAATAGTACAAATACTCATTCTTTGCTTTTATACAAACAAAATGACATCATAGATGACAAAAAGTATATTTTTATGAGATGTATTGTTTTACGGGGCTTGTAATTTAGGTTCACAAATATGAATATAAAATTACTAGCCCCCCCCCCCCCCCCCCCAAAGAAAAAAAATATCAATTTAATTATCAATAACCTAAATTTACACAATAAAAAAATTATCAGCTTTAAATAAGTAAATAATCTGCAAATTCTTAAAAATTTGTATTGTAAAGTTTTTAAGTTAAAGAATTATAGAAATTGCCTACTTTCTTGGCTGCACTGTCTCGAAGGAATTTTGCAAACTCGGGTTAAAATAATATTTATTTTATAAAGAAATCGACATCTTTGCTGCCATTTTCTGATTTCATTTTAAAGAAAAAACATATAGCTATATAGAAGTGAAGTTAAAATGTAAAAATATCAATCACTTTAGTTTTTATGAGGAAAAGAATCTAGGTACCCAGGATGCAAGAGGATAGTACAGTAGGTAATAGTAAATAATGTAGTATAGTAGTATAAGTATTGTAATGTAATGTATACAATGTAATGTATAAGTCTCCTCTATAAGTCAATAACATAATCTTCTATTTTTTTTTCTTATTTTACCTTAATTTTTTTCTTTCTTTCAGGATGTTGACCAATGGGCATGCAAAAAAATCTTCTCAGGATAAAACTTCTTCTGAAAATGCAGATGAAAACAGAGGCAATGAATGTATCACTCATCAAAGTGAAAATGATAAACAGGAAGCTGCCCGAAGTTTGCTGCATTTATCAGCTATAGGAGAACCTAGTCAATGGTCTACTAGCACAGGTAATGAATCAATAATTTCTAAATTAATTATAAAGATAATAGAGTGTGACGTATAATTTGCAATTGTTCTTTATTAACATTTCTTGTCTAAAGTAAGTCATATTTACTTTTCAAAAAATGCTTTACACATGATCAGCTTATACAATGAAAATACAATATTTTCTTTATAAGGGGACTGCCAAACATGATTTTGATCATTTTGAAGTCTACTCTAGATTAATGTTTGCATTTAATTAAAAAAGACAAGGTGGATTTATCAAAAGGGCATGTTGTGTTGAGCAAAAGGGCTCTTTTCTTAGCTCCCATTGGATTATTTGTACTAACAGCATTTAACTAACTGTAAAACAACAAACAGCTTTATCTGAAAATAAGTTACATAATATGTTGTATAATTGTTCGTTTGTCTTTTTTTTAATTAATTTTTTCTGAGAATTTAAACTGTACATTTAAAAAAAATGCAAAATACTTGGAAAAATTATATGGTGGAATGCTGATTCTAATAAAGGGTAGGGGTAGGGTGCGTCTCCATTTTAATAAAAAGGGACAAAGTGCACCACCCGGTAGAAAAGTATAACAGGAACACTACTTTAGATTTAATTTTCATTAGTCTACCAAAAAAAAAAAAAAAAACTTATTTTCATTTTTTTTTTTAACAATATAGGTATGTAACAATAGTTATTTAATACAAATCTCCTTCTGAAAAAATTAAAATGTTGCAAATAAGATGCATAGTTTTCTTGCTGGGCCATTATTTAAGAATGCAGTAACTTATTTATTTATTTCTAAAATTAGCAAATTGTGCCTTTCCCTTATTAGTTTTACTAACTGATCCCTTTTATGCACAATCTTGCCATTTATTTTTATTTTTGGAAAAAAAGAAAAAAGGTTCGGGGCATTTTAGCTGTTAAATACAAAGCAAAAGCACCTGTAGAAATCTTTAAAAATTAAAACAAAAACCTTGGTGTGGGGGGTTACATTGTAAAAATGGCAAAGAAAATGTACAGTTGTCATCATTGCTCACTCGATGATAAAGATAATGAATTTCTGTCTTCAGCCAGAATTTTCATTGATATGCAAATCAGAAACATAATATTTTTAGATAATGTTTAGATAAAGTATTGTGAACTTGACACAAATTAGCAGTAATGAGTTTTTTAAAATTATTTTTTAATTTAGTATTAATAAGACAACAAAAATGATTGGATTACCTATTTTATATAAATTAGTTGCTAAGCTATATGAGTTGCTGTTTACTAAACGGTATTAATTAAAAAGTATGTTTTATCAGCATGGAACATTTTTCTGTGCATACCTTATTTACGTGAAGTTGTACATTAAGGTGACCAGAAAGATTTGAAATGATGAAAATTGACTGAGGTTTGAAGGTGGATTAGAAAACTTGCAATTAATTTATACTATTATTTCATTCATTTGCATTTATTTATTAATCTTTTACAGATATAAAACATATTTGTTCAATTGAAAAAAACCACAACAAAAAGTTTTTAAAATATTCTACAACAAAATTAACTTTGTAAAACTAGTTTTGCCACAATTTTGAAGTCCATGTTCCATATTTTTGAGTTACCATTTTTTCTTTATACTACTTATTACATTCTCTCTCAATTATACTGTTACATATATATATAAATTTAAAAAATCATAAAAAACAATCAAAATCAATAAAAATTAAAAAAAAATTGTTTTAATTAAAAAAACAATGTTTGTTCTTTAGGTAAAGTTTGTAGAAAATTTAATTTTTTTTTTATTTAAAAAAAAAATAATAAAGTTGTTTAAAAGTTATTGTGGTAAAACCACTGAAAAACTGTGTTTGGGGATTAAAGTTTTGCCTTCACAGGTATCACCAACATTTACAGCTCATATTACTGTATTTTTAGGAATTTTCCTATTGGGCCAACTGTACAGCATTTTCAAAAGTTCAAACATTATAAAATAATAAAAATTTAAATTAAATTTTTCTTTATTTCAATCCTTTCTGGTCAACTTCAGAAGTTATGAAATGAGGGAACAGTTTCCATTAAGAAGATTTCTGTATATTGCAAATGCATTATCATTATTACAGCAAAAGTGGAGGAAATTTTCTCCCAAATTTCTCTGACAGTTACTGATCTTCGAAGTCACTTAAACGTGTATAATGTTGACTATTTATTGATGATGAAATTGCTTGGAAAATAGACTGAAAATATTGTAGGACAATGCTCAAAACGAGATTATTTTTTGTCATGTGGTAATTTGATTGTATTTTTAAACTCATTTGAAATTAATGGTACATTATTTATCATATCTGAAAATTAGCTTTTTTTTGTCCCCCCTTTTTTAAACACCATACAATTTAGGCTGAAATTATATGCTTTCCTGTTAAATTAGTGCCCTTTTTAGTGACTAGCATTTTGCTTTTTTTTTTATTTCTAGAGTGAACACTATAATTTATCTGGCTGCCAACATAAAATAACAAAGTTTTCACATGATTTATTTATTAAATTACCTTGCTTTCAAAGATACAGAAACATTATTTCATTTCAGGACAAACATTCTGAATTTTAATAATCTTTTTGATGCAATGAGTGCATATATTCAATAATTAAATATGTCTATTTGTTATTATTTTTTCCCCTCACAAAAATAGTTTGATTTTTATCTTAACAAGTAACATGACATATATTGTCTGTGGCATCCATCTCTGTCATGACATACAGTTCACCACTGTCTTTATTAACAATTGAGTTCTTATTAGCAATATAATTAAAGTTAATTAGCTCATACAGACTTTTATTTGCATCTCTAAATAAAAGCTCCTTTCTTTGTCTCCTAAATTACTGCAATCATTTTATACTGTTTTGATGTTGCTAGTTTTATTATTTATTTTAAAGCATTTCATCTCTTTGAATTGGGAGAATGAAACTGTTAAAAATTATTATTTAATAATAATAATAATAATAGTAAAAAATCTGGACGCAAAAGTGGATGAAAATAAGACCTTGATATTCCAGAAAAGCTTTAAAAAGAAACTAGTTATGAGAGAAATAAACTACCTAATGAAGTTGTCTTTTACAGATAAAGCATAATAGTTAACTGGCAACATTGTAATTTTACCTTGTTGGAAGTTCATGAGACAACAAAAACTTTTACTTGATGTTAATTTTTTACAATTATTTTCATCTGAAAATTGTTAACCCTCTGAACCTTATTTATTATTATTATTATTTAAAAATCTTTTCGATCAATATGTAATCGACCAGTATCTACTCTATTATTACATATTTGAAATCATCATGTATTTGAAATGTGTAGTAAATTTTTCATTTGCATTTTCACCCTTTGACTGTGGGATTTTTGCAACAAAATTGCTTCAAAAATTGTATAATTTTTTCTATAAATGTCTTGCCCGTAGGAAATTCCGGGATAAGCAGTCAGAGGGTTAATATGAAAACCTAAATGTTCTTTGTTGATAATTTTTTTTTATTTTATTAAAAATTAATTCCTTTTTTTTTTCTTTAAACCTACAGGTGATTTGACAGATGCTTCTTCATCTGTTGAGACTGAAATTGGGTCTTTAATCTCCAGACATGAACAGCCACTCTTATCACCCCAGTATGTGCCACAAACAGTATCCCCTTCAACTTTGCCTAGTATTAGATCAAATGTACTAACTGATCAGTGGTTATCCACAGAAACTCTTGGACATAGACCTAGATCTTATTCAGCAGATATTCCATTAGGTGGTGGTAAGGAATTGCTTGCTAAGTACAGATTAGTGAAAGGTATTACATCTGATGCCAGTGGAAAAGTGGCTGCTGATGACTCAGAGTTTGGGTCTAAAGATCAGTTTACAAGACGCTACTCCATATCTGTTGCTAGAGAAGCTAGAAAGCCAAGAGTAATTCAAAATACTGAATGGAACACCCTTGGTTTACAAACAACTTCTTCTAAATGGCCTGAAACTGAATTATCTGATCAGCCAATGGATCTCAGTGTGTCGCGGGATCTTGGAAAATACAAATCTGGTTATAGTGGTGGCTCACTTTTAAGTGTTGTTACTCAAGAAGAATCATTATCTGATCGACATTTACAGTCATCTTTAGAATCATGTTTGAGCGATCAGTTTCAGCTAAAATCATTACCTGTTCTTTCACCTCAAATTGTTGTTGATTACGATGCTAGTGTTGACAGCAGTAGCAATGAAACACCTATTCTATCGTTAGCCGAAGATCAAGTACATTTTAGCACTACCACGGGAAGTTCTACCTCCAGATCAATGTATTACGTACAGGATGTGCCTGTAACTGAGAGTGCTAATGTAAGGAAGGAAGGTGAAGTTAGTGAAGATCCTCCTAGTCCAGATATAGACTATTCTGCATGTTCTCCTGTATCTCCTACAACTTTAGAAGATAATTCTTACTATTATACTCAAGAAAATTTAGTGCAAGGCTCAACAACTAATGAAGATATGCAATCATCTTCTCGTGCTCATGCAGAATTTATCGTTCCAAGTTCTTCATCTTCTAACATGGAAGAAGGCAAATGTGTTTGTCGGATTTGTAATAAAATATTTGCAAAATCTAGCCATCTGCGGTTGCATGTCAACATACATTATTTTGAAAGACCTTTTCGTTGTGATAATTGTGCAGTGTCCTTTCGAACGAAAGGTCACTTACAAAAGCATAAGAGGTCTGTTAGCCACTTCAATAAAGTCAACATGAACTTAACGTTTGGAACACCCACGGTAGATAATCCTAGGCCTTTCAAGTGTGCTGATTGCAAAATAGCTTTCCGTATACATGGGCATTTAGCCAAACATTTAAGATCAAAAATGCATATAATGAAATTAGAATGTTTAGGTAAATTACCTTTTGGGATGTATGCAGAAATGGAGAGATCAGGAGTTAGTTTAAATGAGATAGATACAACAGATTGTAATAACTCTTTGGAAAGTCTTCAAGTGATGGCGCAGAAGCTCTATCAGAGAGATCCACGGCGAATGCGGTGGCAGGGACCAGAACATACTGTAGTTGACACTGATACTGCTATGCCTGCACCTTCTGTTGCATCTACTGCATTAGAATCTATCTTGCCCATTAATGAATCAACACCCACATCTTTTGATCCTAACTGCTCTGCAGTCACTTTACCCTTATCTTCCTTGACAACTTCAAAACCTCTTTCAGATGATAGTGATGTAAAAAATGAACCGTCATCAGAAGTTGATCCTCTTCGCATTTCATCTGCCTATACTGATGGAGATAGTGCCATTTCTTTATCACGGTATGCTATAACGCAGCCATTTACAACAGCAAATCAGGAAACTAATCAACGAGTAGATGCTTCTGAGAGTGATCCGTCTGTGTCTTTGAATCGTTCAGGAACTTGTCACTTATGTGGGAGACTATTTAAAAGTGCAAAATTTTTACAGGTTCACTTATACAGTGATCATTCGAATCTTATAACTTCTGTTAGTGATGTTCCACCCTCTAACAGTTCAGTTTCCTCAATTACTTCTCTAGAAATGAATTGTGATTTATGTGGGAAAATGTTTCCAAATCAAAAAGTCCTACAGCAAGTAAGTTAATTCTTTATTTTTTTTTTAATTTACCATAACTTTATTTGTAAATTTAAATGCCTATTTTCTTTTGAGTTTTTTCAAATAATTTATTTCGGTACTTCTCTATTATCCCGTGGACCACTTTTCATAACAAAAAACTATCGCCAAACTGTAACGCCAAATAAACGGGAGAACGTTGCCATTGGAATATCAAAATAAATAAATAAATAAAATATAAGAATTTAAGGACACAATTGTTATTTTAATTAATGAAATAACTAATAAGTCAGTAAAACATAATGAAAAATACACGCAAATGTCGAATTAAAAACCACTAGATGACATAACAAACACATATAATGCTTCTGATATCAAGTAAATGGGACTGCATTTTTGGTGTTTAATCTTACAGTTTGGCGATAGTTTTTTGTTATGAAAAGTGGTCGACGGGATAATAGAGAAGTACCTTTATTTCCATATATGTACCAACTTTTATAAAATCCATGTTAAATTTATTCCATTGTTTAAAATTGTAATCATTATATGGGTCAATTGAATATTCATTGCACCAAACACAAATTCGGTAATTTTTTTCCTTTGAAAATAATTAAATAATTCAAAATTTTGTTTGGCATGTTTACTAGATTAATAAATGAAGTTCTAGCTATGCTAACCAACAGTGCACTTTTTTGTTTGCAAGATCATCTTTTGCTGCATTAAGGCCTATATTAGTGTCCTATGTTACTGAGTTAAGAAATTTTTGTTTTGTTACCTACATTACCATGTAAATATAAAGGTATCAACAATTATTTTGAATTTTTGCACCACTTTTGTTACATTGATTAATGCTTTAATTATTCTTTGGATAGGTAAAAATTACAATTAATAGATTTAAATAGATTTATTAATTTTTTTAATGAGGGACACAAATAGCTGCAAAGAATAGCTAATGTTTGGGCTGTATATTTAATGGCTTTAATTTCAGATGTTTTAATCTTGCAGCAGTTTTGAATACCTATGTCCTATGTTACTGAGTTCAGAGGTTTTTGTTTTGTTACCTATATTACCATGGAAATACAAAGATATTAACAATTATGTCGATTTTTTGCACTGCTATAGCATTGATTAAGGGTTTAGCTATTCAGATGTTTAATTTTGCAGCAATTTCAAGTATGTTTTTTCTCTCTCTTATACAATTCTTATTCTTTTCACATATGAGTATGCCTTCACTCTCTCATAAATTCTCTTTCCTTGTCCCTTCTATTCATTGTTCTATGCAAAAGTACAGTCAAAAACTCTGTTGATATGGGAAGCAAGGTAATTATAAAAGTCCTTGTATTAACCATTACTCATAATACCCCTGAAAATAACAAATATCTTAAACACACTCACATAATTAAACTAATTACTGTTATTAATTGCTCTAATTATTATCTCAATGCTAAAATTAACTTAATATCATAAAGTTAACAAAATATTCTTACCTTTGTGAATGGACAGTAAATTCTAGCTAAACACAGCTAGCACTCTCTTTTTTTGCCATCCCCCTCCTATCCCCCTTCTCTTCCCTGTCTCTTAGTGCTTGAGGCAAATTGTTCTTATTTTAGTGCCTTTACAATAATTTTTATCATGTTTTATGGTTTTCGTCTGATCAAGCGATCATTCATCACTATTTCCTCTCTCTCAACCTCAATCAGGAGCAAATCATTGTGATAGCAGAATTATCGAGGAATCCCCATCACTATGATAGAATTTCTTTCCAGATAGTCACTAAGTTTTGCAATTATTGATTTTAGCTTCTCAGTGTGAAAATCGATTGTAGAATGTGGGAATTAATCGATGACTGTAACGATTGTTATTTCCTACAATGTCAATTTTTCTCGATTATTGAATTATCAAGAATTGCCCATCATTATTTTTAACTTGAATCTTTAAGGGTTCCAGAATAACAATACTTTTTGGCTAACACTTTTGGAAATTGACTAATGATTTTCGAATTTGGCTATTGTATTGACAAATACTTTGAATTCGTTAGCATGGTCCCAGCTAGAGTGGCATTGGATTGATCATATTCAACAAATGAAGCACTTGCAATCATATCAATTCTTCAGATGTCAGATATCATAATATATCATCATAAACAATGTATTTAACAATAGATTTCGAAATGTCAGAGAAATTTTTTTTTCTTTTGATCCCATCAAGACGGGTATCAAATGAAAGGGTTTGTTAGGATAAATTAAGAAATAAATAACTTATGTAATTTAAAGTAGAAATGACTTACATAAATAGAAAATAGATGATAATTTCATTTATTTGTGTACTTCAGTGTAAATTATTTTTTGAAATAATCTTAATTCTAACTTTTCTTACACTAAAATGAGTATCACAAGGTAATTGAAGCAAAATTCCAAAAGAAATTATGATTTAGTGTAAATCTAATGTGCACTAATTTCAAAATTCATTTCTGATTTCATGCATTTGATTCTCGCAAATTCACCTTTATACAATTTTCTTTAAAGTGTATTTAATTTCAATATATTAACAGTGATGCTTTTAAATGATATATATATCCCCCAAAGATCAATAAATATCTAGGACTGGAACTTGAATGTCTTAATGCTGTTTCTGTGGTTACGCTTAGATACTTTCAGTGATTTTGTCTCATTTTTGCTACACCTCTGCTAATGTTTTTATAAGAGAAAACTGTTTTAGAATTTATTTATAAATAATAAATATTATAATAGAAAACTAAATTTGAGTTTTATACTATATGAATTTCAAGTGAAGATATTTTTATGCTGTGGTTTACTCTGTCCATGAAATTACTGGAGAGTTATAATAACTATACAATAAGTTTTGACTCTCTGTTCATATTGTTATAATAATCAAAGAACATTTGAAGATTAATACAAAATAAATCATAGCATAATGATAATGTTTCTGTTTTAAAAATATTTATATTCAAAGTTTCAAAAATAAGATTTAAATAAAATATATATATATATATTTATAGTGTTAAGACATAATGCTTATCAGTAACAGCTGTTTGATGTAGATCAAAGTTTTTGGATCAGTATCCTAATTTGTTAATGTCATTAATGCTCATTTGAATCCCCTTGGAGTATAATCTCTGATTCCAAATCTCATATTTGACTTCTGATAGACATTTCTAGAAGGTAAACAGCCAGTTCAACACTTTTGAGTGCCGAGTCCATCTTTTTCCATCATGTATTTGATTAATTAAAAGACTGGTGCAACAAAATTTTGAAATATATATTGTGTTTGACTATTGTATAATATAAATAAATATGTTACGTATTCAAATAACAATCTATATACTCATACATTGAAGAGCTATTATTTTATGAAATGTTGAACACATATGGAAAATATTGCCTAATGCCCAAAGGGTTAAATTTTACTGTAACATACACTACTTATTATTCTTAATTCATGTTCGCATATTTTTAGTGTGTGCTTCTTTATTTACTGGAAAGGTTTACTTTTGTTTATTTTTAGCATTTGTTATCACATGCACAGCCCCGGCCGTTTGTCTGCGAGATATGTGATGCTGGTTTCACGTCGTCTTCATCTCTCATTGCCCATCAAATTACTCATCAGACAGCCTCATCACAGTCTTCAGTCCCTGAAAACAGATTAGTGCAATTAAAATAAAAAATTCAGGGCTTGTGTTAAGGTATATTTGCTCTTTTTAATTTTTCTCTTTGATTCTTACTTTAATATATTTTTCAGTAAATATGTTTTGTGTATTTTTAATTTGGAATATTAGTTTGCTAAATATACTTCTTATAGGTTTATACTTTCTTTTAGAAGTTTTTGGCAAGAAAAACGAAATTTTCTAAATCACTTTCCTTCAACCTTTATTTATTAATCTACTGAAAAATTCTGTCCATTTGGGAAGTGAAAGAAAACAGTACATTTTCCATACTTCCAAATATGGTTTGTTGAGCCAAGTTAAGGTTTTCCGCGATCTTCAATGCTGTCAAAAAAGGATCTTGCTCTATCATGGTCTTGACAATATTCATCATCATCGATCAAAGAGCGTGGCTTATCATTAGGGTTTAAATCACCTACTTTAAATTTTTAGAACCATCTCCTGCATGTTCTATTCGAAATTGCACCTCCACCAAAAACTTCTACTAAATTTCGACACGCTTCTGTAGCATTTCTTCCTTGTTGGAATTCATACAAAATACAGTGTTGTAAATGAACTTTATCAGTAGCCATGTTTACATGATTGCGTCTCACTTAATAATAACATGAAACACTTTTGTTTCAGTTAATTTAGAAGAGCACATGTGTATAAATGCAATGATAACAAGTTGGAAATTGTACGTCAAACGTGACAAATGAGGTGCGTTCGTACTATAGCTAGTTATATAAATATTCAGATCTTGATGATTTTTAATTCTGTGAAATGAATTATATTGTCTGCAGATTAATTTCTGTCATAAAATAAGTATCTCGGTCGCTTGGCGATTAAACCTTGGAAATTCCTCTAACAAGAAAGCACCAATTTTTTTTCTTTTAATTCAAATTTCTTAATAAATATTTTTATTAATATCTCCTAAAGTTTTGATTCGATTTAAAAAAAAATTGAAATATCTCGACAAAATTCTGCAAAGATAATATATCTTAAATTCCAAACCATTCGGTTGGCTAGTTTTTGCGTTGTTATATGCGGACGGATGGATGGACGGACAGACAGACGAACCAACCGACGACAATAGGTGCTACGTATTTATATAATTACGAACGCACCTAAAAAGAGACAGCCATATATGTCTCAAAGGAACACGCACATGCATGTTGAAACTTGAAATAACTTTCAGAACAGACAAAACTTTCCGGTAGATCTGATATATTCTAAACTTTAGCAGATTGTTAAGATGTAACTATACACAATGTATTGAATGCACAAGCAGTTTGTTTGATATTTACACCATTTAATACATACATCAAGAAGCAATTTAATTAATAGATTCATAAATAAGATACATAATAATGTAGGGTTATTTATTCCATGTCAAATCAACGAATGAAGTAATATTTTTGGACCTTGGTATCTCATATTTTAAGTTTGTACTCATAAAGTATATAAAAAAATCTGTTTAAATTTTAAAATGGTAAAAACTGCCAAATTTTGCACTACTGCCAAGCACCAATATGTTAATATTTCTCTAACCAATGATGCTAGAAAGATCTTTTATATCTCATTTTAAATCTCCTTGCATGGGCTTGAACATAATATCCCAAACAAGACTTTGTTTTATTATATATTTTTTGACAATTTTTCAAAACTGTCAATGTGTTCATGTTAGGCAGAATAGTTAGGGACTTGGGTTTATGTTTATGACTTTATTGACCGTTTTTTCCCCTTGATTCTTAAAATAAAACATTTTTCTAGATTCTGCATTAATGTGGATTTCTATGTGCAATCAAGTGAAGGCCTTCTACTTATTATAATCTTATTTTGAAACTAAGACAATAAATACAGTTACAGTGCATATTTAAATTACAAGTTAGTGATATTTAAATTACAAGTTTTTAGAAAGCAGCATTCATAGATAAACTGCATTTCTTGATTTAGTTACAGCATACATGGACAAATCATCATAATTCATTTAAGTGCAATTTACATTTGAGAATTTTTCGACTACCATCATTTTTTAAAATACTGTCAAATGTAGAATGCATAATCAATGAAAAAAAAATTTCCACTTATAACTTAAAAAGCCATTTATAATACAATTCATATGATTCTTTAATGTTGATCGTTAGCATACTATTATTCTTCTTCTTTTAAAAAGAGCATTTGAAATATAATTTCATAATCACAATGTTAAAAATGTTTTTCAGAAGTCTATGAATCATCGCTTTTCGAGTTCAATTGACCTTTTTTGTTTCATTTGTTAAATAACAAAGAACATTTTTTGGCATTTCTTTGTTATAGGGGACTTGGCATAACTCGGTCTTAAGAAAGCATGATTTTGCGCCAAATATTATAAACAAAAGTGAGACGACAACCAATTACAAAAATTCTAATCTTATGTGGCTTATTTATGTTATATATTTTGTATTACATTATTATATGGCTTATTTATGTACAAATTAAACAAATTGCTACTCAATGTATGCATTAAACTGTGTAAATATAAAATAAATTGTTTGTGCATTTGATACATCGACTGTTATTTCATAAAAATGTAACAATTTGATGACTTTTTAAAAATGTAAATAAAGGTTGTCGGAAAGTGCTTTTTGAAAACTTTGCTTTTCTTATCAAAGTCAATCTCACCTTTTTCTTTTACATACCAAAGCTCCTGTAAATCCAAATGCAAATATTAATAGAGGAGTGGTTATATTCAGCACATCTGCAAATGATTCATTTGCATTTTATCTCACAACCAGAGATAATAACTAGTTGTAAAATACAATTAAAGTACCATTGTTGCAATTTTCAAAAGTTATGACTAAAGAAATTTGCATATAATTTTAAAAAGTTAACATTAATATTTAAAGCTGAAAGTTAAGTTTTAAAAAAGTTATTCTTTTTGCATCTTCATTTTTATGCAAATAGCATAAAATCTCAATTGTAAGCCCCCTCCCCTCGAAAATACCCCCCCCCCCTCCCCACACACACACTTTTAGGCAATGTATTTTATTTCATTCCTAAATATTTACATGCCTATTTTATGATTAAAAAAAAAAATGTTCTTTAAAACTAACTCCTCCTACCCTCCTAATTAAACAAAACATCAAGGGAAAGAACAGCTAAACTACAAAAAAGAGAAAAATCTCATGAGGGGGGTGGGTGGCAAGGGAAAAAAAAAAGGAACATTTTTTTCAGGAAGAGAGACTAATTTAGATGGTTATTTAAGTATTGTTGTAACAACATCACAAATAGAGCAGAAAAAAAAAAAAATACTTGTAAAGATTTTAAAATTTATGAGATACATAGGGGGGGGGGGGGGGGAACTTCATGAGGTGAACGGCATAATTTAGGTGATAGATTATCTATTTATTGTTAATATAGATAAGAAAACAAGTCAAGTATGGAAGATTCTCACCCCTGTATCATTAAAGAGGTAACTCTTTAATGATAAAAATGGAAATTTTAATATATATTTTTTAATTTAATTTAATTTTTTTTAAATTTTGATAATAAGCTTCCTTTCCAAATTTAACTGTTTTTGAAAAAAATGGGGGAGGGGGCTTACATTCCGGATTTTATGGTACTAATTATACATATAATATTAAAAGAAAATGTATATAAACAAAACAATTATCTATAATCCACCAAACCTCCATTTCCAAGCTGTGCAGATGTCACAGAGTTGACTGTAGTACAAATTAACAAAATAGGACAGAAAGTAGTTGAGTAACAGTAGTTGAGTGACAGAAAGTAAGTTTTCCTTTCTTTTTAAGAGTCTTAAAAATTAAAACTTTGTGGGAGATACACACAAAAAAAAAAAAAAAAAAAAAATCTGAAGGGGAGAGAATATTTTAAATTATTAATTATTTACTTTTACTAAAGTAAGAAATAGGGCAGAAAAATATAAAAAATAGATAATTTTTAAATTCTTCAAAGAAGGGAGAAGCAACAAATTCAAAGGGTGTGATGTGTGTGGGAGGGAGAGGTAGGATTTTGGATGAAATTTTTAGAAAGTGAAAATCTCTCAAATGTGGAAGATTCTCATTCCTGTTTTGCAGAGATTCCTTCAATTATATTCTATTGTTCTTATTATGAAATTTTCCATTTAATGCAGGTTTCCATTATAGACAGGTTTCATATGTATTACTGCATTCTGTTTTGAATTTATTTTTTAATATTTCTGTTTTAAATATTCTTAAAAAAATGTGTTAATGATTAATGTTTAAAAAAAAAAAAAACTATATTTGATTATTTAAATGTTATCTTATACAAATTATCTTGGTATTTTTAGGTGCAAAGTTAAAAAAATATATATGACTGTTGTAGACTTTTTGCGCATCTTTCACTACTTCATTCTGAAACAGAAGGACTTGGGTGCTATTTACAATGATTAGAGAAACACAAAGAGAAATGGTGGACAATCTGTCACATGGTGGAAATGCATATTATATAAGAATGTTGCAAGTCCAAAATGTGCATCGCCAAAGTTATCTGTTGTTGGATGTTGTTATGGCTGATGCCAAAAGTAGAACGCACAATTTTAATAGTTTTCTGGACAAGTTCTACTAAAGAATTTATGTTTTCTCTACTCTTAAAAATTCAGGAAATTCATGTCTTTTAATAGAGACATTTTCCTTAGCAAATTTTTATGTCCTCCATGAAACTGTTCTGTTGTTTTTTAGATATATTTTGTTATGTTGTTAAAAGAATTTGTATATACATGTTGAAATTTTTATTTTATTTAATTTCACCTTTTTTTATTATCATACAAACATCTTTCCTAAATTTTAAATCTAAAAAAAAAAAAAAAAAAAAAAAGAAAATGTTAACCTGTTTCAAAGTAAAAGTGCTTTCATTTTATAAAATTGCTATTTATGATATGTACAAGCTTAAATTTAATAAGGAACATTCTTGTTAAATATTCTGAACTTTATTAGTTTTTGTAACTTTTAAATCTGCTGTCCCAATTATATATTTTTGAAATAATAAAAAAAATGTTACAAAATTTCTTTTCCTTTGTATGAACACATCCATAGCTTGTTAAGTTATTGAATAACACTGTTTGAGAGGATCAAAAGCATTTTTTTTTTAAATTTGTGTATCTTATTACTTTTATTATTATGATTTAAATTTATTATTTTTTGTGGGAGATACTAACAATTAGTTACATAAAAAAATATATATATTTATTAATATTATATTAAAATTCTTCCATGAAAAATTTATTTTTTATGTGATTTTTTTTCTAGTTTATGTACACTGAAGTAAAATCAAAAAAGTTTTCAATAGTTCAAATACGAGGGTGGGCTGATAAGTTCATGGCCTGACACAGAGATGGAACAAGTATGACCAAATGACGATGATGTTTGTAAAGTATGATCTTTTAGATGACATGCTGCCGAGTTTCAGACGCGTGAGTTTATTGGTTATTGCTTGGCGTTTAAAGTAAACAAGTTTTCACATTTTCTAAAAATAGAAAAAATTGTAGTTTGAGCTGTCATAAAATATTTTGTTAAAAAAGATTTAATCCCAATGGACATACAAAAAGAGTTACATTCCACCTTAAAGAATTCCTGTCCTTCATATTCGACGATAAAAAAGTGTATTGTTGAATTTAAACATGGTAGGAAATCCACTCACGATGATGAACCCCCAGGACATCCAAAAACCGCTACGACCGATGAAATCGTCTCAAAAATTCACAATGCCGTAATGAATGGTCGCCGATTAAAGATACACGAACTTGCTGACATTACAAACATCTTGATAGACCCCACTACATTTTACACGATGTTTTGGGTATGAAAAAGCTTTCCACATTTGTTGAACGTCGACCAAAAAACCCCAAAGAATGAACATTTCTCTAGAGCCTTCTGAAATGTATTGTGTTGCAAGTTGAAAAATAAAATGCAATATTGTCAAAAATTCTGTATTTTCTTTGTCAGGCCGAGAACTTTACAAAGCACCCTCGTATAGGGCTGCAATAAAGAATTTGCACACAAAAGTGTGTCTTAAATGTATTAAATTGCAAGGGGACTACATTGACAAATAATATGAAATTTTGTCAAAAATATTGTGCCTTCTCTGTCAGGTCGAGAACTTATCAGCCCACTCTCGTAGAAATACTCTTTTACATTATTTACAATCATTATAGCCAACTGCCCCAAATTGTTCAGAGTTCCTTCACAAGTACATAAAAAAATCCACAACTCAATACATTATATTAATTGCTATGGAAAATTGCATGCATAGAAAATAGATTTTGCGTATGAAATGGGAAATTTTGGCTTGTGAGAAAAAGTTTTTCCTGGATTCTCCTTTTTTTTTAAATTATGTTATTTCCTTTTCTTCTATTTTAAACATAATAAATTTTACTACAAAAAGAGTTTTTAAATATATAATTCTAATATGTTTTATAAGTTACATATTCCATGCTTTGATATTCAAGTAAATAAAAAATCAAAATCAAAATATGGCCTAAAGAAGTTAATATTCTTTTAGTCTTAAAAGTAGAAACTATGATTAGTTGTTATTTACACTATAAGATTTTGATTTTATGAAGTGGAAATTAAAATATTTTTGTGTTTATAGATGTGATATAAGAATCCTTATAAATAAGTCCTTTCAAGTTCTTTTTAATAATAGTAACAATAATAAATATGCTGTGATGTTTAACTTACCACATTGCTTTTGAAGAACCTTAGAAATTCCTAATAATCTGTGTCAATGCTCCTGAAACTGTTGAAAAAAAGTTGGGTGTCCTGTCATTTCCTTCCACTTTGATTAGATTGTAAATTTTTAATTCTAAACATGTACTTGAAGAAAATTTTAAAAATATTTTTGTTATGGCAAACTTACAAAAATATGAAAATGCAGTTATTATAAGATATGAATTCTCCTGAATTGGAAGTTGAATTTTTTAATAAGCATTCTTCCTGTTTTTTGGAGAGTATACATGTGTATGTGATTTTCTGATGAGTGGACTGTTATGTATCAGATGATTCATGGATTTTACACTTTTATGAGAGTGATAGTCTATGTTGAATTGCTTTCCGTATATGTAAAAGTTCATTTGTATACACATCATAATATGTACGAAATGTGATTTTAGTTGTATGGTCTTAAATAAACAAGATTAGTCGAAAATTATTTTAAAAAACCTATATACAGTTAAATAACTACCTTGCTCAGGGTTACTTAATCTGTCTGTATGCACATAATACATATATTGTATTAAAACTATTAAATATAATAAGTTGTGCAGTGATTGAAAATTAGTTTTTTAATTTATTGCATTTAGAAATAGCCTAAAATATACTTGTTGCATAAAATAATCCTTAAAAAAATGTCTGTTAATGTTCAAAACATAAGACTACAATATTGTATATTATTTTAAAATTAAATCCACACAGAAAACCATTGTGATGTTTTGATAAATTTTACAAGAATTCTCGTTCAGTACAGTTTTTTGAAAAAATGATGCATGCAACATTGTCAAAAGCTTGGTAATTGTTTATATTGCATTTTTCAGACATGAATGTTAAGAAATGATAGCTGTAATTAATTATTTTTAGGGAGTGGGGATAGATAATTTCACTTTTATTTTTTATATTTTTTATCTGCTCTGTCTTATAAAATATGAAAGACTGGGGAAAAAAAATGTATAATTGGAAAAAATTATAGGAAAAGAAAAATACTGAGGCATATGTCCATGGCTATATTTACAAGCTTGCCTTATTCTTTGATCGTAAGGGGTCAGCGAATAACTAAACTATTGATAATAACCAGTCACACAAGAAATAAAATTATTTTGTTAATATAAAGTAGTGAAATGCATGCAAGGAAAATATTGACATACCCATTTACTTTTTATATGTACAAATGCTAATTTTTATAATTTTCCCTACTGCGACCAATTAAAGATGAAAGGATGAGTTTTTTTTATATTATTATTATTATTTCTTTTCTTTTTCTTTTTTTTATGGGCAGGGGGGGGAGGGGGTATACACTTAATTTTAAAAAGAAAATCTCACACATTGTTAGCAAGTTTCAAAAGTTTTAAGGAAATATCATTTTGCAGATTTTTAATTTTGAAGGATGTAGCATTTTGAAATTTAATAATAAAGAGTTCTTTGGTTACTCAGATCATTAGAGCATTTATTTCAAATTATCATTATTTTTAATTTATTGAATTACTGAAGGTTTATAGTTAAACATTGGAGCATGTATCTCAAATTATTATCATTATTTTTAATTTCTTCAATTACTGAAGGTTTATAGTTAAAAATTATTGAAACTATCATCAATGCTATTTTATGCTTCCTTACCACTTGGTATAAACTGTTTTTGAACGCTTTAATTTTTATAATGTAATGATTGTTGTCAGTTTTTTTTTTCTTCCTTCTATTAAACTACAATAAGTTATAAATAAATTAGTTTAATATTGTCTCACTCTTGAAAAGTAATTGGAATTTTTTATGCAACAAGTTATTTCTGTGCATTTGTTTTTTACTTAATTTTCTTACAAAAGTATTATAGTAATATCACTCTTGCAATTAAAAAAAGAATATTAATTTTTAGCTCCTTATAAGTGTTAGAGTAGAAACCAACATATAGTGAGAAAGAAAGATGTTTTTCACCAATGTAAAATCTATGATATCAAAAACTATTTTAATAAAGATAACAATGCTTTCAATCAAACATTGCATTTTTATTCAAGAATTATCAGAATCAAATAGTTTTTAAAAATATTTTTCACATAAAATCTAATAAATTGTTTTCCCCCACTGATATGTTTGATTATATCTATGATTTGTATTACATGAATCAATATAAAGATTTTTCAAAGAGAAAATTATAAATTTAAGCATAATTTTATTGCATTAATTACTGTCCATTGTATTTTTATCACTAAAACACCTTTCTTTTGTTGCTTTTTATAAGAACAAATATTGAAAGAAAATGATAATTTAAAGTATTTTTGCTACTTTTATCGAATCAAAAATTAATGATAGTACAAAAATATAACGTGTTTTAATTTTTTGTATCCTTGTAATATCAATAATATGTTGTTAGAAAAATTAAGCTTTAAAGTACTTTCGTTACCTTATCAAAAACCAAATGTAAACATAGTACAAAAATATGTTTCATTTTCTTGTATCCTTGTAATATATTGATAAAAAAATTATGATTCTTCTTAAAAGTACTTTTATTAACTTATCAAAGCTAAAATTAATCATAGTACAAAAATGTTTCATTTTCTTGAATCTTTATAATATCAGTAATATATTGATAAAAAATTGTTTCAGCTCAAAATGTACTTTTGTTACATTATCAGAGCAAAAAATAATCACAGTACAAAAATGTTTCATTCTTTAATTCTTTCAAAATTGTATTCATATAAAGTGTATTTTAAGTTTAAAATTTAAAACTTATTTATATTATTATTTATGTAATGTGAGTGCTCAGTTCATATTCATATATTGTTTTAAGACAAAGAATTTTCTTATTCTTTTTTGGCCTAATTTGTATGTTACAAAAATAGGTATTAAAAGAGAAAATATATTCAACTTAGTTGGCTTGAATTTTGTTGGAAATTGAAAGTTTTTCCACTAAATATTTTTGTTTCTCCATTTCTGTTAAATTGAAGTTACGAGTTTTAATGTAGGTCCATTTTTATAATTGCATATTAATTAAGATTTTATATATATAACAGTATTTATTTATAAATTTGATATTTCATTGTTGTAATTAAATGTTAAAAAACTTGTATGTTAATTTTGGAGCTGCATATATGTGCTACATTTTCTCTTCCCTTTTTCAGTATTACAGCATTATCGATGTATAATAGCTATATTGTTTCGAATTTTAATAGTTATGTTCATTCAAATAATATAGCTTCACTTGTTGAGTGACAAATATTCACTTCATATTGATTTTAATATCAATCAATAATCTTGTTAGTAGTTGTTATTTTAATTTATTGTTGAATTTAATTATTAATTTAAGTTATTAATTATTACAGATCATATTGTTAATCTGTTTGTTTGGTGAAATGATAGAGCTATCTGAACTTCATTTGATTTATATACTAAATCATATTTGCATTAAATTTATTTATTATTATTTATTCCAAACTGGTTCATTTCAGAAGCTTTTGTACTTCTGTTACAGTTAAAGTCATGTCATCCTTTATACATGTAAATAATTTGGGTTTATTTTGCATAGGAAAAATCTGCCACTGAGGAGGGCTGCTATGTTTAGAGGTCTTTTTTAGGGGTTCAGTTTTGTTCATATTACCTCTGAGGGATAAGCTTCAGTTATGTCTTAAGGGTGTTCTCAAATCCGAAAGGGCTACTTCCAGACACATATTTTAGTTAGTTTTTGTTCGGAAACGAATGAAATAGGTTGGTGTTGTTATTCAGAAACTATGTAATCGAAACACGGTTTCCCTCTTTTTTTTTTTTTTTGGTAAAGGCAGAAGATTTTTCAGAAAATACTGTCAAAGTCGAAGTTTTGAACCAAATTCCAGACGCGGCAGCCCGAGAAGTGTGAAAAACGTGACCTGAATCGCTTAAAACTCGATAAGTTATTTATCAAAAAATGTAAAACTCATTTCGATTCAAAGTTGCTTCAATAGTCAGATCTGCCAATTTTATGCCTTTACGTTTAAAAATGAATCAGAAATTGTGTCAAAGTTTTGTATTGTTCAGCAGATCATTTGAGAACCACCTTAAACTACAAGTCACTTTGTAGCACTACAATTCTATCAGATTTTAACATATTAGATAAAATCAGCTAGATTTGTTTATCAGCAATGCCATGCATACAATTTTGAAGCTTTTTTTCTTATTTCTATAAAATTGAGATTATGCAAATAATGTCAGAATTCTTAAAATATTTTGGCCTCACTTATTTTTTCTTCATTGAATTCTTAGAAAGAATGAGAAGGGGTGATTATTAATATTTTTTCCTTCCATATTTTTAGTTTTTAAAAAGAATGTACAGTGGTACAAGAATATATGACTCTAGTCTTTTTAAAATTAATTTATAAACTTGCATCATAAAAATGTCAAAGGTCTGACAGCATGATATTCTCTGCAGATTTCTGGAAAACAGCTTTTTTGTTGTTATTGAGGAACATACTTAAAGTCAAATCATTATAAATATTTTTCAGTTTTACTGCCCTCCTAAGAGTGGAAATTTATGAAACTTTTTTTTTAAAAGCATATTATTAACATAGATTGGTTTGAGAAAAAATATATATTAATGTATGAAGGGGAAGAAAACTTTCTTAAGGTTTCCTATTAGTCAGATTTCAAATTCCTCTCTGCAATGTTAAACCTATGGCTCTGGAATGAATTTGTATTTTTTTCAAATTTCTCATCGGAGAATTAAAATTCGTATATTTTCTTTTATCTGTATGTTCTTCTCATAGGTTGTTTTTTAGCAGTTTACTTGAATACAAAAACTATAAGTGTTAGAAATTTAGCGAAGTTGATGAGCTCTAAATACAATTTAAACACTTAAAAGTTTATATTTTCGAAATATTTTGTCAAATAAACAATTAAGAGACATTCTCTTAGAAGAATATACAAGAGAAAACAAAGTAAGTAAAAATTTTAGTATTCTGATGAGAAATTGGAAAAAATGCAAATGTCCATAGCTGTAGGTTTAATATTGTCAAGGAAAATAAAAAAAACTGGCTGATAATGAACCTTAATATGATAAACATTAAAATAAAACGAGCATACAACTTTTTAAAGAATTTTAAAATGTTTTGTTCAATACAGAAATAAATAAGCAGCAGAAGCAGCCTACATGTTGGCTGCAGATGCAGTAGTATATTGAACAAAAGATTTCAGAAACCTCAGGACAGTTGTATGCTTGTCCTATGACTATATGTGCTTTTTTACACTGATTTATACACATTGGAATTTACCGTAGGAGAAACATTTTTAATTTTATTGAAATGTTATATTTGCTTGCTTCTATAATAGAATAAGTAGCCTCCTGAAATGAAACAAGTAATCTGCAGTATCATAACAATGGTATCAATAATAATTGTGGTGATCATAATGTATCAGAAAGCTTACAGACTTTCTGGTAATGCTGTGTTTTTAATTGCAATCAAACCTCAATATTAAGTTACCCTTTTAAGAGCTCATAGTGTTTCACTCCATGCTAAAAATAAATAAATAAATAATAAAATAATAATAATAAAATAAATACTAATGTTACCACTGCTGGTATTGAATCTATTGTGACTTTTTCACTTTCTTGGCTTGTCCTGCTAAAACTGTTGCATATAAAAACATGAAAATAATAGTTTTATAGAGAAATGTATGATGAACATGCTGAAGCAGATAGTTTTTAAATTAAAGAATTATTTTTAAACTTGACTATTTCTTTGAGTCTCTTTTAAAATTTGTTGTTCAAAATTTCATTTAGATACTTACTTAATTCATATTTTGAAATAACCATTTTTTATTTACTGTTGCCAGATTTTAAAAAAGCTCAAATAATTAATAATTCCGAATAATGTATTTTCAAGTGAAACATATACTTACACATAAAAATTGAAAATGAAAAATTCTTCAAAATAACTAAATTATTACATGCGAAAAACATTTGATGATGAAAATTATGTCAAAACTATATTGTGTATCCAATGGTTGGAGTATCATAGTTGAGATTTTTTTCCAATAGAGCAAAAATATGCTGGGACCAGGGCTTGAACCTGGGTTGTCCTGCTAAAACTATTTATTGCATATGAAGACATGAAAATGATAGTTTTATAGAGAAATGTTGGATGAACATGCTGAAGCAGATAGTTTTTAAATCAAAGAATTATTTCATCAAAGAATTATTTCATAGCTCATAGGGGCCTTGCCCCCTAGTTAATGTAAACAATTGTAATGCTACAACTGAAGATAAATTGTAGGAAATTTTGTTTTGCCATTATCCAGTAGGCTCAAAATTTTTAATCATAAATTTTTAAGCATTAATTTTTACTTAATTAGTTTATTTTAAAATACGTGTTTTAATTACACATTTCCCAAAAATTTATTTTAATAAAAATTATAATACATGCAGTTTTTCTACCTAACAGAAAATATGTTAGATTAGCAGTACAAATATTATATTATACGATTCTACAAAAATGTTTATAAAATAGGCTTAAGATCATTAACAGTATAAGACAAATTCTGTCAACTTGTTTACTAGCACAGGGGCAATTGATTTTTTTTAGCCTTTTTGTGTAGGCTTAATTTCCCCCTTTTAACACTGTGACCAAAATATGAAGACACTGTGATCAAAATGGAACTCTTATTGTCATCTTTATTTTCAGAAGATGAGATGTATCAAAGTTACTGTGATAACAACATGTCTTATTTTTTAATGAGTTTCAAATGACTAAAAAAATGGTCATATCAATTTCATAGTGGAAATCACCAACTAATGGCCACTGTGACTTAAATGATGAATTAAAAAAGTCACACTTTGGTCACTGTCTTTTGACATCACACTGATGGGCTGTGCTATTATTATTATTAAGGAAATAAAATTGCAAATTGAGAAAAAAAAATTTCCGTCCCAGACAATCCTTATTGTACTTTGCCATAAGTGTAAAATGTATTTTTTATGTATAAATTTATAAAGATTTCATGGGTGCAAATGTACCTGTGGGTGCATCAGGGTTGTAGCAGGTAGCTGCCGAGGTACCCGCCCAGCTACCTGCCCGAGCTGTTTTTTTTTTTTTAAACCGGGTTTTTTTACAACCCTGGCGTGCATGGTTGAGAATCCCTGCTGTTTTAAAGGATGCAAGAAAACTACTGTGAGAACTAAAAATAGAAAAGTTTTAACCTGATGGAAATTTTAACTGTTTTTTAGGGCTCCATACTTAAAAAATAAAAACAGAACCATTATAAGATCACTCCTGTGTCTGTCTGTCAGAGCCCCTTTTCTCGTAAATTATGGGATATAGAAAGTTCAAACTTGGGAAAGTTATAAAGCTTTTTTTACCCACATATTTTACAGATTATTGGCTATTCACTAATATGTTTAGGAAAAATTTAGGGGGCTAATTAAGTTACTTGAAAAAATAAGTTTTTTTTTGTATATAATGTGGGGTATTGCATGAAAGATCTCGTAATATAAAACCCCAAAAAAATATTTGTTTTAATATTTTGTATTATTTTCAGAGATATTGTCAAAAGTATACTGGGAAAATATGTCTTCCCTCCCCCTCCTATTTCCGAATCTACTGAAACTAAAATTTAGGGTTAGTAGGAGTTTATTAATTAATAAATAGTAATTAATAAATTTAATGTACTTAACCTTTTGAGTATGAGTTATACTCGTACTTGACCGATTTGTTTACATTTAGTTGTCACTAATAACAAAAAGACTTAACATGTTTTACTCCAGTTTTTAAGTCTATTTTAAGAAGTTAGTTGTGTTTTATATAGTGTTGTTTACATTTGCAGTCATCATAATAAAGGAATTGCTAGTTTAAAAACTTTTTTTTTCTTCTAATTCATACAAAAATATTAGCGTTTCTATTCTGCTATCAGTAAAAATTATATTTTGTCTTATAAGCAGAGTGTTTCATCAAATTATACCTATTATTATTTGTTTGTTAATTAATGTTTAATTGATTGTTAATCAATGTTTGGAAATTGAAGTTTAATCAGCAATTTTCGTTGAAAGTTACAAACATAAGATTTAAATTATTTTCTCTCCCCTAACATGTGTTTATTATGTTTTATATTTTCATTTAAATGCTCCATTTTAAATATTGTTCATTACTTTATTACGGTGTTTTGTAAATACTTAAAAACAAACCAATGATAAATAATAGTAAAAAAAAAACTAGTCTTTTAACTGCTATTATAAACTGTATAGTTGTAATTATTACCTTATCTATTGGAGACTTAATAATGAGGTTTGATTGTTAAACATTATGTATTTGTTTGAATTTTACATTTTATGATTTTGTTTAATAAAAAAGCTATGCATATGTAATTAGCAAATATCAGTCTGTGAAACGAATTATTTTTTGTGTAATCATTATTGCTGTTTACTATATGCAAGTCATACTCATCAACCTAGTACCTGATATAATATACCTTTTGTAATATTTTGTAATAGATTTTGAAACCCAAAATTTTTAAAACCACTTTCTGCACTTAATCTTTCTAAATTACAAAAATGCACAGATTTCTGAATTTTCCTGCATTTTTCTCCTGGTGCATTTTATTTCTATTTGGTCAAATGTAATATTTAAATTATAACTTTTAAAAATCAGACATTAATTTAATAACTGACCCCTCTCTTTTTTTTATAATTTTTTTTATTGAAGATTTCCAAAATGGAAATTTAAGTAGCACATTTTCCTTTCACATAACAAGACATATTTAATCTCCATTATATATAGTGTTGTTTACTCATTGCGGTGCATAAAAAGTCTGTTTAAAAAATAATAACTTTTATTGTGTTATTTGAACGAGTTTTCATCCATTAGAACAGCTGAATTTCACTCACCAGGTATGTTAATCATTGTCATAGCAGCATGGGGGACTTTAGGATTCAATCCTCCCCCCCCCACCCAGAGAACTTAAAAAAAAACGATAAAATTCACATAAAATCCATTGCACGAGGATGAATGCATGATGTGTAAAAACAACCAAACAAACAAAAGCATAAACAGCCAAAAAAAAAAAAAAAAAAAAAAGCCTACAATTGTTCCAAGGCTTCATAATAGGAACACTTTTTTCAGTGCAAAATGAATGAAAGAGAGGTTGCTGAGCAATAATTACAAAGTATGTATGTTACTGCTGTTTCTGTTTCTAATTAATCATCTTTCTTTTATTCGATATAAAGATTGGAGAAATTGCCTTTTATGCCTTCGAACATCTAAATACTAAATTTATTTTAGTTGCTTCTGCTTTTCATTGTTTTTTCATATCACATATTTACTAAAAACTACTTCTTTGTAAACATGTACCCCCCCCCCCCCCCCCCCCCCCCCAGTTAAAGATTTCAGTTGCACCACTGACATAGTTATTAAATATTATAATGATTTATTTCTGCAATTTATTATTTAAATTTTCGCTTATTGAGATTTATCATTAAAAAGAACTGATTAGTTGTCTTTCCATTTCTATTTTTATTTTGTGTTATATTTTCTTTATTTTTTCAATAGATTTAGCTTTTGTATATGTTAAAGTAAACATCTGAATCGGAAAAAAATATTCAGATTTAATTCTTGTGTGTGTGCTAGAAGAAAAAGGTAGTTCTAATTAAAAAAAAAAAAAAAAAAACTTTTCAAAGTTCTGACCTGAATATACACACACAGAAAGAGATAATAAATATATCAACGTGTGACATTAAATAAGAAATTCCATTAATATAAAGGGAAATGTGCTAGCCTCTTCTTATTTTTTCCCCCTCTTTAGAAATAATTTTTTATGTTATGATTTCTTTTTAAAGAAATATCTTAAGAAATTTTGTTGGTTTATTTAAAGAGAAAAAAAGAAATTGAAGGTATCTTTTTTAAAATCTGAATTTTAAATTTTTAGTATGTCTATTGAAAATTTTTATACATATTTTAAAATATATGCTTATCCATAACCCTTAAAAAGCAAAATTATCTAGCTATTACAAATTTGATCTATTAATTAATAAGTACATCCATTTTATTCAATACCTATTGTTATTCCAGTGTAAAAATGGTGTACTTTTAAACCCACGATTGCTTTGTTTCTGCATTACAAATGTTAAATGTTCTAAACTGCGAAAATTTCAAATGTCTGTTTGTTGTCCATTTTTATATATAGAGGTATATATATGTGTTAAAAAATTGCTTTTTTGGATATAGTTTTCTATCCCATGACCCCTTGTCTTCCAAAATTCTTTTATCCTGTTTAATAATTTTGAAACAGTGTTTGGCCAGTTGCTAATTATACTTTAAATTTCCTTTCTTCATCAAAAAGTGATTTAAAGGTCAGAATGTGTACTAAATTGATTGCACTGAATTCGTACTGTATAATTATTGTTCTAACTACAGCATCAATTTTCTTAGTAGATGTTTTAAATCATAAGTAAAGACTTTTTATATCCAGTGAAAATATAAAGGTATTTTGTAAATATGAAAACTTCATTGGTGTACTCTTATTTTCTAATCATATAGGTATTGGTCAAAATAATTAGAATGTCTTAAATAGTTGGACTTTCTTCCAAAAATATTATGTAATGCTTGGTGAACCATTTTCACAGAGATGGATTTCTTCAAACTGTTATTTATTTCTGCCACAATTTGTGATGCTATTGTTTTAGATTTATTTAAAAAATCCATTGAGTATTCATTCTTTGGCTTTTGGTTTGGACGTGAGACCTTCAATTCCAGAACTTTGGCCTTTAAGAAAATTTCGAGGTGAAATAGAAAGAAATAGATGCATTTTTGTTTTTATTTTCCCTCTTGAGAGAGAAAAAAAAAAAAAAAAAATCAAATGCAGAAAGAAAGGAAAATGTTCACCACCTCCTAAAAATTTATCAAAAACAATGTAAATTTGCTTTTATGAAAAGTTTAGAAGGGTAAATCATACATAATGTTTTTCTAGTTTTATGGATTGTCTGTTTATTTTATCCCAGTCTCCACATCAGGGCAATCATCCTGCAAACAAAAGACAGCTTTGCTTTTTGCTACACTTGTAAAATTGGGTCTAGAGTAGTCCTGCATCAGGTCAGGTAACCAGAATTTATCAGACCTGACCTACAGCTTTTATTGGTGCTTTTTTGTAGTGGGTCAAGTTAAATTGAATTGGTTTGGGTTGGGTATTGCAGATCAGATTGACCCAATTTTCCAAAAAGTCTACAATATTTTTCAGATGAAAAATAAAACTATATATAACATTAATGAGTTAACCCAGTTAAACTGATGGCATTGAGCTCACAGGGTATTCACACTAATTGTATATGATACTCTTATTTCAAAGAATTATGCCCTCAAAAAATAAAGAAATTGAGAATAAACTAAGGGGGGATTAGCCCTCCATTCCCCCCCTTTATACTTAACCATTGAACCAACAAAAGTAATCAGGAAAGCACCTTTATCACAATGAACCTATATACAAAGTTTGAAGCAAATCAGATAATTCTGCATGAAAAACCCATTTATCTAAATTAAGGGGGGGGGGGATTAGCCCCCTGTTCCTCCCTTTATACTTAACCAATGAACCCCCAAAACTAATCAGGGAAGCACCTTATCAGAATGAACCTATATATACAAAATTTGAAGCAAATCGGATATTTCTATCAAGAGTTATCGCGTTATGTACGTACGTACATACAGAACCTGCGGGCACATTAGCTCTCAAGCTTTGATAGCCTGTGAGATAATAAAGGTGTTTTCAATATCTAATCTATTTAGATTTATTGATTGTAATATGAACTGCGATTTAAAAGTAAATTAGCACGTTAATTCTTGCAATAGTTATGTCCAAATTAATGTAGATCATCTGTATAAAAAATAAATGTTCGAATTATTTTGTCCAATACCTGTAGATAAAGAAAAAAAAATTATGATATTAAAATAATTTTTTTTATGTTGTAAATATTTGATGCAACAAAAGCTTTAAATATATCTTTTTGCATTTGTATATCAGTTTTGCCTGCATGTTATTAGTTTCTTCTTCTTTCTTTATTTTTTAAAACTCAGCATGGTTTGTTGAATTATAAATACTTTATTTTTAAGACTTGTTTCTGACTATTCTATTCTTATTTATTTTAATATGCTATTATTATTATAAACAAACAAGCTTGTCTGTCACCCAGTTTATGCTGTAACAAAGCTTTGGAAAACCTAGGCACCTTCACTTCTTCTTTTGATCTGGATTCATTATTATATGCAATAATATGTTGGCAAATTAAACATTTTGAACTTTGATTTATCAGAAATTTTTATACTTAAAAATGCACCACTTTCAACCCTTAAAATACATAATTTTTTTTAATTATTAAATTTACATTTAATAGATACTTACATTTTTATATAAAATTTTGAACTGTTCTTCAAGATATTTTACCCCACCCCTTTTTTTTTTTTTTTTGTAATTTCATGAAATTAAATGGTTATTTATGTTTTCCCCTGCTTGTTGATATATAGCTATGGTTTTCAATATAAATAATCAAGAGCTTTATAACTAATTTCATAATACTCTTTCCATATCTATGTATATATCTAACAATAATCACCATTATGTAATTTTTATTTGTTTTAAGTGTTTTCCATCATTGATTTAAAAAAGAAAATCATGCCTTGAATTTGTTAAACCTTTTTGTTTTAATTTCCAGTATAACCTGGAGATACATTTTGTTAGATTGTGTTAGTTGTTATGCCTGTTCATCAAATCTGAAAGGCAAAAACAGAGTACCTTTAAATCACTGTTTGAAATCATTCATTTTGTTATGTAAATGATTTTTGTATTAATTTGTACATAATTCTGCAGTTGTACATAGTTGCATTTTTGTTGTCCATTATGCAGCCTAGTTGCTTGTTGTTGTTTATATTAATTAAATATAATGGTGTTGGACGTGTGTCAAAAAGCTCAAAAAATATTAAAATTCTTTCTGAAAGATCAATAGTCTCTCTTTATTTCTTAAGTTCCACATATCTATGGGCAGGGTTGTAAAGGCTCAAGTTTGTTTTTTATATAAAAAACCCAGTTTAGATGGGTTTTATTGGTATGTTTTTTTTTTTTTCCCCTAGGGGAAAAAAACTATTTAGGGGTATTCTCAGTTTGACTAAAAAGACCCCTAACATTTTTGTGATCTGTCTGGGTGATTTCAGCTCAATATAACAGTAAACTTATTTGTCTGTACCTAAATGATCACATATGTAGGCAGGTGATCGTTAATCTCAGAGGCATGTTAAATGTTTAAAAGCATCTATTCCATTCTCTAAAAAATAAATAATACTATTATTATAAGTATAAACATCTTTGTTGTCAAGAAAGTATACATTGTTTTACAAAAAGAAAACTTCTGCTAAGCCATCCATTGGATATTTATATGGTTTATTAATGAAAATAATTTTTTATTTTTTAAAAAATATATAATAATTAAAAAAAAAAAATCTCACATGGCTTTTATCGATGTATTTCTGCTAAAAAAAAAATTCCATGGTTCCAGTTTGAATTTTTTAAAAATCCCTATTTTAGCGATCTGTCTATAAACAATTTTAGTTCAATGTAGCTGTAGATTTATTTGTGTTTTCCTGAAAATGATCACATATTATCCATGTTTAATGCTCAAAAACATTCCATTTTTAAAAAACAAACAAAACTCATAATCTGTATAAAAATAAATGTTTTTGTTGTAAACAAACTATACATAAAACTTAATAAACTATATAAATATCTGCAGTACCATTGTAGCTGGCTTAGCAGAAATTTCAATTTTTTGTTTCTTCATATTAAATTCCCAGAATGTTTAGAAGCACATGTACTCCTGTGTTCTAACAGAAAAAAAAAAAAAAAAAAAAAATATTACATTGTGTTTTATCAGAGGTCGGAAAAAAAGTTTTATTTTACAGCAAACTACAACTATTTTATTGAAAATGCAGTAAACGACAACTGCTTGTTTTAAAAAGTAGTGACTACAAACTACTTTTCAAAAGCAGTCACTGCTTCAATACTTTTGGATTTTGTCAAAGAATTCAATATATTCTATAAATTGAGTTATACACGTATTACTCATATGCGAACCAAGGCAATTCAGTATGTTAATTTCCTCTGTCATAATTAAAAAAATAAATAAATTGTAAATAAAACAATTCTGAAAAAAAAAAAAAAAATCAGCATTAAAATGCGACATCTTTTTATGAGTAAGTAAACAAGTATTGCTAGACAAATAAACTTAGTGCACAGGTAAATTATTTTTTACTGGGTCAACACGTGGTTTCACCAGCAAGTGTCAATCAAAAACTATATAACATCGTATGATACATTACAAAATGCTGCACAGCTAAGATTTGTCACTGACATTCACAAATGGTTGCACAGAACACAATTTGAAGCAAGTTATCATTTCGTGATTTAAATAATGGCCTTTTTTATTTCCCCTTAAGTAGCATCAGTGCTTGCTACAAACTACTGATTGTTTGTATCACACTACTTGCTACATTACAATTTTTAAATGTAGTGGGCTATATTACAAACTACAAGAAAAAGTAACGACTATTGTACTTTCGCTACTTCCATCCATTTGGTTTTATTATCATTATCTGTTTTATTTGGGAAGAATGCAGAAATAAATTTCTTTTCAGGTGGAACATGGAATTATATGTTTACATCTTTATTATGTCTGACAAAACCTAAAAAAGCATATTTCATTAATAAAGCTGCTTTATACCTATAATATGAAATATTTTCATATGTTACACATCCACTAGAAAGTAATGTAATTGTACCTGAATTTTAATGGTGGGTAAATAGAGTAGTAGGGTAGTTGAAGAAATATTAATTTTGGATATTGCTCCAATAAAAAGTAATGTAATGTGCTTTAAAAACAAAGCGAGTTTGATGCAGATTTATCTTTGCTAGAGAATAAAAGAAACTCATTTTTTCAATCTTGAATTCCTTTTTGCAATAAAATGTTACTTTTTATATTTTACTTTAAAGATATTATAATTTCCAATAGCATACTTTTAATTTAGTTATTGATACAGAAGGAAGGGACATATTATCTACTCTCAACATTCTACTTAATTGGTTTTTCTCCTACCAACAAGTCTTGGAACAGCTACTAATACTGTATAGCAGTTTATTCTTAAATATATAATAATAATAATAAACACTATTTGTGAAAAAGTTTTAAAAACTACAGTTGAACCTCTATTTAACTAACCTCTATTTTGCAAAATTTTTCTTGGAACCAAGTACATTTTGTGAATTTCTTCGTAAAATTACCTCCAAATAGCGAAGTGCATTCTCTATTTAACTAACTTTTTCAAAGCGAAAGTGTTTGAGTATCAAAGAAAAAAATTTAATTCTTAATCAGGTGGATAAAGTAGTGAAGAAAAAGGACATTGCTTTCAAATTTGGTATTCCTCCAAATATCTTATCAACCATAATTAAAAAATCGTGATAAGTTGCAAAATTATGATTCATCGAATTCTTGCTCAAAACGTTTAAAAACATGTGCCTATGAAGATGTGGATGAGGCAGTTTTGAAGTGGATACACACAATGTGAGATAAAAATTTTCCGATCTCTGAGCCTTTCATAATTGAGAAAGATCTTAAATTTGCGAAAGCATTGGGATACGACGAATTTCAAGGAAGCAGTGGGTGGCTTGAAAAATTTAAGAGAAGACACGAAATTGCAGCAAAAGTAATGTCTGGTGAAAATAAAGACGATAATGATAGTGAAAATTGGATAACGGGAACACTGAGTGAAATTTTAAAAGACTATAAGCCAGAAAACATCTTTAATGCGGATGAGACTGCTTTATTTTTTCAATGTTTGCCTCAAAAGACATTAACATTAAAATAGGAAAAATGCTTTGGTGGAAAAAAAAGTAAAGCAAGAATAACTATCATGTTAGGTGCGAATATGACTGGAGATCAGAAATTGAAACCATTAGTTATCGGAAGAAGCAAGAACCCATAGATGTTTAAAAGGCGTAAAATCTTTGGAGGTTGATTATGACTAACAAAAAGTCTTGGATGACGTCAGAAATTTGTGAAAATGGATTAAAAAGTTGGACAAATGTATGATTGTAGAATGTCGCCAAATTGCTCTAGTTTTTGACAACTGTCCCGCCCATCCAAAGGAAATCAACCAAAAACTGAAAATTGTTACAGTTTTTTACTTACCACCTAACACTATATCAAACCTGCAGCCAATGGATCAAGAAGTGATCAAAAGCTTCAAAATACAGTATCGCAAGAGAATAACGCCAAAAGTTATCACTGTACTTGGAGAACAACAATCAATCTATGCCAAAGATCAACTTACGGGAAAGCATATAAAAAATTTCCAAAGCATGGAACTATGATGTCACAGATCGTACTATATGCAGCAGTTTTGCCAAAGCTGGATTCTTTATCAGTAATGAAAATTCGGCAAGTACGGAAGACGAAGATGATATTCCCTTAGAAGAACTTAAAAAAATGTGGATACAGCTGAGAGAAAAAGAAGAGATTAACGATGATGTGCTGATTGAGGATTTTCTTTCACTTGATTCCGAAGTTGAGACCTCAGAAATGCTAACTGAATTGGATATTTTGGACATTGTAAAAAATAAAAACAATCCAGCAATGAATTGCGAAGAAAATGAAGGATCATGATGCAGAAATCAACAAACCTTCGTATAATGAAATGATAAAATCATTTGAAACAATCCGACGTGGAATACAGTTTGAAGAAAATATGCCTGAAAGGGTTTTTGATGCATTGCAGAGATGCGAGATGTATTATGAGAGAAAACACTTTTTCAAACAAAAAAACTCTGACAAAATTAACAGACTTTTACAGTAATTAAATTTAAGGACGCATGTGGTAATGTATGCTTAAAATTGCTTGTTATAATAAATACAACAATGATTCATTAATTTTAATTTCAAAGTGTTTTCCCATAGAATGTTTCGTTTTATTCTTGTTTTCCTTGCAGATTTCTTTTTGATGGATAAAATAAATAAAATAAATAAAGCAAATCGATGTTATTTATACAAAAAAAAAAAAAGATTAAATACTTTTTAAAAATAATATTTAGTATTTATGAATTTAAAATCTGTTTTATGTTGTTTAAAATATTTTTATAAGTGAATCTCTATTTAACAAATTTTCCATATAACGAACTTTATTTTGGAATTTAGCGATTTCGTTAAATAGAGGTCCAACTGTATATATATCCTTTTGTTACAGATGTACAATGTACACCAAAACTTGAGATTTCCATAATAATATTTTTTATTTCAGTACAGTCAACTCTTTCAGTTTCGGACCAAAGGTGCAGATTATACAATTTTGCGGATTATAGGTCATTACTTTGTTTACATTTTTTTCTCTTGTAATTTTACAGTAAATTATTAATGCATAAATTAATCGGTAAAAAAGAAAGATATTGTAATATATTGGGTTATATAATTAAAAAATATATTTAAGGAAAAATTTAAATCTTATTTGACAATGTTTTTTATAATTTTCAAACATAGTATCAATTATCATTTGTTTAAGAACTTTTGGTTTAGTATTTTTTCTTGGAATCTATGTACAGCCATTATTTCTTGTTCTGAAACAAAACTCTATTTCAGAAGAAAATCCAGATATTTATTTTATAACCTATAGCCAAACCCTGTTCAAGAGGTACTTTTTCACCTTCATCATCAGACTCTGTGTCAGAATTATCCTGATTTTCAGTAGAGTTTAACAGAATAGCACTTAATCCTCTTTCAAATTCTGTGTAACTGGAGTCTGTAAAAAGTCTCCTGATATTTTAACTTTTTTTTCATTTGAAAAAAAAAAAAAAAACAGTTTTACTTCATTGAAATGCACAAATTTAGGAGGTGGGGTGAATACCGATCATTCTATTTTGAATTTCTCTCGCAAAGTTAACGATAATTGAATTTTCACTGCTTTTATCTGAAACAGTGTGCCGATTATAGAGTCGCAGATTTGAGGGAGTTGACTGTATTTGAGAACAGGGATGGGGATGTTCAGAAAATCTTACCTGCCAGCAAAATACAACATACAGTTGCAAATTGTTGAAAAAATTAACATGATTGCAAAAATAATTCATTACTACAATTAATTTTCATAACATTTTTATAAAATTTTTGCATAAAATTAAGAAAGATATGCAACAAGGGATAGTTTCATGTAGGATAGAGCTAAGTGATGTATTTATCTTTACAACAATTAGGAGAACCACGAAATATGACCAACGAATGAATATATATAATTCACTTGCCCTGTCAGAAAATCTGATCATCAATAATGAATAGAGCAATGCAATTCCCTATCCCTGTTTCAGAAAAGGAAAACCCAATATGTTTAAATCACTTTTGTTAATGTGTTATATTCCAGTGGGACAAAAGTCCCATTAAAGAGAAAACTTGATACAAAATTTATTTAATACATATATTAATAACAGAAAATTTTAGATTTCATAAAACCTTTTTGTTTTTCCATGTTTATGAAGTACAGCCAATTTTATAAAGTTAAATTTTTTTTAAAAATAGATATTTTCTTAACCATTTCCATAAGAACAGCTTTTATGCTGTTGAAAGATGTGTAGTAAAATATTATGTTAAAAAAAAAAAAAAAAAAATTACAAAAGCATTGAGTGATTTCAAAAATACATATAACTTAGCTACTAATTTAATAAGTCAGATTTAATCAATGAATTCTTTCAAAATTTCATAAATTTTCTATCTCATCTTTAGATATTAAGGGAAAATTATTTAGGTGGAATTTTTAATGCATAATTTGGGACAGAACACAGTTAAAATATTTAATCAGAATATTTTTAAATACTATATTTTTATTTTTATTTTTTTTTCAGATAAATTAGTTTTAAGAATTTTCAATGACATTGATTCATTTTATGAAAAAAAGAAGTGTGATAACTTGTAATTTTTTAATGTATATTTATTAATAATTTTCATGATTAAAATATGTTTTTGATTTGAAAAAGGGCCTAGAAAATGCGTGGGACTGTTCACTGTATCTCACTAAAATAGAAAAATTCGAATTGTAATTATTTTTTGGAAATATATAAAATAAATTTATCTAAATAATGTAATCCAATCACTTGTTAACTTTAAATTAATGTCCAATAATGCTTAAAGTGATACTATCACTTTAAGCATTATTGGACATTAATTTAAATAAATTTATCATTAATATTTATCATTTAACATTAGCATTCTTGAACTTTGATCTCTTCTAACTCTGTGAAGATTTAAGAAAAAGTATATAAACTAAACCTTACTCGGAGCTGCTTGGATAAAAGAAATCGAATAAAGTGTCAAAAGTATATGAAAAATGAAGGTTGGTACAGTTGTTAAAATGTAAACATCTTATTTTAAAAATCAGGGTCGAAACTAGCTTTTTTTCACAGGGGGCAAACATGAATTTTGGCACCCCCCTCTCTCTCTCCTCTGCAAAGTAAATTTACAAAGAGAATTTTACTAAGTTTCTAATAACCGAATTATTTTAAAATTAAAAATATGCAATCATAAAATACATAATAATGAACTATGTAAACAGTTTTGTCAAATATTTATAAAACCTGTGAAACCGGAATCAAAATGAACTGAAAAAAAAATCTGCTTTATACAGATTTCTGTCTTAGCAAATAGAATTGCTGGTATTATTTCTGTTGGAACCATGTAAATTTTTTATTTAGAACAGGATTCTGTTATACACAGATTTCATTTTCATAGATTTTACTGTAGTTGTAGTATTACATTGCAATTAAGTAGCTATTTAATGTCATATACTGATATGAGTCACAATGTCTTAAGAACTGAAAAACCAGGATTTCCTTTAGGTATAAAAATGAATTCCAATACTGTAAAATATATGTGTGCTATACATAGCCAATTTCATTGAACTATATCTTCTGATTAATAGACTGATATGTCTAGATTCTTTCTTGAACCTAACGTCAACTATCAAAATTATAATAGCAAAGTTATTATTACAAAAGCAAGAAATAAAAACTTTTTAATTAAGCATATTTTGTAAATTTTCTACCCCGTAGTGTTTAGGTCAATCTCAGTTTTTCTCTTGAATTTTCCTGCTGAAACATATTTTTACCCAAATTTGATATATTTTGTATAAAAACAAAAACAAATGTTCATTTGGCGCCCCTTCTGCCTTCCTTTCTGGTGCCCGGGGCACATGCCCCCTCTACCTCCCTTTTAGTTTCGGCTCTGTTAAAAATTGCATCAGTTGAGCGACACCTGTCATATCTCTCAGCGATAATTTGGTGATAATTATATTGACTGGTGTGCTTGACTGTACATGACCTGTTTATATATATATATATATATATATAAAACATAGTTTAGAATGAAAGAAAAGATGTTTAAAGAAAGTCATAATTTTAAAGCTCTGTAAGGGAAATATGTATATTTTTAAAATATCACTTAGCAATTTGTTAAGCCAAATTAAATTTCTAAAGATTTATTTAAACAAAAGTACAGTATCACTATTACTTAAAAAAAATTACCAAAGAAACATGCACTTGGGCCAATTGACTTTCCTGGGAAGAATAAAGTCCAGGTTCGACTTGTCTATACTAATAAAAGACAAAATTTCGTATAAAATAAAGTCCAGGTTTGTTTTGTTTTGTTTTGGATAAAATAAAGTCCAGCCCCACCTTGGCCTTAGTTTTGAGAAAAAAAATTAGGCCAAAGTGCGAGCTGACCTGGAAAGAATGAAGTCCAGATCTGGCCTGATCAGAGTCTGCAGAAAAATGTAAACCAGAGAATGGCCAAGGCTTGGATTTCAAACCAGTTGCGGACCCGTGAAGACCTTTAAGAATTAAGATAAACTACTGAGGCATCAAACTAAGCTCTAGATACAGTACTGATACTGCTGGGTATAATCAATGCTATACACCTGTGATTCATTTCTTATTTTGAAGTTGTATTAAAAAGCTGGTGCTGCTGATGATTTTAAATAAACAGCAACTATTATTTCAATGAATATTTGTGAGGGGATTAACTATGGTAGGAAAGGGCCTCACAAATGTTCTCGCACCATGCCTTGCTTTCACTAAGGGCGACTCTGCACATAGTTTAATAGAATGTGGTGTGTCATATGCAATAGTTTTTTTAATTTGTCTAATTTCAATTTTTACTAAGTTATTTTTTCAAAATTTGTAGATATTTTGCATACCCTATTATAAGCATTTTATAGATATTATTAATTTTTCTATCAAATAACTATAAACTACATATGATGGAATAAAAAGAACCAGAATATTTTAGCAAAAGGATATCAGATATCAAGTTGTATAAAATAACAAAAAGAAATGTTAATGAATTCGTAAATATCATGTCCATAAATCTTTATTTAAAAAAATATAATAATAATTTTACCACTGATTAAAACATTTATTAGAAAATCATTCACTGCAATAAACATTTATTTTTTCTAAGTATAAAAATTATTTTTTTTTATCACTTAATCTTACTAGTAAATAAACCGCTTTAAAAATCATCAAGAAAATTTGTCCGAAGTTTTGTCTCAAAACTCAAAAACGCTAAATCATTTAATGATATGCCCAATTTTGTATTCAAATTAGAGCATCAGGATATCAAAAATAGTTTTAATATTACGATTAATAAATAACATTATTTTAATTAAAAAAAAATTTCCATTAGTATAGAGCACAAAAAGAAAAAAATATTATTTTGTCACATTACAATTATATTCATTATTTTATAAGACCGTTTGATTCTTTTTTTTATTTTTTATTATGTCATGCGTTTATACTGTTTATTTACATACTATGTCTTTACAGTTAACAGTTAAAGTTAAAGTAAGAGATTGAACAGTAAACAGTGAAAGTGAAGAGGGTAAAACGAAGATAATTTTCCACCTCCGATTTTCTGTTTCCAATGTTTAAAAAATGAATTGATATAGAAGCTACGAAATCGTAAAATTTTGTGATTTTTCAACCTTTAACAGAAAACTTTGCTAATTTCTAATCGATTAATCGAATAATGAAATTTTTATTGATCAATATTCGATTGTAAGAGGGAACCGAGTATTTTTAGCAGCTAGCTTTCCGAGCTTTCCTAATCCAAAAAATAAACATTGAGTCAGGGTCACTAGACCTAGACCTTTAAATAATTAAAGATCTTTTCTTTGCATATCGCTGTATCATTGTTCGGGTGATTAGTTGTTGAGTGAAGGTAAACTTTTTTTTATGTATTATTATAATTATTTTAAATGTATATTTGTACCATTATGTTGATAATAATAATCTTCCTGAATGTCTCTGTTCGCTGGTGCGTAAGGTAAGTTAAGGGGGAAGGGTGATGCAGGAAAACCGTGATTATTTAGATGACAATAACACAATTTCCTCCAAAATTGTGATAAGAGAGAACGGAGAACAATGGATCACCCCTCTTAATTATTTTATAGTTGGATTTTTGCTTCATATCAATGCTTAAAAAGGACAGCACGGAACTGTTTGTTTAAAGCCGGAAAAAATAGTTTGCAAAAGCAAAATCGGACATTTTGTGAAAGTTTGGTGTTTTTAGAAGTGTGAAGGTAAAATCTTATGTCTAATTTTTAATCTTTTTCGAAAAGAAAACCTGTATATAAATGGCATTTAATAGATTTCAATCAATGTAAGATATTCGTATTTTCAAATACTGGAACAATTATTTTTTGTTATCTAATTAGGGGCGTGCACAGAAATTGTGAGGTCCAGTATAGATTACCTTTATGGGTGATTAATTCAGGGGGTGGATCATTCCTTCCCAGAGTATCAAAGTGTCCTGTCCCCAGTTTTTGGATTTCCTGTTTATTAATGATCTGAAATTTCATGATCTGGTACAGATGCACTGGGATTTCTTTCTGGTGCCAAAATGGCAATTTGGACCAATAGATCAGGTACAATCAACTGTGTGAAATCCACACACTTAGGAACAAAGGTTTTTCAGATATAGATCATCCCTTTGTTTGCATTTTATTTTTTTAAGTTGGAGTATAAATTAGAAACAATTACACAAAAATTACATTAGAAAAAAAGGTACTTAACGTATTAACGCCACCACAGCTATAGATTTGGCGGTTTTTAAGTGCCGCCAATCTACACCTAAAATTTTTGCGACAAATCATAAAATAAAACAATTTATTTAAAATCAAAACACTTTCAAAATTCAAAACACTTTATTTAAAAACAAAGTATTCAAGTTTAATAAACGAAGTTTAGTAAACTTCATTAATTAAAATAACAATTGTGTCCTTAAATTCTTATATTTTATTTATTTATTTATTTTGATATTCCAATGGCAACGTTCTCCCGTTGCAATCTTGTTGTTCGCACGTGCAAGCAGTTATCTTTCGGATTCCTTGTTGCCTTGCTGTTTGCTGATTTTTGACGCCATTTTTTAGTGCTACGAAAATGCGTATTTGGGATTTGCCAAAAACAGAACAAGATGCAATTTTATTTTTTCAGGAGCAAAATATTTTACCAAAAAAACGATTGTGTAAAGTGTTTTATTTTATGATTTGTCGCAAAAATTTTAGGTGTAGATTGGCGGCATTTAAAAACTGCCAAATCTGTTGCTGCGGTGGCGTTAATACGTAAGTACCGAAAAGAAATATGCAAAATTAATTTAAATTTTCAATAACTAAGTTAATATAAAGAAAACTTAAATTATGTACAAATGCAAATTTTACTGATTATTAATTTTTTAAACATTCACGCAATAGTAGTTTAAGTTTTGTTTTGTCAATATTTTTTTCTGTAGTCTATGAACTATTATTACTACATGCTCTGAAATAAAATTTAAATATTTATATCCCAGTTCTAAGTACTGTACATAAGTTATCTTAGTGTTTTTATCCTCTGATTCAGTGTCTGTTTCAGTGCAATTTAAAACAATAGCTATAATTTCATCATCAGTCGATTGAGTTACAGTTGGATCATTTTCATAAGCTAGCCATTGAACCAAATTTTGTTCCTCTAAAAATTCAGTAAGAGCATTCACTGAATCTTTGCATAATTTAAAAAGCTCACTGGTTTTTGCTTTTGTATTTCTATTATGAAAGCCACTCAAATCTTGAATTTGGCTGCTTTTGGTATCAATGAATAATAACTTGTAAGAAGAATCACATGCAACATGCAAAAGTAGGTATAAATACATTCATGGAAATTTTACTGAAAGAAATATTCAACAGTATTATAAAATAAACACAAAGTTGAGATAAAGTCGGTTAATGTTACAGTTTCATCAGCATTTGAGCAAAGTGTATGTTAGTATTACGCATAACCAACAAACCAAACATTGATGCCTATTTAAAATAAAAATCCTACTACTATTTTGATTTGGTTGTCCTTTTTACTTAGCTCAAATTACTATTTTCAAATGCAGAGTACAAGTACAAAATATATGAATTTTCTTAAATCACCATTTATTTCATTGGAAAACTGATAATTCACAAAGTTTAACTGTTAACTGTCATTGTCACTGTTTACATTCCAATGTGTAGTGCGGATAATAGACATTTGCGGAGAGGATTTGAGGATTTCACAGAGTTGACTGTAGTGCATATTAATCACAGCCCTCTGGCATCTATAGCTGAGTCAGTTGTATTTTTGACAATGTTTGTGTTTATAATAAAATTACATTTTATGTGCTTATAATAAAATAATTTGTGTGTGTTTATAATAAAAATTGTGTGTCTTATATAATAGATGTGTGAGTTTTATATAATAGAATAAATGTGTGTGTTTTATAATAAAATTATACGTGTTTAGTAAAAAATTGTTTGTTTTCTATACTAATAAAAGAAAATTTTGTTTTGTGTGTGTGTGTCTGTCGTCGATGACTAGCAAAATCTTGCACACCTAGAAGCCTGAAAATTTAGATTTAGGTAGTCCAAGCCCTCTCCTGATGCCCATGAGACTCGGAATTTTAATATTTTAATTATTTACTGAAATATTAAGTAAAATCCACAAAGAACTCTCATAAAAAAAAATGCTTTTATTTCTTTGGTTGGTTGGTTGGTTATATAGAGTTTTCACAGAAGTTATTAACCAGAGTAGCGAGTAACGATGCAAAGCTAAGGACTTCTAAAGAAATAGTGTTTGCAGTTACCGACGTACAACCATGCTAATGTAGCGCCACCTGCACATGATAAATTACACAGGATTGATGTTTAAACATTGTTTGAAACATTTTTCTTCATGATAATTAGCTGGGTTTAAGTTTTTTTTTTACGTGACATATATTATTATGATAGAGATTATTAATACAAAAATCTTTATTTTACAGATTATTTGTTATATTTGCGGGGATGAAGAGGGGTAAGGGTAAACAACTTTTTATTGAATATCATATTTATTTTACTTGACTGCCTGGCAGCAGCCTTTCCCTTAATTGAACTCCCTTATTAATAAATCCAAATCTACTGCTCTGATTTCAACAGAACTAATTACATTTAACAAATTTAACATAACTCAGCAACTATCTTTCAGATTTCAACGTAACTGATTCTTAACATTATAATTAACTTAATAGTCATCTCTATAACATTAAAGTAAATTTATGAGTAGCAGTTATCACTATTTCCAAATAATAGTTTAAAACAAATTTGTAATTAAGTTCCTAGCTTAACCAAACAAAGGAATTTTTAAAGATGCATAGTGGTCTTCCTAATTAGTCATTTTCTGAAGGACAATTGAACGTTCCCTCCCCTTCGGCAGTAGGGCTGGATTATTTATCAATATATCGGTCAAATATTGATATTTTTTAAATATCGCAATAACAATATTTAAACTCTGACTCAGCCGATATATCCCAATAACAATAATATTCATGTTTTGTTTTACGATCACCGCAAAATCGAGCCCCGAAAAACAGCGACAAATATCCCGTACCAATATGTCCTTCAATCCTTTTTTCATTTTATCCATCTATTTATTCACTATCCTGCTTCATCAAAAACGGAAAATTACCTCCGGTGATTATCTATCTATCATATATCAAAGTAAGGAATATTCCAATATATCCCAATACGTTCAGACTTTAAAAACCACAAATTCTACTGTTCGTTACAGATAAATACTGAATAACAATAATCGCTCGGTCCTTGTTTGGCTGCTGTGATTGGTCCAGACTTATTCCGATAACTCTAAGCTTTTGATATGTCATGACGAAAAAGATGAGCGTTGATTATTGCATAGTATTGATAATGCTTTATTTATAGAGTGCGGTTTCTTGGATTCGGAAGTAATTTATATCTGAGCTTAAAATGAGGGTATCGAATTCGGTCTTTTTTGGTTGCCCCGTTCATAAAAAAGGTACTTTAAAAATATTGAAAATTTTTACATTGAATTTCACTAGATTATCGAAATTTAACTTATTGCTTATTCTAGTGGATTTTATTTGTAAATTAAATTTCTGAACGGATGTCTATCAGTTATTCAGCAAAGAATACTTTTTTTTTTCAATGAGAGATACATTAAATATTTTAAACAATGTTAGATAATAATTAACGCAAAAAAATGAAACAAAAATTACATGGTTGCCATGATTAAATTTTGTAGTAAATCGTAAGTTTCTCAAAATATGCGATATTTTTTTTATTTATTAAATTCATATTTTTAGTCATCCAAGGTAATCCTTTGCTAAATTAAAAAAAAAAAAAGTCCTTCCGGTCTGTACCGGGAGGAAAAGGTAGCTTTCCTATATCTTCGTTTTAAAATTTTAGCTAATGTTACACGAAAACAGCAAGTTAAAATGCAAAGAAAACGTTTACAAAAGATTTGTTAATACTGAATTTGAATAAGAAATTCGCCAAATTATTGAGCAATAGCCAAATTGGCTTCATTTATGACTTATTTTGGTCGCCAAATTTGGTGATATTTCGCCAAATGTGGCCAAGTTTGGAGAGAATTTGGCACTAATGGATATGAATATATAGTTTTATGCGTATGATTGGGAAAATTATTACAACAATGAAAATTTTTGTAATGTGCTGTCTTGTTTCAAAATGTCAGCCACCCTAGAATTTCAAACTGCTCTATCTCAGCCATTTTTTAAGATTGAGGTAAACCAAAAAATGCTCTGGAATCCTCGTATCAAGGCCTAACACTTAATTAAAAAATAAATTTGAATTTTTAACTTTTTTGTATATTTATTTTAGTTTTAAATTTTTAAGTGGCCGCCATCTTGAAACAAAATGGCAGACCAAGCTGGCCAACGAACTCGGTCGAGACATTGGTGCGCTTAATACACACAATTAGTTTCATCAAAATTGATTTATAAATATGAGCGTTATCGTATGACATAGGTCAGATATATATATTATATATATATATATATGGATATATCTATATATATAAATCAGCATTTGAACGGAGGGTGGTTTTGGGGTCTGGGGGTCATGATCGGTGAAAATATATCGAAATTTTCCGGAACTGCTTTCCTCCGAACGGCTGCAATATGTAGCTTTATACTTTTTTGTATTGAAAGCTACCTAATAACTATAATGATAATTGATAAACTAAAGTTTTTCAGGATGGATTGATTTCTTTATGCCAAGATTAAACGAAGTATATATGACGAAAGGATCATGATGTATGGGTGGTTTGGCCCTGACCCATTTCGTGTACAGAATAAACGAAATCAGACCCCCCCCCCCCCCCCCAAGTAAAATAAAGTTTGGTATTAATAAACAAATAATTAAAGTATATGAAACGAAAATTCTATACATTTTTATGTGGACAACTTTAAATTTCATTTTATTAATTGTGTTTTTTAATCATATATTAATCATATCATAGTGGTGAAAATGAAACTTAAAAAAAAAAAAATATATATATTAATAGAATAAAATGAGAAGAATGAGATATACTATCTTTAAAGAAAAGCTTTATGAAAGTAATCGTAATGCAAATAGTTATTGAACAATTAGTTTATTTCCTTTTAAATATTTTATTTTAAAAAACGTAAAAAATAAAAATTATGTTCTATGAGCAAATATATATAAAATTTTTAATTCGTTGCATTCAACTAGGTTTTGTGTTTAAATTGTTGATACCATATCATTTATCTTAAAATAGCAAATGCTTTTGCTCTCTCTCTCCCCCCCCCCTCCCCTTTAAGTTAGTATCGCGATATATCAGCAATATCAATATTAACTTGTTGATATATTGCGATATTAAATTTCTGATATCGTCCAGCCCTATCCGGCAGTAAAACCTTCTTGGGCCCAGTACACCAGTATTTTTGCATGTATAAATTTTATTATTTAATCATTCAAAAATAATGGTAATGAATTTGATAATCTCTGTTGTTTTAAGTAACTGTTATGTAAAAAAAAGACTTGATTATGTAAAATGGTGGTTGCCTGCCATACTCATTCAAATAACTGTTTTGTATATCACAAACTCCTTTTACTAAAATGAAATATTTATTTACAGTGGAATATCAAGTATGGGTACCAAAAACGCTGTCCAGACTGTTTTTCATGGAGCAGTTACTTTTGTCTATTTTTATACAATTCTTGAATATCAGAGGTTGCCACCTATGCCACATAAAAAAGATCATGAACATTTCGCTGGATGCTGGAAATTTTTAACTTTCTGGAACTTGGTAATTACAAGTTTTAATGTATACTTATGTACAATTTTAAATAAAGTTGCCTGGAATTAAATGTATAATATTTTATTTTCATTCATTGACTTTAAATATGTATTATTTCTATAAATTATTAATATATATATATATTAAAAAATAAATAAATAAAAAAGATAAATTAAGTTTGCTTTAGTATTATATTATATTTAAAACTTATACAGTTATCAAATTTATGTTATGTACTATATATTTATGTTATGTACTATCAGGAATCATTCTAGAACATAAAAAAGGCAGGGCACACATTACATAATAAGGGCACTTTTGTTGAAAAGGGCACATCATTTCATAAAAAGGGCATTTTTGTAATAAGTGCATATACCAATATACTGGTGGGGAGAGAAGTCTGGCAAGAGCTTAAAGTACTCCTTAATTTAAAAAATCCAATAACATTTCTAATTTCCATAACTTCACCATTTGAAAAGTATTAAAAATAGCAAAATTAAACTTATGTTCTCGATTTTTACTGTAAAATTGTTTACTATATTCACAGTCATTTTCCCCTTTTCCTACAATATTCAAAAACCTCTCTCTCTAAAATTTTTATTCACCATATACCTTTTTCCCTGAAAAAGCTACAAAATAAAAGTTTTAAAGCTACGTCTCAAATTTTTTATAGTGGTCAAAGGCTAGAATGTCTGATCCAATACTATATTTCACTAGAGAAGGTGAAGTTAATCAATGATCATTAGTTACCCTTTGTCTTGTTCAATGGAAAAAATGATAAATGGAAAGATGAATCACTCAAAGTCAAAGATTAAACATACCAGGGCATTTCACTGAGAAATAAAGAGGGAAAGAGGAATATTCCTGACATACCATACTAACATTCTCTAAAAATAAAAGATTGGTAAGAATTTTTGAAAGTACAATGCAAACAAGGCAGGATTCTACCCAGGAATAAAAGGAGGGTAGAAATCTATCTGGAAAAAGGGCAAGGAGGGTAGAATTCTACCTGGAAAAAGGGCAAGGAGGGTGGGATTTTATCTAAAAAGGGCATGAGGGTAGGCCGCCCCTCTGAAACTCTCTAGAGTGATCCCTGTGTACTATATATTTGTTATGTACTATATATTTATGGGAACTTTTCAGTTAGCCGGGCACCAGTGGTATATATACATGTATATACACACACAGACACACATATATACATATCTACGTATGTATATATACATACACATATATAGACATATGTATTTATATATGTACATATATCACTGGCGCCCGGCTAACCGAAAAGTACCTATTTATGTTATGTATTATATATAATTTACTGTATAATTATTATTTTTATTTTTGTTCCTTTAAAAATAAATGGTATTAACGTAATATAATCATAAATATCAGTATCATAACACATCTGAATTTCACAATCACAAATATTTCTGTTTTATAAAATGTTTAACAAGATATAGTACCTTAAAAAAGTCTAAAAATTTATTCTCGGTTATTATTGAAAAGCAAGCTAAAATAATAATTAATTAAATGTTAAAAATAAATAAACAAGTAAAATAAAACTGGCTCTGAAGATTATCTACAATGTACTTTAGAGTGTATTTAACTGATTTTGAAAATCATTGATTTTACAAATCAGTACTTTCATCAATATTAGAAATATTGAGATACTACTAAGTTTTTTCAAATTTAGTGTAACTGAAATTTTGGTATGATTGATGATTTAAACAAAATTTTTTGCAATGCTTTTTTTTCTTTTCTTTTTCTTTAGATATAATTTAGAATTTCATATTTTCAATAGCTTAACAATGATTCAGTTATGAATATTTAGTAAATGTTTTTTGTTTTATTTTATTACTATGAAAAATTTACTATGTTTAATTTTTTTTTTTTTTTTTTTTAATAAAAAATATTTTTCTATTCTTAATCAAATTATAAAAAAATGTATATATTTAAAATTATAAGATATGTCATTGTTCAATTGTTTTTGAAAACGAGTATGCAATCATAAAGTATGATAATTTATCTAACAGTATAGAGAATCTCTTAACCCCCTTCCCTCCCTCTCTTCCTCCCATCTTCTTTCTTAGAGAATATGTAGTTTTCAAAGAAACATTTTAATGAGCTAAGACGATACTGACTTTATAAACATTTTAAAACATAATTATTTTCTAAAAAAATATTTGTACTAGTGTTTTTAATATCTTACCCAGGCCATAAAAGAAAAAAAAAAAAATAAATGTTGGAAGTAAACATTGAATACAATCTTTTCTCTTAAAAATAAATAAAATAAGCTAAAAATATTAAATTAAAGTTTATTACAAATTTGTTAGAAAATGCAAAAGAAATTTTTGCATCATCAACATTCTTAAAGAGAAGAATAATTTTCCTCTTTTTAATACTGATGCATTGCCATAGAGAAAGAAATAAACAGCATAGATGTACAATCAAGATTTTAAAAAAAAAATGCTCTACTGGAATAAGTTAGTTATCAAAATATATTGTAAAAAACTTATACAATGATGTTTAATAGAGGAAAAAGCTCTACTGCTTTCTCAGATTCATATATATACAGTAGTTGCCAAAATTGTGGAAACCTTTTAGAAAAGGTTTATTTTTGAAGTTTAATGGTTCATAACACCACTTTCTCTTTAAGTTATACCATAAAATTATATATCAATGGAAAGGTAATTTAATCAAGAATATAATAGGACAAATTTCATAAAGGAATGTTTATTAGAACACCAGTTACAAAGAAAAAAGTGAACATATAAAAAAAAAATCACAATGTTAGTTAATACTTAGTTGGGTAACTTTTACTCTTAATTACAACCTTACGATGCCTTCCCATGGAGTTAATCTTTTTTTTTTTTTTTTTTTTTTGTAGCCAGTGATAATAATTTCTTTAGTAGCCAGTAAATACATTTATGTCACTGAATATTTAATTTAAAAAATGTATAATGGGTTCACAGTAAACAAGTAATTTATTTACTAAATAAAAATATATTAATTTATATTGTTTTGAATAAACTAATGATACTAATTTCCAATCTATTTTAAATTTTAAAATATGTTAACAGCAAAGTTATACACTAAAACTTATGTAGCTAACTATATAAGTTCCACTAAGGTTAGGTATTTATGTAGCTAACTAAATAAGTACCTTTTTTAAAAAAAAATATTTGTCTAGAATTAAGATCTGACAATAATAAAATAGGTATGTTTATACACTAAATGACAACCCACAACATGATATACATTACACATGCACAACCTGTGGCCTGCAGGTCAAAAGTGGCCAACATCTCCAGAAATTCAAGAATTGTGTATTTTGCCAATTAGTATCGGGAAAAAATTGCAAATTTTGTCATTCGGGAGTATAAAAATAATGAATTTCGTTGATCAGGAGTGTACATATAATGAATTTCGTTGATCAGACGTAAAAAAAACCAATTTCGTTCATCAGGTGCGTAAAATCATGAATTTTGTTGAACGGGTGCATAAAAATCATGAATTTCGTTGAATGAGCATGTAAAAATAAGGAATTTCGTTGATCAGGTGTGTAAAAATCTTTAATTTCGTTGATCGGTGTAGAAAAATCATGAATTTTGTCGAATGGCTGTGGAAAAATCATGAATTTTGTCGATTGGTCACCTAAAAATCATTAATTTCGTCGATCAGGTGCAGAAAAATCATTGATTTCGTCAATCGGGTGCATAAAAATCATGAATTTCTTCGAACGGATGTGTAAAAATCATGAATTTCGTTGATCGGGCGCGTAAAATCATGAATTTTGTCGAACAGGTGCATAAAAATCATGAATTTTGTCGAACAGGTGCATAAAAATCATGAATTTCTTCGAATGGGCGTGTAAAAATCATGAATTTCATTGATCAGGTGCGTAAAAATCATTAATTTCATCGATCAGGTGTGGAAAAATCATTAATTTCACCGAACAGGTGTGAAAAACAATCATGAATTTTGTTGAACGGGTGCGGAAAAATAATGAATTTCGTCGATCGGTCGCTTAAAAATAATGAATTTCGTCTATTGGATGTGGAAAAATCATTAATTTTGTCGAACAGGCACTTAAAAATCATTAATTTCATCAATCAGGTGCGGAAAAATCATTGATTTCGTCAATCGGAAATTTCACTGAACGAGTGTAAAAAAAATCACAAATTTTGTTGAGCAAATGCAGAAAAAAATGTGAATTTTAGGAATAAAAGGAAATCAGAAAATCCAGCATTTGGCCAGTTCTTTCCAAATTTTTAATCGCCAGTTTTTCAAGTTTAATCGCCCAGTGGCGACTGGTGAGTGCTTATTTTCACCTTTATTCTGAAGCTGTTATAAACTGATACCAAGGTTGAATTGTTGCTTCTATTAATCGGATTTTACTGCTGTGTTGCTTCTGTGCAACAAGTTTCTTTAGTCGGCTCCATCGATTTTCAATCAGGTTAAATTCTGGACTATTCCCAGGTCATTCCACCACTGGAATATGATTATATTGAAACCACTTTTTTCCACACTAAAGCAACATTACATGGAGTCCTGTTGAAATATAAATGCTTCATTATCTTGGAAAAGATCACTTGCGGAACGCTTCAGTTGGGATTATTTTGTTTGTGTATTTTTAGTCATTCTCATTAATCGTACAAATTTTGCTCACACCTTTTGATGTCATACAACTCCTTATCATAATACTGACTGGATGATTCACGGTGTGTGTAATGTAATTATGATGCAAATCTTCTCTGATTCTTCTCTTTACGTTACGTATTTTATGTCATCACTACCAAACAGGAAGATTTTGGTCTCATCAGACTAAATAACACTGTCTCACTGTTCCTCTCCCCAGTTAACATGAGTTTTAGCCCATTTTAATCTTTTCAACCTTTGTTGGAGAGATAAAAACGAATTTTTTCGTGGAATTCTAGCATTTAAACCAAATTCTTGCAGTCTGCGCCAAACAGTCCTTGTACTCAACATCACATTGGTTGTACCATTTCACCCTTTATTTTCTTCTGTCACTTATGCACAGTCTTTTAATTCTTCTATCATCACTTGTTGTTGTACACCTTTTCCTGCCTTTACTAGTTTGGTTTTGTAGTAACATAGTCCCCTTATACCACTTCAAAATATAGAAATACCACTTTTTTGTTACATTTCCACCAATTTGCCTTCTAATTTCTTCATAACTGTAACTTTGTTCACTTATAATAGTAATATTTTACATCGCTTTCTAGGTGACAGGTCATCTCTTTGTGCCATTTCTTTAATTTTATTATGTTTTAACTCTAATATGAATCACATAAAGCCACTAACAAATGTTCTCCCGAGAGCTCCAACAACAGTTGAATCCTACTGTTATCTGATTGACTTATTGCCAAAACAGGATGACAACCTGACTGGCTCTCCAAGCAATCTGATTGGCTGTTTTTGCATAAAGGAAAGCTACTTCATGTTAACTTAAGCAAGTTGTGTTTCTTTTTTTATTTGTCTATAACTTTTGATTAAATACTAATAATTTTTTTTACATTCTTCATTGAATTATCTTTCTACTGATATGTAATTTTATGGTAATACTTAAGTAGAAAGTAGTGTTATGAGCCATAAAGCTTCAAAAATGCACCTTTTAAAAAAGGTTTTCACAATTTTGGTCACTATTGTATCTATCTGAAAGTTTTTTTTTTTTTTTCCATTTTCTTACTATTACTGACATTAGGGGTTGATTTAGAAAAAGAAAATTGCATAGCAGTAAATGTTATACAAAGTCACTTTTGAATAGCAGTTAGACACTTTTTGTATAGCAAGTAAAAAATAGCAAACGTAACTTTTCAGTCTCGAAAATTTACAACAAAATTAAGAAAAAGCAACATTTAATAAAAAGCAAAAATGAAAATAAATAAAATAGTAAAAAGTATAAAAAAATAAATGATAACTCACCTACTCAATATAAATTATTTAAGAAATCAGAAGCTGGCTTTTGAATCACTTATAGGTCGATTCACATTCGCCACAGGGCAATTAAATATACCGTAAAATCCCGTTAATCCGCCCTTCCCGATTAAGCGCTCCCCTCCCACTTTGTAAACAAATTGGAAAATTCAAAAAATCCCGAGAAAGCCCCCTCCCTCAAAAGAAATTTCGCCGTGCACGTCAAGATCAACACCAAAAATTTTATTTCACGAGTGTTTTTTTTTTCCCGACGGATCAGAAAGGCGTGACGATTCTTTGATATATCGCAAACTTGTACAAACACAAAAGTAATATACACACAATTTCAACTATTGTCAATCTGAAAAAGCAATATAACCAAACATTAGTTTTGCTGTAAATTTATCTCCATGGCGATATGAAGGTAATAAAAATATCGATAGTGAAAGTTTCTCATGAAATAAGTTAAAAAATGTGTATTTCATGCTGTGTGTGAAATATTTTCATTAAAATAGAATCTATTTAGTTTATCAAAGAATTTATAGTTGTATTTAACGTTATTTTGAAAACCAAACACAAAAAATTTATATATCGATTGATCAGTAGATGGCGCCACAGTCAAATTTCTAGCGTATTTTATGCTATCTTTATGGTAGTAATGTTTTTCGTTTTAAAATTCTAGCAACAATACCAATTCGTTCTGTATGTTCTCAATTTTTGTGATTTGTATTAGTTATTTAACATTTATAGATACGAAATCATGATTTAAAAAAAAAACAGTTATTTAATTTCTCTAGTTTACAACAGATGGCGACACCACATAAAATGTTACTATTTATAGAAAGTATTTCAGGACATTTTCAACTGCAATTTCTCAATGTTTTTTAATTATTTTAAATTATTATGTTCCTTTTATTTTTCTGTTACCATATTAATGACATATTAGTGTTATTATTTATCTAAATACATTCCAGTTTCAAAGCTTCTGAAATCCAGAGTTTTCTATAATCTGAAATTGCCATTAATCGTTTTTCTATTTAGTATATCTTTTTTTTTTTCAAAATGTTTTTCTTTTGTCACTTTATTAAAATATTGCATACTTTGCGACGATCGGCCATTAGCATCTCCTCCCCGCCACCACCACCCATAAATATCATATACTACAATTTTAATACCGTGTAAGCGCCCCCCTGATTATTTTACGATTTTCCATCGCGTTTAGGGGGGGGGGGGGGGGGGCGGATTAACGGTATTTTACGGTAATATGCATCTAATTAACTTTACAATTTTAATTTATGAAATTTACAATTTTTTTCATGAACGATTGATGAAATACACGAATTTGTTTCTCGAGCGATTGAAGAAATTTGCCATTTTTATGCGACCACTTGACGAAATTTGCGATTGTATTCCGTGATCGTTTGTCGAAATTTGTGATTAATTTCTCCAATTGTTTGACATTTTTTTTCCCGTGACCTCTTGATTGAATTCGTGAGTTTTTCCGTGACCGTTTGTAGAAAATCGCGATTTTTTTCTCAAGTGATTGACCGAATTTTGTAATTTTATTCATGGATCATTTGACGTAATTCTCGGCCTTTTATCCCAGCAACCATCAACGTGATTTATTTTTCTTTACAATTCCGTGGAAATCGCTGATCGATTTAAAACAAAAACAAGAAAAGTAGAATAGTAACATCCCTCCTTCATAACAGACAGGATTCAGAGTAGAACTTCGTCTCTCGCGACTCCGCACATCACCAGCAAATTGTGCTGTTATATAGCAAACCACAGTGTAGTGAGATGAAACTCAAGAAAGTCACATCATTTAATGCCTATATTTTTTAATTATGGACAGTAGAAAAAAGTTAATATCGCGGAATTATAGAAGATAATCCATGGAAAGCACAGGTTTTATATAAAAAGCAAGAAATTGCAGATTTTATAAAACAGCAGAAATCGTAAAATTTATAGAAAAGTGAAATTCCATATTTAGGCGTAAAAGTGGCATTACTGAAATATGTATCGCAACAATTGTGATTCAATGCATTTCTTGGGTCGCACTTTAGTTAAATTTGAATCGCAAATTGCGATACTGCTTAAATCGAACCCTGAATTAGTAAATATAATGTAAGAAACTAGGAGAAAACATACAAAAGAGTATAGAATTTTTTATACCATATAGTCCACAGTTCGCCATGTAACGCACACTTTTGATACAAGAACTAGTCGGATGTGCCAATCCCAAAACTTTCTTCTATCTCACACAGGTTTCGCATGCACTAAAAAGAATCAGCACCAATTTATATGAAGGTCTAACTGAATCTGAAGTTTTACTAAATTCCGTGCATTATTCTTGAGATATGACTATTGCTAAAATCGCGTAAATCCTGCAAAATGCAGCATAGCAGCGTTAGATAGGACAAAATCTAATCATCAACAACTTATGTCAACCTCTAACTGAATCTCAAGTTTGATGAAAATCCGTGCATTAGTTCTTGAGATATAGTTATCGTGTTAATAATGAAAAAAGTAGCATAGCAGCAACACCTGTTGGGCTATTTACACCAAAACGTAATCAGCGTCCATTTATGTCAAGGTTTAACTGAATCTGAGGTTTGATGAAAACAAGTGCATTAGTTCTTGTGATAGAGCTATTGCGGAAATTGTGATAAATGCAGCATAGCAATGCCACCTGTTGGGCGATTTTCACCAAAAACTAATCAGCACCCATTTATATCAGGGACTAACTGAATATAAAGTTTTATTAAATTTCATGCATTAGTTCTTGAGATAGAGCGCCCACAAAATTTTTGTCACATACATACAGACAGACAGACAGACAGAGTCACAGACAGACATTTTCTAAAAACAGTCAAATCGTGTTCAAAATCTTCTAAAATGTATAAATCCGTCGAAAATTTTCATGAATCCAATACTTTCTTGTAAAGATAGAAGAAAGTAAAAATATATTTATATCAGTTAATAGTTTCATTTTAAATTATGATTATACGTTGAGAAAAATCCTAAGAAGATAGTGTAAATAATGTTTGCTTTTCTTTCCTGTTAGCCCTATCTAAAAAACAAACAGAGCAAAAATCATAATTTTTAAAAAGAAATTTACAAGCTCGCACTTTCTATCAGGCATGAATCAAAGCGGTGAAATTTCGTGTTTGGTGTCCATGTCATATTCACATATTTTAGCAGAAGTATTTTTCAAAAATCATGAATTGCAGTAGTTGAAATTAGGCTTGATTTTAAAGATAAGCATTGAATGAGTCTAAAAGTGTTTTTTAAAAAAGCTACTTTTACTTTTATATTTATTTATTATGTTATCATTTTACATATCTTATGGAAATATTTTTACAATAAAAGGCGTTTATGCAATATGATGAACATACCTAAAAATGGAAAAGTACAACCTAAAGTTTTAGGTGTGCATTACACCCTGGAATATACGATATATATGAGGAAAATATATAATCACGGTATATGTAAAAGATTTTTTTTTTCTGCCAAAAAAAGGTTTATTTCATTATATTTTCTATCTCCAGTAAATATAATACCACTTATTATTTTATACAGGTTGTCCTAGAAAGAACTGATATTTTTAAGAATTCAATAACAAGAAAATGATGACAGTTATTGCAGCAGGATAAAGGGTAAACATTAAATGAACTTTAATCCATCGTTATATGTTAGTTTGAGCATTTGATTTGTTTGAGACAGTGCAGTGCCATCTATAGGCAGTGCTTCGAACTAACACGAGGAAACACAGTAAAAAAATTACTGATTTCACACATTAATCTCATTCAAGACAAGAATAGCTTCAATAGCAGTCACTGTTTGTTATTAAATTTTAAAACATGTCAATTCATTTTAGGAGACCTTATATATTTTTCTTCTCACAAAAAGGCTGTCACCAACGGAGTAAACAAATACAATATCGTCAGACTAATCAATCCTACAAAAGAACAAATTATTTTAAAATCTATGGTATGAAATATTAAAACAATCGGATAATTATTAATGTCCGTAGACGTCTGTGTGTCTGTCTGTGCATTCCGGTCTGTACACTCAAAGGCTTTGGGACCATTCGACGCACGGACAGCGCTCGAGCACCGAAAAATTCGTCAAAAAGGCACGGAGCTCAAGTTTGGCCGGGTCGGTAGTTTGACCCGGACCTGGGGAGTTATTAATTAACAAAACTGTTTTAATTACTGGAAATCGAAACCTTTTTATCCAAAGTCTTCCCATCTGATCAAAACCACAATTTCTCCTCCAAAAGGGGTTGCCAGTCTCTCGGTTTCTGTGAAGGCAGCGGGTTCCCAGGGAGTAATTTAAGCAATAAAGTGCAGTGCGGGCTTTTAAACCGACTCGGATCTCCGGAAGTCGGGGGCCCAGAAATTCGGAAGCGGTACGGACGGAAGCGGGACACCTTCCGGTTTCATAAATTCGAAAAATCATTTCCGTACGACAATTAGAACCGAAAAAATCCTTTAAAAATCGATCGATAAAAAATTATTTTTTCATTCTTTCCGCGCGGCAGATGCCAGACTGCAGACGGGCGACCCGACAAATGTCTGGAACGACGATAGGAGGATTTTCAAGAGGCGAGGCGAAATTTTTTTACAGAGGTCACGTGACTTTCAACTGGGTTTTTTCAGAGGGGGGGCCCCCATTTTTTAATCTAAGGGGCGCAGTAATTCCAAACTTTCACAGGGCGATGCAAAATGGATTCTGCTTTCAGAATATCTAAAAATTATTCTCATATCTTCATTACGAGCCGATATATTATTTAATTGTATAATTAATCATCATTATTTGTATAATTAAAGCAAAAGAAAGATTTCTATTACAGTGCCGGCTTGATATTATGATTTTAAGAAGTAGGCCGCGTCTAAAAACTGCATTATGAGTATTTTAAGTTTTTTTTTTTAGAGTGGCAACCAGATATTATGATAGGGAAAAACAGGCTTCGCCCGTTATCGATTTTTTGTTTTCAGTTTTAAGTTTTTCTACAGGTCCCTGTCTTTGAACAAGAACTCCGGTAGTCTAAATCAGTCGTTTGAGGAAAAGCAGTGTCATCCCACCCCCCCCCTTCAGGTTTTTTTCTCTTAACTATGGTTCGTTTCTATAAATAAGAAACTATGTTACGGATTTCCACCAAACTGATTTCAAACCATCATAATTAAAGTAATAAGGACCCTTTATAACATTTTAAAAAGTTTCTGAGTTTATACCACTCTTTTCGAATAATAATATCAGATTTTATATTTTGATTTTACAATATCTCGAGTTCTACGAGTCCAATCGGAACGCGGTTTGGCTCATTCGACTCAATATCGATAGCGCTTACATATTTTAGTTCCAAGTTTCACCACCAGGGGGCGCTTCTGGAAATCGGGTTCTACGGGCCCGATTACGACGGGGTTTGGCTCTTTGGACTGGATTTCGACAGCTTTACAGATTTCGGTCATGTTCGTATAGAACACATTGCACCCCCTGGTGGTGGAAGGTGTAATTAAAGGATTTTTCAGCCAACTCGGGTTCTATGGGTCACATCACAACGTGGTTTGGCTCAATCGACTCGACATCGATAGAGGATACTAGAGCTTATCGGTTTTAGTTTGTTTTTCACCACCAGGGGGCGTTTTATTATCTCTGTTTCTATGGCCCGGATTACGACGGGGTATGGCTCATTCGACTCGACATCGAAAGCCTTAACGATTTCAGTTATGATCGTATAAACAGTTTCCACCACCTGGTGGTGGAAGGTGGAACTAACATATACTGCAGCGCGTACGCAGCACGACTGCTATACGGTGCTGCAGGCAGCGGGGACCCGAGCCGGAGGTTCGTTCAGTTAGAGGTTTATACTATTCGATGTGCAATTTAAGGGATTATACGGTGCGTGCATAGCACGACCGGTATATGGTGCCGAAGGCAGCAGGGACCAGGATCGAGGTTCGTTCGGTTAGAGGTTTGTACTATTCAATGTGCAAATTAAGGGATTAACTGGTGCGTGTGTAGCATGACCGGTATACGGTGCCGAAGGCAGCGGGGACCCGGGTCGGAGGTTCGTTCAGTTCGAGGTTTATCTTATTCGAGGTTTATCTTATTCGAGGTTTATCTTTTTCGAGGTTTATCTTATTCGAGGTTTTACAAGATTCGAAGCACCGATGTAAATTAGGGGCCCGCTAGCGGGCGAAGCCAGCTAGTATGAATATTAAAAGCACATTAATTTGACTGAAGGAATCTGAGGGAAGTTCCTTAAGAATTAGTTGGTTCAAAATATACAAATATTTCAATTGCTTTTTTGATTGACTGTAATCTGTGTTGTACATTTGTTGATTAGTATACTAACATTCATTGCAAGTGTTCAGACCTATTGCATGCGTTTACATACAGACACTCCCTGTAGGTGACATTGATTGGGATTTCTTCAGAGTTGAACTTATGGGGGATGTATCGCTTTCTACTTCCTACCAATGATGAATTTCGGGGGGGGGGGGGGAGGGCATCCCTCGGAGCATCTAGATGCCAGATGACTATAATGCCATGTTTCATAATGATTTGAACTCCCCTTTTCCCGGAAGTGAAGATTTGAACTTATGTAGGAGATGTATCGCTTTCTACTTCCTACCAATGATGAATTCTGGGGGTGGGGCGGGGTGAATCTCCTGGAGCATCTAGATGCCAGATGCCTATAATGCCAATGCTTCATAATGGTTTGAAAGAGCAAATTCCCCCCCCCCCCCCCCCTTGAACTCCAGATTGTCTTCCCCTCCCTCCAGAGGTGCAAAATTCCCTCCCAGAGAAAAGTGTCTGAAGTCAACATTACTCTCCACTAAAAGACAGCTGAATTTGGCTTTACAAAAACATGGTTGAAAATGTTTGAAGAAGTTTAATGGTCTCAACGGCAAAACTTCATAAAAGAGGAAGAATTTAGAACAATAACTGAATAAACCTATATGCTTAGAAAATTAAAGAATGTAGATCATCTGTTGGATTGCCCACCCCACCCCCTCTCTCTTTCTCTTAAAAAAAAACTAACTTTTTACGTTGAGGCTTTTGGCAAGCCTAGGTGACCGCTTAGATTCATTCACCTAATGATAAAGACGGCCCTGTTTTTCGCATTATTAAAGGTGGGAAAACTAAATCATTGCTGGGCAAAATAATACAATAATTATTGTTATTTTTCAGTGGGGAGGTGTGCTATAACAAAAATTGGGTCAAAAAGGAAATTTTGGTTTCTTAGCATTATAAAAGGTGGGCAAAATCTACCTTACTTATATATTTGAATTCATTTTGGGGGTTGCCAACTTCACACAGGTAGCATAAACTTATGAGTATGGATTAATACAGAGTTTTTTGCATCTTTATTAATTTTTTTAAAACTTTTTTACCAAACTGGTGATTGAATCTGTTTCACTGGTAATTTAAATTCTATTTTCATTAATTTATTGCCTCTTGATTTCCTTTAGGTTGTCCAGTTTTTATATTTTGCATTTGCATTTTGCATGGATTTTATGAAAGCATCATCAAGTAATTATCAGAAGTGTACTAAACTGAGAGACAAGTTTTTCTCTGGCATTGTGATGCCATATGGTTTGGTAAGATGACTTATATATTTAGAATCTTTGATATGATATTAGAATTTGTTTTAACCTGCTAGAACATTATTTTCATTTTTTTAATTGTTTAATATTTATTACCTATAATGCCTATTCACTGCTTTGAATTATTTAAATATTAATACAAGATTCAAAAGTGTTTTGTAGTTAGTTATTAATTTATTTGAACGAGCTAGAATTTTTTTTTTTTTTTTTTTTTTTAGCATATAATGTGAAATTAAAAGCCTTTAAACCTGTGTGCCAGAAAGCCAATTGCCATAATTTTTTCAGAAAATATTCTTCAACGTATTTAATGAAGGAAATTCTGGGATAAATAAGGTGAAGAAAACTTTTCAGCAAAAGTGGTGGCAATTGGCCTTCTGGCACATGGGTTCACCATCTGTGGTCTATGCATTTGCATTAAATGCATAAACAGCAACTTGAATGTATTCTAAATTTAATGTATTCAGATTAAAAATATTTTTCTTGTGTATAACAACTGAAAACAACTTATCAAAACAAAAATTTAACTCAAAGATTAAACTAATTGTGGTACAGTAATAATCTTAATTAAAGTAATAATAATAATTCTTGTGGTAACTATTTAGTTAATCCTTTAAAAATTCAAGACACAGTAAACATTTTTAATTAATGTTTATTACTTGAATATTTAAACTTTCAAGTGATACAGTATGTCCCAAAAATGACTGATAGATTTTGATGATATTGAAAATCAATTAAAGGGAAAAAAAAAAAAAAAAAACGAAATTCAATAGAAATGTATTGTTTGCGGCCTTATGTTTGGGAAACCAGGGAATTTTATCCCACCAATTTTCAAATTTAGTTAACATTTTTGCCAAAAGGTGGCGCTGCAAAATAGCAGTGATACTCCAAAACAAGAAATATCCACTGTTCTAAATGCTTCCTCATGACTATGTTTTTTGATTTTCATGTTCCTGAAAATCTGGTATTTATATCCAACCACTTGCAGAAATCTGCAAAAGTAACAATTTTTATTCTTTTAAAATATCATTGTTCATCTATGTCAGAAAGACATAAGTTTTGTTTTCCAGTAATTCTGGAAAAGGACTTCAAAAAGAAAATGAGGATAGACAAGCTGATACCCCTATGTTATTAATGTGCAAAAGCTTACGAATCAGATAGAATACTTCTCATTATATTCCATCATTAACAACTTAATTCTCTTTCAAAAAGCAAGTTTTTTTTTTTCAATTTGTGTATAAATAAAATTTTCACTTTGAGTCTGAACCCAAAAACTTGTATGAAAATCGAGCCAGGTTGAACCCGTCTCATCTCTAATATATACATAGTCAAGCCAACTTAATGTAATACTGTTAAAAGAATATACCATTTAATGTGATACATTTTGAATGTTTTATTTATTAAACTTTTAAAATTTATTCCATCTGAAGATGTGTTTTATTTTTATTATTAAACTAATTGCATAATCTGTAGTACTAATTACAAATATTTTATAATTTGTATTGCTTCTACATAAATACAACTTAAAATAGTACAATTTTATAGATTACTAGCTGATCTGCCCAGCATTACCCGATCCCGTCAAAAAGTGGTGCGAAACACGAAAACACTCTAAAAATCGCTGCATGAAACTCTTCCTTTGGCAACCCTTTTGTCTATCAGAAAGTAAATAGAAAGACAGACCCGGAAGCAGAAGTAAATTCGATATGATCCCCCTCAAATGTCTGGGTCATTTGATTCACGGCGGGAAGTTTTTGACTAAAATTAAGAAACGTTACAGTCCGATTATCACAAAATTTGCATTTTCGGAATCAGAAAAATAAACTGTGTATATAATATGAGTTTCGAGTAGATACCTCCAATAATTTTCTTAATACAACAAATGACGAAGCAGGCTAAAGTTAGGTTTAGCAGATTTTGATTTTCTAAATAAATCACTCATTTTCATCTTCAAAAGAGAAATAACAGCTTTACATGCCACATACATGTGTTTTATATATATAGATTTTCATTTAAATTCCTTTGTTTTTATATTTTTCTTGAAAAAAGGCAAAATATCTTATGCATCTAAGGCATTGTTATTGTTGTTAGGGATATATTTTTTTTCTTTTGAAAAATCTATATCAAGAGTTTTTACATAATACCGAAAACTTGAAAAGATAGAGGAAATTTAAGTATGTATTTAAAGTACAAGATTTTTAAATTTTCTTTAAAAAACTTGTAAAACTCAACGGATTTTATAAAATTTAGTTCCAGCTGGAGTTTTGCCTCATATATACATCTCATTTCTAAAATTTACATGAGTTAAATTTGTAATACAGTCTGCGTATATGTATGTTATTTTTATGTAGTGTATAGTAAAGGTCTCCATGGACTGAAATTTGCAGTCCCAGGTCCGACCCATACATAAACCTTATTGATACAGTCTGGTCAAGCTTGAAAGCTAAAATGTTGGCCGGGGCCTTGGCATAAGCTTATTGATCTAGCTTAGCCCTAAAAGTTTAGCCTGGTCAAATCAGCCTAGCCTGGTCTGATTCAATTTCATAAATGCTAATATTTCTAAACTATCATTATTCTGTATTTAAAATTGTTTTAAAAGAATTTTGTATGCACATTTATGAATTTTTTTTTAAGTACAGCCTTTTTCAGGTTATATGTGTATGTTTACAATCTATGAAACACTGAATAACAATATTAATTATCACTCAGACAGTCATGTACATGAGTACTTATTAAAAAAAATTAATGTACTTCAAATTGAAAAAGAAGATGATAAAAAAAAAATACAATTTTAAAGATTTAAGAGGACAAAAAAGTAAATTTATAAAAAATTTCTCTATAATTTACTAAAGCAAATTAAATTCCTAAAGATTCTGTTAAACAAATGTACAATATCACTATTATTTTTACAAAAGGAAAGAATATGCCAACCCAACACAGACTTGAATCAATTTTCTTTCATTATACTTGGGCTTGACTAGAAAGAATGAAATACAAGCCGTGGCCAAGTTTGCAGATAAAAGTAAAGTCTAGAGCTTGGAGTCCAGGAAAGAATGAAGCCTAGCCTAAAGTCTGCATAAAAAGTAATCCTGGGCATGGCCTGACCCTAACATAAGAAATTTGGCCTAAGCCTGTGGAAATCTAATGTTTATTCTGACACAAGGAACCTTTCAAGATTTACATAATAACAGCCCTGTCAAAGCAAATTAATACAAATTCAATTGAAATTATTATTATGCAATAAGAAATATCTGAAATGTGAATAATACTTCCAAAATGTAATTTTCTGTGCTTTTTATTATTTGTATTTTGATTATGTGTAATGTTCATTATTTTATTATAGTTCGTTGTTGCAGTATTTTGGAGTCTTTATTCAGTAAACAGAGAACTTATTTTCCCCAAAGTACTGGATGGTATTTTCCCTGCTTGGCTAAATCATACTTCTGTGAGTATTTTCACCCTTAATTTTAACCAACCTAAATTAATGATTTTTTTATTGCACTATGCAAAAAAGTTTGTTTGGGTGGTATTTATTTAATAAAGAAAAAAAAAAATAATAATAGTGAAGCCATTGTTTCTTTATGCAATCTGATTTTACGCTTGATTGATTTATTTATTTTTAATATGTTGTGAATTCTATTGGAATTTACATGTAAATTTCACCAGACTCTGATATTTTGATTTCTCTGATTTATTTTACAAATATAAACATGTTATTTACAATTGAATATATTTTTAGAAATATTCAGTCTGATTTTTACTCATTTGGAGGTAAAATTGAATAAAAAATATGAAAAAAAAAATTATTTCAAACTGATTTTATTCTATTAAATTCTAACAAATAATACTAAAATTGCACATCTTCATGACATATATATTTAATTATTATCATATGTACTAAATGTGGAAAGTGTTTTTTATGCTTATTTTATTTCTTCAGCACCAGTTTTTCCATATTGTAATTTTTATCTTATTGAATTGCTAAAAATCTGAGTTTAGATAAAGGGGAAATTTCTGTACTGAATTACCTGTGTTCAGATTTAAACATTTTGTGCACCTTAAATGGGATGTATGAGTGTATATGTGCCACTTGCCATGGAGAGGTTAAATACAAAATTGCCTATGAAGTGACTAATAGTCATATATATACAGAGGCCAGTAAAATTTTAAAAATGTGTGCCTTAATTTTTAGGGGGGTTGCATAAAAATTTTTTAAAAAAAAGAGTAGCATTTTGAAAATTAATGGCAGGATTATTTCATTAATATAATCTTACTTCCTAGTTTGTTTAGAACACTTTTGCAATTTATATTTCTTATTTATTTCCAGCAGGTAAAAAAACTAAAATGTATTTCAACTTTTTTCTGACACTCTGTATACATTATTATTACAGCAATTTTAATGATTATTTCAAATTATTTTTAATGTTTTTCTTGTATTTGTTGTTAGTATTCCTTATTATTTTTTATATAATGCTATTACTAAGGGACTTAGTCCTCTGTTTGCCGATACAGGGCTGTAACAGCCCTGCACTAATACTCACCAACCCCCCAGAAACATGCTTTAAACACTGCTGTTAATTCCAGATAAATGGTATAACTCACATCACTGAAAGATTGATCATATTAGTTTTTACTAATCAAAGAATTTCAGTGTACACTCATTATTAATATTGTCTATGTTAATCACTTCTGTCCTGTTCAATATCAAATCACTTCTATCCTGTTCATACATATTGTATGTGAAGACATACTATTATACAAATTTACACCAATGGAGTAAATTCAAAGCTTACCCGATTTTCTTAGATTAGTGGCTGGAGCAATTGCTATGTAACATAAAATATTTTTAAATCCAGAATCTTGATCAGCATGTGTGCAAACCATTTCTGCCATAAAAAATGACAACCTTAAACTCTATGCAAAGTCGCAGAAGATTAAGTCATTTTGATGAAACCAAAGTATTTTATATACATATCAATGGAAATAAGTATTTTCTCCTAATTGTAGTGTTATTTTCAGCTGCAAAAACTTTTCACATATGTATAATTCAGATCAACTTTATTACAAAGAAATATAACATTCATTTGCAAAGTAGAATAATTATGATCATGTAGTTTAACAGAAATATTTCATACTTAATACTTTGGAATTTTTTTTCATAGAAAAATTCACACGCCTTGCATTTATAATAATCAAATTTTAATTGCTTAATAGGTGTATAGCCAACATAGTGAAAAAATAGGTGTGCGAATATTTCTATGGAAAAATTTCCAAAGTATTAAATATGAATTTATTCAATTATCAATGCTGGATTTTCTTTAATTTCGTGTTTGCCCCAGGGTTGGTGGCTCACGAAAAATGTTCCATCTTGTGCTGCGTTTGTAGCCTTGCCAACATGTTATAGGGAGAAAGTTCCAGATTGAGTATCGTTCCCAAGTGGTTCAGTTGGTAGAACGTCAGTGCGCTATACTGATAACCCGGGTTCGTGTCTCGGCTTGGGTACTTTTTCACTATATTGGCTATACGCCTATTAAGCAATTAAAATTTGATTATTATGAAATATTTCATTCTATGCATATCAAAGATCTTTAAATAAATAATAAGCAATTCAGTCTCTTTGCATGCAGAAATAAAGGTCAATGATTATGATGTCATATTGACACAATTACAGTAAAATGTTTTATTTTCATGGATGAAAATGTCCTGTTTCTTTTGATATGGCATCACCATCATCATTCTGCCCTTCCAAAATTAAAGCATCATTTAATGTAACTATTTTAAAATGTTTAAACTTTATGGATGCTATTACAAATTTTCTTTTAAACTCTGCATAATTTTCACCAGTGGTAGCATAGTTCTGCTTGGAGGAATATTAATAAGGGAAATTGAATTTGATGTTATAGAGAAATACAGTACCTGTCAAAAGTCTGAGCACTCCTCCAAAATGAAGCTCGTTTATTGTTACATTTTGCTACTTTTGTATGAATGGGGTATGATAAAAATAACAAAATGCAGTCGAACCTCGTTAACACGAAATTGAAGGAACTGCGATTTTTTTTCGTGTAATCCGAAATTTTGTGTTAACCGTCACAATAATGGCGCCATCTATGTTAGATATAAAAACTAAATGAATTAAACTACAAATATATACCTGTTCTTAAAATCATAAATTAATAGAAAATAGAAAATTTAATTAAAATTTGAAAAAAATTGATCGTCATTCTAGGCAGTAATAAATTTATTTACCTGCTAACCATTTTTTAAAAAAGTCCGTTATTGAGTCTGTCAGTTTTTGTTGAGTACTTCTTTTAGGAACGTATGGAATTTATCTAATTTGTCCAAAGCACGGGCAGCATCCTCTTGTTCCATAACGAAACGTTGTACAGTTTTCAATGCTACAGTGGATTCATTTAATAACACTAAACTTTTCCGTTCTAGGTTGATTTCTTCATGCTCTTCTTACACTAGCGTCTGATGTTATGTTTTTTTTTTCAGCTAACGCAGCATTTATTTCTTCGTCTGGCATCACACCCGAAGTCAGCATATCTTCATTTATGCAAATGTACTCGGAAAAACAAGAATGTTTCGATTGCTGATAATTCTATGACGCTCTTTGAATCTTATCAGTCATCCGTTAGAACATGTAAACTAGCTCTCACCGAGAGTACCATCAAAAGCCTGCTTTCTCTTGCAAAACTGCACCAGTTAAAACAATGTAATGGCTTCTTGCCTCTTTTATTCACAGCAAGAGTTCAATTTCTTCATTCTTTCCTGTACACATTCGTTTTTTTACTGGTTCAAATTGACTCACAGAATAAGCCGCTTCAATCTTTTCACGATGCTTTAAAATCGTAGAGAGTGTGCTGTTGGGTATCCCATACATTGCTGCAATTTCTGATTTTTTTAGCACTTTATCGCTGACTTCATTTAAAATGTTTTGCTTGGTTTCTAAAGATGAGCTTGCTGCTTTCGACTTTTATTTCACACAATTCTACAGAACAACTACGAACAGAGTTTCAATTATGTAAGTCAGGTGTAAAGTAGGGATTGTCACTTCTTTCACCCGAAAATAGAGGACTTCAGAAAACTCCGATTTATGGTTTATGTCACTGTCAATACAGTCAAACAAGTAATGGAACAATCACTGTCAAAAAAGAAATTCCTTCCCTCAAACTTTCATTGTGACCGATGATCTATAGCTGATATGGTTATTGGTTAGTGTGGGAAAACTTTGGCTTATCAGAAGACAAAGAAAAGCATGGATTAGTCAGGAGTTTGATAGTACACTATTTCTGAAACCCTTTTTCAAACCATGAGAAAAATTCCATTTTTAAAAAGAAGATGTGGCATATAAGTTTGAAATATTGAAATCGTTGCATAAGAAATCATGCTTGGACTTTGGAGCAAAAAAAAAAAAAAAAAAAAAAAAAAAATTCGTGTTAAGCGGGATTTTCCAAAATTTCATTTCGTGTTAAACAAATTAATTTACATTGATTTTCAGACTGATCTGACGGGACCTCAGTATTAGTTCGTGTTAAGCGAAATTTCGCGTTAAGCGATTTCGTGTTAACGAGGTTCGACTGTATATTGTTTCTGCACTGATTCAACCCGGGACAGCGATAGAAATGTGTAAAAAAAAAATTAGTTTTATGTTTTCAGACATAATTTCAGCATTGTACTTCACCCGCTTTCCCTGGAATTGTATCTCTACATTGCATTACAGCGGGAATTTCATCTAAAGTTTTACATTAGTTGTTTGTTTACTATCAAGACGAGTCGTTTAAACCTGTAGTAACATTTAACTTTTAAATATTCACTAAAACACTTATTTTGCTTAAAAGACGTCAAACATAAACATTAAAGATGTTAAAATTTAAAATTTACATGTTTCGATTTGTTCATCAAATCTTCATCAGAATATAAATATAAACACAAATACAATGTACATAAAAACGCAAGATTAAATTAATTAAAAATTAAAAACCAGAGAGTCTGAACAGTCATTATGTGAAAGAGGTACAACGCCCTCTATACTTTTAATTTAAATTTTAACACCACTTTTAGATTCATCAACAGACCACATCCCACTATTATTCAACCACTCAACCCAAATTTTCGGAATATTAAATGACAACATATCATTACATGCTTTCGAGCTTCTTAAATATATTTCAATAGATTCCTTCACAAAAAGTTGAAAATAAAAACTGGAACAATAAATCAATTTAGCTTCATTAAATAGGATGTTGATGCTCTCTCTATTATTTAACCTTGATAAGGCAGTATTCCCTCTCCCATACTTAATATCTGCGATATGCTCCTTACATCTAACATTGAATTTCCTCTGTGTCATGCCAACATAATAATTTCTAACACCCCCCCTCTCTAATAAATGGACTAACATAAACACCCAAAAGGTCACCCTTACCGACAGGATCAATTCTCGTGCTCAAAACTGTCTTTAACTTCGGGGGAGCCCTCACGACTAAACTTAAACCAAATGCTTTTAGAGGAAATTTTATAAACTCAAATAAACCCGGATAATAACTCATAACCACTCTCTTCAACTTAACATCACTATCTCCCTCATTTTCCCCCATACCTTTGTTCCTTTTAGTGATAAAGGTCTGAATTAATTTATTAATTGAATTCACGCGATATCCGTTGTCAATAGCGATAAGTCTAATTATGTCTAATTCACCCCCCAAATTATATTATATTATATTTATATTCTGATGACGATTTGATGAACAAATCGAAACATGTAAATTTTAAATTTTAACATCTTTAATGTTTATGTTTGACGTCTTTTAAGCAAAATAAAAGTGTTTTAGTGAATATTTAAAAGTTAATTCTAATGGACGTATTTTGACTCTCCACCTTATTTGAAATATAATAACATTTGGACTGTAGTAACATGTCGTGTAGCAAGGGTCGTCACTTCGATGAAATCAGACTATTTAAAATTACCTAAATAAATTTGCCTAGAAGTCAAAACAACTACTTTTTTTATTTGTTTATTGTGAAATCAATTGTTTATATTGTAAACAAAGCCAATAAAACAGATTTTATTTTGTTATTGTATGATGCAATTGATAATTCCTTAAAATATACTGGTGTGCTCAGACTTTTGGCAAGTACTGTACATTCAAATCCTTTTTAGGATTTCGTTCATCTCACAAAACCCTATTACTCCTGCTCCGTTGTCTGTCCGTCACAGAGCCATTCTCAGAAACTATATAAGTAACAGGCATGAAAATTTGTGTACTTATAGCTAAATACCTACTATGAAGCTCAAAATATTAAAATTTGAAAAAATCGTATTATTTTAATAGAGAGAGATAAAAAACCAAAAATCTAACAGCCTTTTCCTATTAAATTTAAACATTTTTCATTATAGCAGTTGCCAACAATTAAAAATCCACAATAAAATTCTTTCTACAATAATTAATTTTCTATTGAGAGATTTCCATGTGAAAAATGAAAATAAAATAAAAAGTTTCACGAATTGAAAAAAAAAATTAATATGACGCCATATTGGTAATAAAACGGAAATTTTCAAAGATTTCTCAATAGTACAAGGAGTATGAGTATGTGTATGTACAGAAAATAGATTAATATCACGTTATTAGAGAATTAAAAAGAAAATTAATCTGATGTCATATTGGAAGTTTAGCGGATTTTTCCAATGTTTGAGAATAATACAAAGCAAGTATCAATATGAGTAATAGAGAATAGTAAATATATGAGTTTGAGGAACATATTGAATCATGATAAAAACCCGATTATGGAAATATTCGCATATTTTAACATTTCAAAGGTATACAACATGTTTAATTTTGAATTTTTTTTTTTTAAATATCTAATTTAGTCAACATGACAGATATTATTATGACAGAGTATAATAGCAGGCTTCGCCGTCTATCGGGCCGGTTTAGATATTCGAAAAAATGAATAGACCGGTAAATTTTTACTTTATAAAAAACATGACTTTTTTTTTTGTTGCTAAATGAAATTTATTTGGATTTATTAAAGAAAGCATAAAGTGTTTTGAAAGGAATATTAAACAAAACCCTTTGTGTGATCTTCGATCACACTTACCCACTTGTTTAAAAATGCAATCAAAACTATGACCTAAAAATTCTAACCAAACTCTGGTTACAAGCTTTGTGTATTTGAGGTAGCCTATTATACTTTAAATTGAGGTAGTTTTATATTATTTAAATAAATATTTGTTTTCTGAAAAGTATATGCTAATCATGCTATTTTCATACCAGTTACATTATTTTAATTTCAGTAGTTTCAATTCTGTACAAATAATAATAATATAATAATAATAAAAACGAATTGCTTTTTTAATTCCGTAATATACAGCTTTTATGTTATGTATCTGTTTTCTTTTTAGCATACAGTTATTTTCCCAATATTATTGTTGGAAGCGTACATTTTAAAACACCAATATCCCAAGAGGAAAGATGGCATGACAATCACTGCAGCTTTTGGACTTCTTTATGTTGTATGGTAAGTAAAAAGTAAATAAATAAATAAAAAAAATGAAAATGCAGTTGATTCAAGAAGTATTTTTAAATCATTTTTTGTTCTTTATTAAAGACAATTTAATCATTTAAGGCATGTTATAACTTTTTTTTTTTTTACATATTTTTACTCCTTAAACCCTTAAAAACTTTGTGGTAAAGCAGTTTTTTCGAAATTCGTATTGGTTCAAAAGTTATCCACCTTTTGGGGTTGCATTGAATAGGCTCTTTTTTAGCATATTGTGTGCGGCGGCACGCATGTAGAAACAGAAGAATTGAGAAAGAGGAAATCCAGGAGGGTTCATTATATGAGTTTGGTTTAGATGATTTTATGTAAGTTGAAAATTGTCACTGTTATCTATTTTTGTTTAAAAATGCTGTAAAACTTTAAACCTCTTTTTCTCGAAATTCTGTTTTACAAATCAGTACCAGGTAGAACTCGAGATTGGATCAACAAATTTGGTTGAAAATTTCATGATTTTCTAGTATAGTATAGGATTCGTTATCCAGAATGCTTGGGACCTGGGGCATTCTGGATAAGGGGTTTTTCCGTAATTCAGAGCACTTTTTTATAAGTATAAAAAATGTACGAAATAATTTCATAAAATAGTGATAAATATGAATAATATATGTAAATACATTACTTATAAATTTGTTCATTTAATACATTATTTGCACACACACACACAAAAAAAAAAAAAACATTCTACATTACAAAAAATAAATAAAATTTCATTTTGGAAGTTGGGAAGAGAATATTTTGATTTGGAGATAGCGACGGCATCAACTGCCATCATTTATCCGGCTTGTTTAAAATTTATACAAGTACCCTAGATTGAGGCTAAAGATCATCTGTTGGAGTGAATTGCGGCTGCACATACTGGAGTGTGACGTCATGTGTATAAAATTTACTGGAAGTATATTCTAAAAAAGAATTTTAGTTTTTTATTCAGAGAAAATCCCTCTGACTGAAAATTTTTTCAGATCTAAATTTACAAATTATCAAGTAACTATTATTTTACGTATAAAAAAAGGAAGTGTTAAAATCAATGCATAATCTGGCAACTTTCCATAACCTGTTATTATTGATGCTGATTGCAATGGCGGATTCGCCGATTCTTAGCATAGAAATAATTTTTCTAGGCTCAATTTTACAAAAAAATTAAGAAATGCTAGTCAGTTTTCTGCTCACCATATTTCTTCGGAATAACACCGTGGCATTAAACTACGTTTACCTTTTTTAATGAAACTTGTAACAAAATAAAATTTGTACACAGACATATTTTATTTTTCTAACGTAATTGTTTTTAATTTTTTCTTATCGTAATGTTTTTCGTATCATAATTTTTTTATATTTATTTACTGAATTTATAAATTAATGAATGAAGGCAATATCACTTTGTTATTTTTTCTTTTACTGACAGTTTAATTTTTACGTTTTTTTTTTTTTTTAAGAATTTTTTATGAAAAAAAAAATTTTTATTTAGTGTTTTGCATTCCGGTTTTCGGAGCGTTCCGGATACCAAGACGCCGGATAACGGATCCTATACTGTATATACTATTTTGTAGTCCCTCACGGACACACTTTTCAATATTAGAATTGTAAATATTTTTTTTGCATAATTTAAATCCGAAATTTTTTATCTAAAATCGACAACTTGATATTTGAACGGTCGCCATTTTCTTCAGGATCGAAAAATTGATAAACCCATCTCAGAAAGACTACAAAATATCATAAATTTTTAGTTTTTTTTTTTTCTGGTTTTTTGTTAACAGATAAGCAGAATCTATGATTCATCTGGCAATGCGGAAAGCTTCAATTATTACACACCCCTGTATCAAAGGCCACCAGAGCACCATTTTTCAATCAATTTCCAAATAAAAAATTGTTTTTAAAACTTCAAAATATGCTCTTTTATTTGCAAAAACCCCCATTATTATTACTGTATAATTGCACTAAAAAAATTTGCAAAAATATGGAGAAATTTTGGATAATTTAAAAAAAAAAGTTATAACATGCCTTAAATTAAAAAAATAATACTCAGAGAAAAAAATGAATTTTTTCCATTCATGTAAACCAACCAATCTGTCTCTCTAAACTGTTTTCTAATAACAATGAATTCTAATGTAAACGTCGAAATTCCGAGAAGAATGGATATTAAATAAAACATGTTTCATTCAGGTCCCTTAATTTTACTGTTTTACTCGCTGTAAATAGCATACAATACAGAAGATTTTAACTTCTTATAATTTTTAATGCATTTTTACAATTGTTTGTAAAACATTCTTTATTCATAAAACTCTGGTTTAAATTTCAAACTGTATATAAAACTGTTTGTTATGTTTATAATGCAATTTTCTTGAGAAAGATGTCCAGATGGGAATATATACTCTGAGATCCGCATAGAGTTGATCAGGCCCCAGTGCACACTCAAATGCTCAATAATTTTAAAAGAATGTCTGTTAGAAAAGAATTCAAAGATTACAAGACATTTTAGCTTAACAACTGTTGTTAATATTAGTACAGTGTATGGGCAACCTGAACCAACTTTTGTCCCCTGAAGTTTGTTTGACATAGTTTTTTTGATTCAAGATGAATTTTTCCCTGCAAATGGGGTCCAAGGAACAGAGGTGTAGTTGCACACTAAAGAGTTATACACTATAGCTATGGAGTGTATACAGAATTTCTTTAAAAAATCCAGAAGGTATACAGTGTGTACCACTGTATACTCTCTACTACATCCCTGCCGAGTAAGTCAAAAGGTTGGACACACCTGATTTAGGCAGGTACTTATTGTCTTCCTTGTATTTAGTCAATCTAAACATTTTATAATAAATATCTAAGGTACTAATCATCAACTTAATCACACATTCTTAGACGTCTGCTGTTCTAGAATTAATTTTAGGTTAAAAACTTAATTTGTCGTATTATGCTATGATGATAGGAACAGCATAAATTTGTATATGATCACATCAGTATTTTTTATGTTTAGTAAACAATGAGTTCATGTATTAGTAAATTGCTTAACTTAAATTATGAAACTTTAAAAATTTTGCATTATAAATATTTCTTTTTTTTTTAATAGGGTCTTATATTTAGCTCTTGTGAAAGAAATTTGGCCATATCCCATTCTGTACCTATTAAATTGGGGACAACGAGTTATCTTTTTTGGAGCTGGTATGATATTCATCATGCTGATGTATATCATTGCAGAGAAAATCAACTCCTGTTTTTGGGGCAAGTATAAATATACCTCTCTCTATTTATAATATATAGTTTTTTTTTTAATTAATAAATATTGAAGTTTTTGGTTTATGACTCAATAACAGTAAAAAGATGTTGATTGTTTCAAAAAGCAGCAATAATTGATTGACATTCATGTATAAAATTGTCTGCTTGTATAAATATTGAATTTTTTGGTTTAGAACTCAGCATCAGTAAAAAGTTGTTGATTGTTTCAAAAAGCAGCAATAATTGATTGACATTCATGTATAGAATTGTTTGCTTATGTAAATATTGAAGTTTTTGGTTTTATGAGGCAATAACAGTAAAAAGTTGTTGATTGCTTTAAAAAGCAGCAATACGTTATTGAGATTCATGTATAAAATTATTTTTTTTAATGAGGCTTGAAAAACAAACAATAAGATTTATTTTTTCTTCTAATATAAAACATTGAAAAATGCATATTACATTATGTTATTTATTGAACAAATTTAACACCTTATGACAATTTTTGGCAATTTTGCTTTTTTGTTTAAATAAACTTTCTTCCTCTTTTTTTAAACAAAACTTTATTTGGTTTCATCATAAAATTTTAGTATATGTAAAACTGAATATTTATACTTTTGTATTTGGGGTGTGTGCATGGGTATGATTGGCACACTTAAAATTTGTTTACGATTTGGTTTTATATACTATCATGAAATACCAGATTTTTAACTTAACTTTTTAAATATAGTTTATGTTGAGAAATGCATGTTATATTACATTATTTATTAAAGATTTTTAACATTTTAAAACCCATTTTTTGGCAATTTCACTTTTCTGTTTAATTAAAATCCCCCCTGACCTTTTTGTGCCCTAAATTTTTAATAACTTGCCTCCTTTTTATCCGATCTTCGTTTTTGGGGCTCCTTTGTCCATTGATTTATTACTGCATTCCAGTTAGGACCCTGGCCCCTGGTACAGGTCCCCTTGAAGTTTTTGTTCCCTAAAATGTTAATAACTTTCCCCCTTTTAATCCAACCTTCTTCGTTTTTGGGGACTTTTCTCTATTTAGTTATTCCCCTATTTCTATATTCCAGCAAAAATTCAATTCAGTTAGGAAACACATAACATAAAATAAAAAGTACACACAAAAACATGTGATTCCATTACCTGAAAGATGATTAAAACTTTAATTATATTTTAATGTTTTAAAATCTAATTAAAGTTTTAATCATCTTTTAGGTAATGGAATCACATGTTTTTGTGTGTACTTTTTATTTTAAAATGACAAAGATAAATTTACAAATAATATAATAAAATCACTTGTTAACTTTGAATTAAAGTGTAATTATTGCTTAAAGTGGTAAAAACATTACACAAAATGCTTAAAAATACCTTTTAATATGTAGATGACACATGTTTTCTTCGCTCTAACGGCGACATCTTCAGATATCGTGAATCGTAGAAATATATTTGCGAAAAGATAACATTTGCAACGAATCCGTCTTTTTTTAATTATCTAAAATTTGGCACGCGATGCTTTACACATTGAAAAAACAAGAGGGGCAAATTCTGCTATAAGGCCGAATATAGATTGCCACACACGGTTTTTATTTAAAAAATAAATAAACTAGCTGTAACTCAGAATAAAAACGCAATGACAACAAACAATTTTAAAATATCTAAATAACAAATAAAAATTCCCCTGTTAAAGTGTTGAGTTGTTCAATAACCATTCGATTTAGAAAAATATTCTTCTACCACTGAGCAATTTTTTTAAATGAAATTTAATTCATGTTGCTATGGCAGCAGACGATAAAACGATATCTTTGGAATAAGGGGATAAGTAGAAGAACATTTTTTGTTGATGTTTGTGATAAAATGTTTTTCTTTATTTTTTAAAAATGTATATACATAATTCACTTTTATATTTTAACAGAATAATAAGTTTACTATAATTCGTTACTCATGCTATGGCCAGTATACACGATACACGTCGAGCCACAATGCCTTTATCATTATCTTTTTACGCGTAAAAGTTTCGCTACTGTACTCCATTGTAAAGTTTTGTAATTTTTGAAATCTAATATTTGAAAAACGACATAATCATTAGATTTGAAATTTATATCAAGAAAAATACAATTTTTTACCATTCTAACGCAGTTTGTAAAACAATTTTGTGACAAATACTTTTCGAGTTGTTAATTTTTTAAGTAACTTCAAATGTTTCATTTTCCGAGATTAATCTGTGGCAACGATGGATTGCTGTGACTTTTCATAAACATGAAAAATGATAGAGATTGAAAGAATAAGCCACCCTCTGTGTGGCTAATAAATAATAATTTTCACGTTTTGCAATTTGACCAATTTAAGCACCTGCTTGCATTGGACTTGTGATCTCGTGGTTTATATTTACCATTTTGAATGCCCCTGTAACCAAACTATAAATGCTACACACTTTATTTTTAATATCAAACACGCCATGATAAACCTCAATTACACAGGAATCAGAGTATATTTGCATGAGTTAGAGCACGGACAGACAAGCCGAATTTATAAACACTTTTCAATTATGTTGAAAAGTGTTAAAAATTGTTTACTTATTTAAGTTGATTTAAAAAAAAAAAAAAAAAAGATTAAACCACTGGTAGTCATAGTCAATTTATATAATTTTCACTGTAGTGAGAATTTCAATAATTATTTTTTTAATCAATGTTTTTTAGGTGATGGATCTGTGTCAAAAACAAAGTAACACGGACAATGTCTAAGATTTCAGCTGGTTGTACCAAGGCAATAATAAATTGGCCATCTGTGCACAAAATCCAGATTGGAGAAGAAATTTTATGCCAAAATGTAGTACAATTTTTGTTAGCTAATCTTGAGTAACATTCCACATATTTCTGAACTGTAGAGGTGATCAAAGGTGAAGAAATTTTTAATCTGTTGAAATTCTTTTATTAAACAGTTATAGATATGTGTATTATTTAATATGTGTTACATTCTTTTGTATCTACTTTTGTAGGGGATTTTATGTGTGCCTTTTTGTCTTTGTATAATTTTTATATGATAGAATAAATTTCTTTTCTATATATACATATTACTCGTTTTTATTTTTGTATATCAGAATCTCAAATTTAGATTTGTGTATTTTGGAAATGTGGTGGGAGGGGGGGGGGGGGATTCTGAAAGTAAAAGTATCTGCAGGCAAATTTTTTAAAATTATACAAATGTTTAAAATAGTGACTAATTTTGTTAGCAGTAATGTTACTATTATTACTTACATATCATACGTAGTATAGGGTAAGTCTTGTTGATCGTTTTAAGAAACGAAATTTTTATTTATTTTTTTTTTTTTGATGGATTTACACGTTTTAAACACTAGAGATTCCAGAAAACACATTTAAAAAAATAAAAAAAAATTCTTTAAATGCCATCTGTCTGTCTGTAAACGCTCTATCTCCCGAACAAATTGAGATAGAGACATGAAATTTGGTATGTACTTAGTATGTAATAATGAGAAGAAGTTGATTGAATTTTAGTAACCTCGATTATCCGGAACTATTTTTTTTCAGACTCTCGAAATATTCGTTCTGATAAAAGGTATATAAAAATTTTCGAAATTGTTTATTTTAAGGAGTGAATATAAAAGACAATCAAAAACATACATTTTGCATAAAAAATGAAGTTGATCGAATAATGAGTTGCCAAGATACTTGTAATCCCATTTTTCATACTCTTCAATTTTTTATGACCCTGTATTTCATTCAAATTTTAATTCAAAGCTATATTTTAATTGGAAATGAGATGCTTAAACCGTTAGTTAAAATGATTATCATTTTTGGAGTTATAAGGATGTTTCTTTTACGCAATTCAGTAATCGAGCCTTTAAAGTTTAGGACATCATCAAGCCACGATTTTATTCGAATTGCAATGCATTTTATAAAATAGTTTAGACATGTTTTATTTTCATATTTTATATTATGCATATCCGTGATGGGTAAGTATTACGGTGGCCCCCAACGACTAGTTTTCAATAGGCAAAGTAGCCTCTGAAAAGAAGAATGCAGGTCCATAATTTGTTTTCAGACTTTCAAGAATGTTTGTTATTTTTACCTTCCAGTTTCTTCTTCATTCCGAATTAAGAAATGTCTAAATCAGACTTAAACGTTTTAAAACATTTTATTTGTAGAAACACAAAAACACAGGCAAAGCAATGGTATGTGCACTGCATTTTAAAGTCTAAATAACATTTTTTAATGATATGCTTGTATAATGCAGTGTCCAACAGTAGTATAAAAGTAATAAACACAATATTTATTTATATATAAAAAAAGAATGATTTAATTAGAATGAATATAACATGGACGGTTTCTAGTAGTATAAGAACATGGGCAGCATACTCCATATTTCAGTGCCTTTTAAAGTCTAAATATCAACATTTGATGACATTCTTCTTTAATGAAATGTCTAGTAATAGTATAAAAGTAATAAATATCAATTTTATTAAAAAAAAATAATTATTAAGAACTGGCATATTTCATATGCTAGTGGAGACTTGCCAAAATAAATAAATAAATGAAAGAGAGCAGAAAAAATTGCAAATTTGAACTTTAAACATTGGTTAAAAATTGAAGGGTCCTTGGGAAGAGGGTAAATGAGGCACATAATTATTTCAGAATTCATAACTGACGCGTCTCCCTTTCTCAACCGAGCATTGAGGACGGTGTACAACTACTCCAGTTACAGAGGGACCAAAAGGAATGAACGGTTACCAGGGGCGTCAGACGGGAAAACCAACCACTCGTGCCGTTGTTTATGCTCCACCGTCTGCCAATACCAAGGGACGTTTCATGCCGCCTCACTCACTGGGCAGATGACACTATGTGACTGCAAGTGTTCCTTACTCTTCAGATTCCATCCTCACTTCCATCTTGCAGAATAATTGCGGATGTGGTCCTATGACATTAACTAGCCTTTGCCACCCATGTCATCTTCCTGACTTAAGCTGGACAGAGGTTGATCAGCTTACGAGGTGCCTTCTTCCAATAAGAGCTGTCTCTTGCTTGACCGTTTTATCCCACTTTCTCCCGAAAACTGGGCTTGTGGGGGACGGTTCAGAAAACTGTGTCTGCCGAGTTTATTGGCACCTTTTTCTCCATGTGTTACCGCTCAGAGGTTGTGATTCGTCCACATACCTGTCCCCGCCGAGCTAAACGCTGCTGCATGCTCGTGTACACAGGCATGGTACTACTGCTACCAGGTTCTCTTACTCACTTAAGCAGTCGAGTCAGGACTACCTAGAGGGGCTACCCATGAGCTGACGGGGGAAGGGGAAAGATGATATTTTTCTAGGAAAGATAATAGAAAAGAAGACCAGTGAAAAGTTTAAAAAAAAAACTTGGTAAGGAACATTGAGAATTTTTGATAAATATTCAAAAATTTTTTCAATATTTATTTTTTTGACATAGAAAGTTATTTGTTAAATCGATGTATTTTTATTCCATTTTCATCGGGGACCATAAAAAAATTTGTTAAATTCTGATTCATTAAATCAGGTCTCAACTGTATTACCAATATGATGTCATATTAATCTTTATTTCAATTGTTGAAACTTTATATTTCATTTTAATTTTTCACATGGAAATCTTTCAATAAAAAATTAATTATTGTAGAAAGAATTTTGTGGATTTTTAATTGTTGCAACTGCTATAACGAAAAATATTTAAATTTGATAGGAAATGGCTGATAGATTTTTGGTTTTTTATTAATTAAAAATTAACTGTACATTATTTTGATTACAGATTACTTTAGTTGTCTCGATCATGTTTTAATACACCTATATGTAAAATTTCACAACTCTTGCTTCTAAATTGTGGATTTGTATAGAAGTGCAGGCAGACAGACAAGTTTTCTTTTTTATATATTAGATTTATGATTAAAAAAGCTAAATTTTAATTCAAATGCTTTATCTTTCTTTATCCCCCCCCTTTTTTTTCGAAACTGATGATGTCACCCTCTAATGCAGTTAAAATACAAATGATATATATATATTTTTGTTTTTTGCATTTGCTATCTTCGGTCAGTTTTTACTGTAACTTTGATGGAATAAATGAGATGATATTCTGGCTTGACTAATGTTGTTTGCAGATATTTTTAGTCCTTAATTTTTTTTTTTAGAAGTTTAAATCTGAATCTAAAAAACATTAGATATTGCTAAAAAATATTAGACTGCAGTGCGAAATCTTCATACGGGTCCACTGGTATATATTATTTCTGCTGTCAACATCCCTTTTTCTATGAATTTACGAAACACACAACAACGAACAAGGTATCATTCGAAAGTTTTTTGAAGCAGCTTCTGACATAGTACACTCCCATTGTGTTAAAACATGTTTTTTGTTTAAAAATTGCAGTTAATTAAAAATTAAACTGACATTGTTTTCATACATGAAATGAAAGATTTTCCTCAAATCAATGGTGCCACAAAAATAAAATACTGTATTATATGATGCTCAACAATGATTATAAAAAAATAAATAGCACAAAAAAATAAAGTATGATTTCTCTGCATGGGTTTATTTCATATTTATGAATAAAAAGCGAAATTGAAATATTTAGAAGAAAACTCAATTGATCAAAGCAGCAGTATTTTGTGTGTAGAATAAAAGGTATGCTTTGTTAGATTAAACTGTATTTTAAATACATTCAATTTATTGTTCTTCGTTTCATGTTTTTCGAGAAGCAGATGACATCTTCTAATGCAGTTAAAATACAATTTAAATTTTTTTTTCTCACGTACCTTTTGTTACCTTCAATCAGTTTTTACTATAACTTTGATGGAATAAATGATACGATATTCTGGCTAGACTAATGTTGTTTGCAGATATTTTTATTCTTAATTTTCCTTTAGAAGTTTAAACCTGCATCTAAAAAAATATTAGATATTGCTAAAAATTTTTAGACTGCAGTGCGAAATCCTCAAATGGGTCCACTGGTTTAAACATAAATGCATAAAAATGTACAGACTTCACATAGCAATTTCACATAATTTATTGTGATAGACCTGTGGTATTCTCATGATAAACTAGTGTACCATAGAACACCAGTTGTGAAACACTTAATTTGGAGTAACTGCTTGAAAACCGTAGAACTCTGTTTCAAATTTTCATAGGTTTGGATTGGAAGCTTTTAGCACAACTTCACTCATTTAACATTTTCCGAAAAAGTTTGAAATTAGTTTTGCTATTTATACAAATGACTTATGTGGATTATTTTATGTCATTATTAAAATAAAGAAATGATAATTATAAGAAAGATACATAGCAAGCATGTTTAAGTAATTTTATTTAACAAAACATAACAAAATAATATATAAATCTGAGTACATATATAATATTATAAACATTTGATAAGAGATTGAATCCTCTATTAAAAAAACAAACTCTTGTATCAAACATGTCTTTCACATATCAAGTAAAAATTTATCAAAGATTCAGATCTTCACCATCAATATAAAAATATTTACTTGATTTAAAAAAAAATCTGCGTAAATATACTACACATAAACAGATATAAAAATTATTAATACAAAATCTTTTATAAAAATTTCAAGCAAATGAAACTCAATATTCTTACATATATATAGTGAGAAAAGATTTTTTTAGCAATCGAATAGTGGCAGATTAAATATTTATAACATGATTTTAGTACAGGTTTTCCTCCATTAGTGCAGTTAATTAATCTTGTGGTATTACTGCACTAATAGAAGCATACATTGAATGGAAAAATTACAATAAATCCACAGCTAATTTTCTCAAAACACCAATATACAGTAGAACTCCAATTATCCGAACTCCGACTATCCGAATCGCTGATTATCCGAATCGCTTTCAGAATTTCAGAAAAAAAATTAAGACGGAAGCGTACTGCGATTCTCAAAATAATGATTCTGTCTAAGCGCGCTATTGTCCTTCCCTCCGCGAAGCTAGTGTAGGCGAACCATGAAACCCCATTACAGAAGGCAACTTTTAAAGAAACTTTTGGTAGAGGGCGAAGACGAAGAAGGTGTGTTGGTTAATCACAAAAAAATTAATTTGAAAGATTGCGCTTACATGGTGGCGGAAGCTTGGGGCTTGGTTAAGGCAGTCATATTAAAACGTGCGTGGAACAAGTTGAAAGGCATGTCAACTGACGAAGAGAAGGAAAAAGAGGAGAAAAGGAAAAAGAAGATCAAGAAAAGGAAAGGGAAGAGACAGGAGAAGATGAGGTTGACGTGCCACTTGATGAATTTAGAAACATTCTTTTGAAAATTCCTGGATGTTCAGAATTTAGTGCTGAAGATATACAGGAGAGTTGATGGTGTGTGTTTCGTCAGACCCTGGGTTTCAAATTCTAAATGGTGATGAACTGATTGAAAGTGTGAGAGAAGAAAGTGTCGAGGAAGAAGAAGACCTTAATGTCGAAGTTGAAGCAGACACTGGACCATCAGCTAGTGAACCATTTGCCGGCCTTGAAACTGCGTTGAAGTGGATGGGGTGTCAGCCTGAGTGTGCAACTTCTCACTGTCAAGGGGATACGCAACTTTTCTGCCCGAAAACGGATGAAGACTGTCAAACAGCTTACTTTGACCAAGATGTTCAGAAAGCAATGACCTTCTTTTACAGTATGGTACGTACATACTGTACTAATGTACAGCACTTGTAAGTACGCTTAATGTGTAAAAGTGTTGCCTTTTCATTTAATTAATTAAAAGCTTTTTTTGTTTAAAAATAGTTTTTTTCTCCCATTTTCAACATACATACAGTAATTAATTAAAATAGACCCTTTTTTCGGAAAAATCCAATTATCCGAATTTTTGATTATCCGAATGGGGTCCGGTCCCAATTGATTCGGATAATTGGAGCTCTACTGTACATAAATAGACAATGTAATAATGTACTACAATATTGTTTTTTATGTATTATTGTTAGAAAGTACATATTACAGCTGGATTTGAAATTTTTAATTTACATAAATTTCCATCAATATAAACATATGAGCTCATTTAATAAGTAGTAATTGAGAAACATTGAAAAATCAATTTTAATTTTGTTCTGGATTAGTACAATTCTTTAAGTTATTTATGTTAGCTTATTTACTATAAAGTTAATTTTTTGAAATTTACATAATTTGATTTAAAACTTATTATAATGCAATTTGATAACTTCAAACTTGCATACATTTAAATTTATTTCAGCAAAACTTACAAATTGCACAGTTTTCTTATCCTTTTTCGACCACATATTGCAGTAATACAAAATAATATTTTCTAATCCTTGATGCACGTGCATAATTCCACTGATGTCTGGGTCTATATTTATCAAAGCCTCTGTCTAAGGAATTCCACTTTTTGAAAAGTTCTTAGAATCCATTAATGTTATTTCTTTTATTGGCATTTTCTGCAAATTTCATTTCAATACAATACATAGAGAGTATACGGTATAGCTTTATTTGAGAAACAGAAGGTATATGGAGTTCCTTAAAAAAAAATTCAAAAAGTAAATATACCCTCCACTACATTCCTTGTCATTTTGCTGTTACAGTAATTGAAATTTTGCACACACTAATCAGGAGAGTATCTAAAAAATGTTTACTGCACTAATTGAAAATCGTACTAACCCAGGGATACCTGTACAAGGAACAGTTTGTCTTCAATTTTGGCAGTGATACATTTCTTAATAAATTATGTTTTCAGTATTTATGGACATTTCTATAGAGCTAAATGTTTATTTTGAGGCTTTTCGGCATCTTTTTTAGGGAATGGGAGAAAAAAAAAATGTAGCAACTAGAGTAGCTTCAGAAAATGTTCCTTTTTAAAAAATGTAATATGAAAAAGAAAGACCATGGCAAATAGCAATAACACACATGCCTGAGCACATATTGTTATTTCTGTTATTTGTTACTTTTTTTTTTAAAATTTATATTGAAGAAGGATATTTTTTTCTGAAGCTTTGGAATAGCTGTCAGTTAAATCTATTTTGTCAGCTTCTTTTCTTTGTATTGGTTTATTATATGTCATGTATACACCAAAAATTGTTTTGTATACTTTTAAAGCAATGAATGCACTAATTTTTAGCATTTTATATGAACAATAATAGTTCAGAATCTCTTCCAGATTAAAACCTAATGCACTCTGGGACCAGCATCACATACATGAATTTTATTCGGTGACATCACTACTTATATAATTATGAAAATGCTCTAATTAAATAAGCTAAATATTACTTTTCTTTATTACTGGTACCAGAATCAACAAATCCTGTATGCACCTATGGTTACAAGGGGTTTAAAAGACCAGTCAGTTCTTTAAAGTCCTGTGACTCATAATTTATTCTTAAAGAAATAAATTAATCTGCATTACAATTTTTGGCTGAATATTTGTAATTTAGTATTAAAATTTTTATGTATTCATTAAAACAGAAAGAAAGGAAAAGCCTGTGTAACCTTTAACATACTATTTTATATATTTTGAAACATCAATAATAGCCGATAATAAACGTATTAAAATTTGTAAACAAAATAATAATTAAGAGTTTGCATTTCCCTTGATTCTAATTTATATAGAAATGAAAGTATATAGTTCATGAAAGCTCACTAAACGAATAAATAAGGCAATGAAACAGTATGTTTATATATTTTAACCTATTGAAATTTTAATTTTCACATTTGGACAATGAACTTTTTTCTACAATTGAGAGTTGCCCCTTCATTCTGCATACTATTAATATGATGCTGATGTCAGAAAATGGGGTTAATTTGGAGATACTAACAGGGGAAAGATAAACTTTATTACAATGTTACATTATTGCATATGTTGTATTACTAATATAAGCATTAATAATACAGCATGCTACAATGTAAACGTTACTGCAATGAAAATCAATACAATATATATAGTACTATTTTTCACTGCAACAATATTTATCTTGCTTATCTAAAAAAATATAAGCAAGTTTTGGAATCAGGCCATTAGAATGGTTTCAGATATCTTTCGTATTTCTATTTTGCTTATAACCAGTAAAAAAGTTTGAAATGTTTGAAAAAGTAAAGAAAAAACTCTAAAGCCATTCTAATGACTTCATTTTGTCAATATTTTTCAGTACTTGAATTTCACTAGTTTTTCATGTTAAAAAATATTGCTATTTTTAAAATTTATGCCCACTCCTGTCCATTTGAGAATGCAGCTGATGCTAGGTTCCGTGATTAGTCAATCCCGAAAAGTCTAAAAGAAACCTTTTTTAAAACTTTTCAATAAAATAAAGCTACGAGTAGAAAATGTTAATGTACTTGGCTTCCAATAAGAATAAAAATCTTTCTTTTAGATTGACAAAAAAGTATGAATAAGTTTTTTTTCAGGGCCTTTTTTTCATAAAAAGTCAATCCTTCCTATACCACTTTTTAACACATTAGTATTTTATTAATAGTCAGAATCAGACTTTTAGTAGTATGTGCAAGTTTCTGCTCAACTGCAAAGGCAAATTCCCTTCTCTGCTATTCTGTGTATAAAATCTGAATAAAACACACCAATACTGCATCACAAGACATTAGTGGCGTTAAGTATCGTCTTCCAGCAAATCCTTATATATTTGTCATCCAAGTGTTGAATTACAGGGAGGATTTGTTAAAAGAGGGAACAAGAAGAGGTTTCACCAGATCCGATACTTTAATAAAATGATTTTCCAGATAGTTCTTGCTGTTTTCTCCAGTTTCACCAATAAAGTATCTAAAGAAAAAAAAATCCAGCATTTAAATTTTACAGCATAATATAAGAAAAATCACTTATTATCATTAAAATAAAAATATATATGCTAAAATTGATTACAGTTCACTTAAAGGCTTATAAAAAGCTTTTAATAAACAGATCTACTAGTTTCGTAAACACAATTGGCGACATTCTCAAGATCAATAATGATAAAATAAACTTGAAAAAAAAATGAACTTGACAAAACAAAAACCATGAGATATCAGGTATAATGAAAGCAGGTGCTTTGATAAAAATGGTCATCTGTAAACATGAATTATTTTATCTTATTGTTTTTTAATTGATAAAGTAACTCATGCCGAAATCTAGGTAACTCAAAGGAACAAGAGATCTACAGCTTTAGTCAGACTACATAATATAGAGCCTTTACAGATCAATTTTAAAAATAGTAAAATAATTTATCCACCAAGAATTTATTCTCCATTCATTATCCGTGAGTTTTAACTGAAATATATATGCATAGCGAGAGCATATGCAATGAATCAGCCTCTTTTGAGTTATCTAGAATTTGGCGTGGGTTACTTTAGAAATTAAAAAACAATAAGATAAAATAATTCCCATTTATAGATGAACATTTTCATTAAAGCACCTGATTTCATTATAATTATACCTATGATCTCATAGTTTTTGTTATCAAGTTCATTTTACTTTTTTCAAAAATAGTTTATTTTATCATTACAGGCATCCCCCGACTTACGTATACTGCGACTTACGTAAATTCGCAGCTACGTAAAAATTTTTTGAAAATTATATTTTAAACTTAATAGCCCATTTGATACGCGTTTGCATACTTTTGATAATTATTTTATAAATAAAATATGTAGATAAAAATTATAACCATAATAATATAGTTTTATATATTAGAGAGAGTTATATTTTTGTTGGGAATGTACAAATTAAAATGAGACAAAAAAAAAAAAGTTCGGGTTCAATCGTTATCATTATGTTACCTGAATCCAAACCAGAAAAAAGCTTAATTTTAAAGTTTCGATATAGAGGTACGAGTGTATGTTTTTTATTCGAACTTCACCTGCGAAAATTGGAATGGGTTGGTTTCTATGACAACAGTTAGTCCTCTTTAATAATTTCTTATTTTTATACTCGTTTGAAGAAATCTCAAAATTGTTATAAATCACTCCATCAAAGTTAAATTTATAAATCCCAAATTCCACAAGATATTTTTTATTTGAAAAGTGGTTTTTTCAGTTTACCTTTATATTTTTTCATACTTGTATAATTTATATCAGAGTAAATACTGCTGCATGATGCTTTATTTTAAAATTAATACTGTGTAAATAATCTATATATATATATATTATATATATATAATGAATATTGCAGTTTCTTATGAAATTTTACTTAAGCAAATTACACATTTGACTTACGTAAAAGTCTGAGGAACCCATTAAATACGTAAGTCGGGGGATGCCTGTATTTATCTTAAGATTGTCGCCAAAAGTGTGTACAAAACTAGTAGATCTGACAATATAATAAATTATAACACCTTATAAATATATATTTTTTAAATGTTAAAAGGTGTAAATTAACAACATAATATACAGTAAAATAACTTTTATTAGGTTGTTGACATGTTTCGGCTCACTCCGAGCCATTTTCAAAAACAAATGAGAATATTCTATAATTGCACGGTCTTTGAAATGCTATCATTAATTTTTATGTACTTTTTTAAATTATGCACATTATCTTTTATTTTTACTTGGTTGTTTATTTTCATATTTTTAACCATGGAGTAACTCAAGACACAATTTCGGTAAGTTAAAAGATGCTGCATCGTTTCATATTGTATTTTTTCATGCTACTATGTCTATGGTTTCTCTTATTATAGATGGATAGTATAGACTGGAAGGAAAAATTATTTTACTTTCATTGAAATTTATTTGGATGGTTTCTTCTTGATATAATCTTGCCAGGGCTGTAGTTTTTCTATTATACTTAATATCAGCTATATGCTCCTTTTTTCTGAATATTATATTGTTAATTTACACCTTTTAGCATTTAAAAGAAATATACTAGTAGGCCTGTTTATTAAAAGGTTTTTATAAGCCTTTAAGTATACTGTGAACACTTTTAGCATATACATTTTAATTTTATATTATATTGCAAATAATTTTCGAATCTATAAACAAATTTCTATATGCACACCCTGTTCCATCAGAAGAAGAGAAAATTTTTATGCACATCAAAAGCCTCCTTTGAACATCATACAGCACAGCTATAGTTCCAGGAACAATCAATTAGTAGCTTTGTTGATTAGATGAAAAACAACATGCATACATTAACAAGGACAAAAGCAAGTCGTGATTCTGCATATTGCTTAGATTCTTACAAGATTATATGTACAATCTGTTCCATCTGATAAAGGGAACCATTAACAAATTATTCCTGAAATTATAGTTGTGCTGCATGATGTTTTTATGGAGTTCAAAGAAGGATTTTTACATGCAGCTTTTATATACCAATTTGTATGAATTAGCTAATAATATAACAACTATTATGAGTTTCTGTATTGAAGAATCCAACTACAAAGAATACCTGTAATTAACCATCATTCCACATGAGTTATCTAAGCCACGAGGAGAGGTATCAGCAGCCCAGTTCAGGCGCCAAAAAACTGCTCCATTACGCAAATGAAAGTGGGCTGCAAAATACAAAGCGTTATTGTAAAAAAATTAAGTACATAATACTATACAATAAAGTAATCAAAATGATTATTCTTTATGTTAACCCTTAACTGGAAATGTGATATATTGTACACAAACAGTAACATGCCGTTTGTGAGACTGATAATTTCTAGAAATTTCTATAGAAAAAAGGAAATAAAGCAGAACTCTTAATAACGTTTGATAAATTGAACAAAAATGTTTATTTTTCAATACTGATGCACTGATTGAACCAAATTTTTAATCTGATTACAGAAAAATTGGTTTTAAAAATATCAGTTAACACAGCAGTCTCGAAGACAACACATTATCAATTAAATTTTAGCAATCTCAAAGACGGCTGTTTCCAGTTAAGAGTTAATAAACAGAAAATAACTGCTACTCTTATCAATATTTATAAATATACTCAACTAACTAACTTTCTTCTAACTTTCAGTTTTAAATCTTTTTTTTTTCACTTTGGATTTCTACTCTATTTTATTTTGGCAACATATAGGGGAATATTATGGGGAAATCCTTATCATATTGCTATGAAGAAATACATTGCATTAATTTATTTTTTGCAAACATATTTAATTCTCTTGAAGAACAGAATATATTTAAAAATTTTATCATATTCATTCTTTCCTTTCCTTTGTGCCTGTTTATCCCTTTAAATTTTCAAAATAAGAGACATCTTTTTTTAAAGTAAGGCAAATTAATTTTTATATGCTCAACTATTTTTTTTTAACTGCCTCTTTTACATGTCATACTTCTAGGTATCGCAGCCTTTAAGGACAGCAGGACTTGCCAGAAAGTCACAAAATTCAATAAATTTGAACCCAAATGAACAAGCATACTCAGTCATAATAGTTATTTTTCTTCCTCAAATAATGTTTATGTCATTTTTTTATCTTTTGAATTTTTATTATGTATATTTTACAGAGTTCTATAAATTTATGTATAAAATAAGACAAAGGCACCATTTTTTAGACTGTGAAGTGAACGAGGCTTAATACAGCATATTATGAAACAAACAAAAAGGAACACTAATACCAAAAAAATTATTAAGTAAGTTTATAAAGTTTTAAAAGTAGCATATCGTATAGTTCTGTAACCAAATATCATTCTTTCAGATAAATATTCATAAAAGATCTTTAAAATTACCTTAAACAGAGATAAAAATAACTGAATATCTAAAAAGTACAGAAGTGTTCTAAACACACTTAAAAATACATAAAGATAAAAGACAAATATGGCATAAAAGTGTTGAAGAGAATTGTTAATAACATTTTAAAAATTGTTTCAAAATTAATTTTCTCTTTTAAAAATATCTTCTTACATATAATTAAGTATTAATCCTAAACACTCACTCGTCACAACATTTTGTGATTTTTATCTTCCTGAAAATATGTTTAAAATAGCAAATTTGTCATTTACTATTTATTGTAACTACTTTCAGAAATCTGTAAGTCACAATTCTTATTCTTTTAAAATATCATTGTGCAGCTATGGCAGAAATACACTTCCGTATCCCAGTAATTATGGAAAAAGACTTCAAACAGAAAGCAAGGATAAACAAGGGTATCTCATGGCTTCTGTATGTTATTGACACTAACTATGCAAAGGCTTCAGAGTCAGATAAACCATTTCTCCCTTTATCTCCATCCATAACGATTCAATTCCCTTTCAAACTGATTTTTAAAGGCTTGAAAAACATTTTAAACAACAAAGACTACATTCTTGTTTCTCAAATAAAAAGTTTTTTGTTTCCTTTTTCAGTTTGTGTCTGAATAAAATCTTCACTTTGAGCCCGAAGCCTGTGTTCGGACCTTCAGTGCATGCTGAACGAGCTCTGCAATTTTTGCAGTCATATGACCCAGCTCCGTTGGTTTTTCTCTAGCTGCCATAAAGGCATGTTTTTTTTCGATGGGTTTTATCCCCAATTATTCTTTTTTGGTTTGCAGCAGGTATATTCCCCATAATGTCTTCGAACTTGATCAATTAGCATGTACATTACCCCAATATCACCATGTTTTCTTTTATGTGTTCATCAGTGTTCTGTACTTGTTACGTTTGTGTGCTGTGATTAAACTATATGAAAAGGAAACTATAGTTCATAACCTATAGAAAACTCACGCACAGTATACACGAACATATACAGGGTGATATAAAAATCAAGCGTGATACTGTGTTAGGCTGAGCCCATTTTACCTCTATGCTGGCATTCTACATTGCCTACACATGATCCGGCACTAGCCTGAACGGATTTTGAGCAAGACCATGTTTTACCTTTGGAAATTGATTTCATCTATAGTTCTTTTACAGGGATACACAAAACAGTTCAAATATAATAATACTGTCATCATCAGACATTTATTGTTTGAGGTTTACTTGAACTGGGATCTAGTTGACAAACATAAGGGGTATACTGTTTATGCAATTTTCATAGTGTTTGCAAAAATATCTCATTTCTTTGCAAAACAAAGTGTAACATACAGCCATTAAAAATCTAGAAACATAATATGAAATTCAACTGGCCTATAAATTACAAAAAATAAATATATAATTATTAGGGATGAGAATTGATTTAAAATTTTAATCAGCTAATCAGAAATTGAACTGAAATTATCATTGATAGTTAATCTTTATTTCGCATTATTTTAACTTTAAATTGCCTAAAAAATACTATTTATTGAAGGTAATATATACTTTTCTTTTACAAAATGCAATTACTTTCAATTTCCAATTGTAATATGATTAATCAAACAATATAATTCAACTTTTACAAGAATTGTATATCGAATCAATTCAGCAAAGTGATGAAGTATATGTAATGAAAGATCAAAATCCAACTTAGATACATATTTTTATTTTTGGATAGTACAATATATGTCTTAAAAATAAGATATATGTTCTTATTTTAATTTATCCTCTAAACAGATGAGTACTTTTAAATTCTCAGCATCTAAGCTGAACTTAAACTTATTTACAAGATAATAACATAAAAAGGATTATTATGATATGGCAATAACACATCTTTACAAGATAACTGTAATCATTTACTTCAGTTATAAAATTGAATAATAAAATGCATTCACTGACAAATCAAATTGGTTAATCGATAAAACCATATAATGCAAAATAACATACCAACGCTATTTAAAGCATTTGATCTTCTTTTTTCATTATACAAATAATATGCACAAGTTTTCATCAAAGGGTTCATCAATATGTCTTTCAAATTGTCATCTTTTATCCACTTATTAGAAGCAATGCTAATGCTTAACTTTTCCCAAACATCCAAAGATGTATTGCTTGTAAACATGTCTTTCAGGAGAATCCTTTCCTTTTCAGAAAAAAATGAGGTAATAACAGAACTTCCTATAAAACAAATTTACAAATAAGGTACAAAATATCATAGAATTTTTTAAAATAGAAGTCTGCATAAAATCATAATAAACATACAGAGCCAGAATCAAACCAAGTGCAGCTGCCAAGCAATGAAGTTTATAGCTTCTGTGCTCCACCAGTATTATTATTTTTTAAAGGTTTACAACTTATATGTATAAATTTTTATAACTGACATATAAGCCAACAAAAAAATCCATAATGAACATGCAGACATTCCAGTCATAAAAAATTTAGAGAATGTTCAGACTAAGTAGATATGATCAGTGAATGCTCTTCTATTGGAGCCACTGAGCTTCATAATAGAACAGAGGGCTAATTCACCGGTCCACTTTCTACTGCAACAGCATAACACTTTCAACGTGCATAAGCGATGAAACCTGCATTTATTTATCTATTTATTTATTTTATGAAAATTTTTTCAAACTTTTCTGCATACTTTTAATCACTTTTGCTTATTTTTACACCCTTTTCATATTTTTATGAGTAATACTTAAAAAATTTTTCATATTTATTTGTTGAGCTTGCATAAAATTTCATTTTTATCTAATATCAGATTAAATATTTGCGATGAATTGAAATGAAATCTGTAGTTTTTTTTCAATAAAAAATATATAATCAGTGAAAATTGTAGCAACTTTGTCATAATTTTAAAAGATAAATCCAATTTGAAAATATTTACCCCATACTACTGTATGGGAGGAAATCTGTGTTTTGCCAAAACATTTTTCTTGGAAATTCTTTGGCATTGTATTCATGGGTGGAACACTGGATTCTATGTATCAGAATAGGGAGATAGCCTCCATACTATTGTGGAGCTCAGTGATTGGAGCGCACAAGCTAAACCCCCAGTGAAAAACAAAGAAATAAATTAACAAATAAAATAACAATCACATTTCCAGATTGTTGTCAATATCCAGGACGAATTTAAAAACCTCCCCCCCCCCCCCCCCCCCAGCTTCATTTCTTTTAAATACGTACATTGCAATACATTATTGTGATAACATAAATTTTGAAAAGCAAGTGCCTGGCCTTTCCAGCATCGCATGTGTGATCAAAGAAATTCCCTTTGAAACCAGCTTATGTGGGCAAAAGCGGTGAGGGGAGTTTGAGACAAAGGTGCCACTCCTACCTTTCCATTTGCACAATCTTCAGTGTGCAAAAGCTTGAATATTTTTCTGTTTTTTCTTGATTGTTGTTTATTTGAAAATTCCTTTGGTTTCCTACAGTTCATTTTTGTTTGTCTATTTGTTTGATTGTATGATCTTGCTTCATTGAAAGCAAAATGTTATACTTTTCCCAAGTGCTTGCTATTTTGTTTAATGGCATTTCATTTAACTTTTAAACTCAAATGAATTTCAACCTATACATTAAGTCATACTGTCCAATTTTATTTTCGCAGTTTATGTACATCCTCATTGTGAACCCCCATTTAAATAACCCAAAAGCCACCACTGAATATGGTATTAGTCCAGTAAGGTTACAGTTCAGTCTCTTAAAGGATTGGAACATTATTTATACCGTCTATTAGAAATGGGGACACATTAGGAAAAATTATGTTGGTTATTTTCTATTGTTTTGATGAAGTTAATTATTTTATCTATTAGATCATTTCTTTTTAATATATATAGAAACTAATTTGATAATCTCTGCTCTGATGGCTTCTTTATATGAAATATAGAGGTTGGAGGCAATTTAATATATAATACAGAGAAGTTAATATACACAAAATGGAGATAGGGTTCTATTAAATTGAATAAGTAACTTGAAAAGGGCTCATCATTAGTTGAAAACAAATATGAATACCTGGGGTGAAGTAGACAGTATTCAGAAGCTTTTGGTAATAAATTGTAAGTATAACTTACAGTATCAACAATATTTCTTTCATGTTGCCATTTCTCTAAAATTTCTTGTTTTTAGATTTTATTTTTAAAATAAAAGTGGGAGTGAATTTTTTTTTTTTTTCTAGAGATGTATCTGTTATTTCCATAGCTTCATTATCTGTAATAAATGTACAGTAAACCAACCAACTACTGAAAAAAAAACCAAAAATTACCAATCAGGTGCATTGGACCCCTGTGACCCATATATATATATGTGTGTAGATTGAGTGGCCAAAATATTAGGAATACTATACTATGAAATTTAAGTGTGAGGTCCTCCTATTATTTTGGACACTTAGTGTTAAGATTACCAAAATACAAAAGAACTACTGATTTGCAATGAATATACTAATAAATAATATACATAATCTATACAAAAAAAAAAATAAAGAAAGAAAAACTGCAATGATTAGACATTTATTTTTCTAGACCTGTAAATACTGTGTACATGATATGCAAATGAACAAAGCTGTCCAATGGTCTTGATAGTCAAAAGATTAAAATAAATGGATTATCTATAACATGCCGCACATTTATAAAATAAATAAATTAATTAATCAAATTAAAAATAATTAATGTGTTCAAATTTATTGCACGGCAAATAGTTTTGTACAGTTATTGAAAAGTACATTAAATTTAATCTAAAAAATAGCTGATATATAATATGTATATATATATATATATATATATATTCTTTTTTCCTAAATTGATTGATATATTTTTGTTTTTCACATGAATTAAGCTATTATGACTTCCATTTAAGCAATGTATAAATGCAGTAAAAACTATTTTATATAGCTTTTTAGTCAAAATATTATTTCAATATCACTTTAGAGAAAATGGAAATATTATTTATTCCTAGCAGCATAGATAGCCCTTTGGAAATATTATTTGCAAAGCACCATGAAAATCACCTAAAAATGTGCAAACACCTTCTGTATAGCACATTATGCACATACTGAGGAAAAGGGGCAATTTTATTTGATTAATTAACAGATTTCTGTTAATTGTAAACAGATCTTCAGACTTGCTGCATAAAATAAAAATGCATGCTGGAAATAAGATAAAAATTATAAAAATTTAGTTAATGAAAAATTAGATAATTTAATTAATAACAGGCTAGATGTATACAGATAAAAATGAGTCAGGAAACAACAAATAAGACAATTCAATTAACAGCAACCAATTAAGATTTGTACAAACCATCCATTAACTTTCTCAATTCTAAAAGTAGCCAATCTTTAAAACCAGGTATGGGAGATAAGGATGACAGTTTATTTATGTGGGGAAACTCAACCAAAACTTCTTTAACAACTTTTTTGATCAGTTGATTTCCTAATTCAATACCATGGAGACCTAAAGATTTAAAAATAATAATAATAATAATTTTGGCTGACTACAATGCTTAGATTAACAAAACACTACTTTTCATGTATAATAAACTATATTAAATAATCTTAATCAAAAGAGAAAAAAAATAACATTCAAATCTATAAGCCTAACATATATCCAAAATCATTATTTATATATTAAAGTGGAATGAATAAAAATATCTTAACATTACAAGATAATTTCTCAATTCTAAAAAAACAACTAATGCTACTGCAGCTCTAATTGAAATTATTGTGACTCTTTCTTGTATTATATTAAAACAACTATTGCATATAAAAACATAAAAAATGGTAATTTTATAGAGAAATGTCTAATAAACACAGTAAAGAAGACTTTTTTTTTTTAAATCGTAGAATTATTTTGCTATTTAATGTTGAAATCTGTCAAGACATTTCAGTTAAATAAGTTTTATAGGATCAAAAGCTATGTATGCATAGCTATTTAACTATTTTTGCAAGCATATATATGATTAGAATGTTGCATGTAATGTCCAATAATTTTTTTTATTTGTCTATTTTTTGAGTTTTTTTCAAAATTTCATTACATGAATAGAGATTTATTTAGAATCTTGGATGCATTTTTAGAATTATATTTGTGTGCTTAGAAATAAATTTGCCTATACTTTCAAAAAAAAAAAAAAAAAATAAAATAAAATCATTTTGAAATAGAATTTCAGTTTGAGGATTTTTTCATTCCGAGCCCTGGTAAAACAGACACATTTTTCACCATTTCCAAAATTTTTAGTAGAACTCATTATTGAAAATGAATCCTGCAAAGTTACATATTTACAGAACTTGCAGTAAATTTTACATTAAGTTACTGCCCTATGAAGAGACAGAAAAAGAGGGGGAGAGAAGTGTTTACCTTTCTGAGTAGAGGTAATAGAATAAAATATAGCAGCTTGAATCTTTGATGGATCTTCAACTATGTTATAATCAGCTTTACATGTTTGATATTGCCTTTGTTGCCTTACTATTGACTAAAAAAATAAATATATATATAACTATAATTACAACTTTTTTTTTTATACATGTGCTATTATCTATTTAATAAATTTTTAGAGAAAAAAAAAAGTATATTGTGTGGGAAGTGGGTGTGAGGAAAAGAGAAAGAGGGTTAGCTGATAAAAAGGGTAAACTGCCTTAGTGGAAGATTTTATTCTTCATGGCTATTTAAGGCCAAAATAGCCGTGATTAATAAATATACTGATTAACTTTTATTTTGAAATATCATATTTTGTCCATTGGTGTGTTTATAAAATCTGCAGATGTTTAATGTTTCATATAGGTAATTGGAAAAAGAGAAAAATCCTTATTCAAAAGCTCCATAAATGAAAAAAAATTGATGTACCGTGATTAAAACATGAAAACACAGGGAATATACATTTATCTTATTTTTTAATATACTAAGGTATTTATGATAAAGAAGTTAGAGAAATTGAAGATCTGACTCTATTTTGAACAAGATAGTTTAAAATTTCATAAGTTAATAATGACATTTCAGAAAAACCACACATTAGATTTAATAATATTTAGTTACTCAATGGTTGGAGTATCATAGTTGGAGTTTATTCCAACAGAGCGAAAAAAGTCTGAGCCAGGATCTTGCTGTGCCCATAGAATTAGCGCTGCAGTTTGGAGCCATGTCTAACAAATAAGAGTGAATTATGCCAGACAGGATGTCATTCAGGTAGTTCAGTAGGCACATTGGCACGGCAAGCCAAGGTACCCAGGTCCGAGTTCTGGCTTGGATATTTTTCGCTCTGTTGAAATAAACCTCAACTATGATACTCCAACAATTGAATATGATTTACCTAGTTGAAAAAACTTTCTTCTTTTCATTATAATATTTAGTTTTATAATCTTTTTTTTTATGCAATAGAAGTTTAAAAAAAAGAAAAATAAACAATTTAAAAGAAAAACATTTGGAAAATAAAAACGTAACATTTTTGTATAAATTGTTTTAATTTCAGACCAACAACTGAATGAGCTTTTATTTCTTTTTACACTTTTTTTTTTTTTAAATTTAAGTTAACTTGATTTATGTATGTAAAGATGGAATTTCGTAATTAATTTTTTACTCATTTCTTGATATGCTAGAATTTTAAAAATTATGTACACAGGTATATTTCTGATGACAATACAACATTTTAATATTTTAAAAACTTAATTATAAATGAATAAATTAATTTTAAGGCATTTTCTCATTAGCTAGGTGCAGGTAATAAATTGCCAAATGTTTTTTATTGTTACAACTGTGTATGTGTATGAGTTACAACCACAAAGGAGTTAATTATGTGCAAAACTATGCTCACTAAAATATGCCAACTGGCTTGCAACGATGAAATATTTTAAACACTAAAAAGTAAAAAATAAAATATAAAATATGTTAATTTTTTTTAAATATGCTTTTATCAATTAATAATTTAATAATAATTGAATTATTATTATACGTTGACAAAACAAGTTAGAAATCCTGAATAGATTGTTTAAATGATAAATTTTCACTTTCCTGTTGCGATATTTTAAAAAAGAAACACAGTAAAAATTCAAATTTTAAAAAATAAACTCACTAGTTTGTGGTTTCTACCAAGTTCAAAGCAAATTTTCTTTGAGGCCATCTTATTCAAATTTTGCTTAAAAATAACTGAAATTATAATGTAACATTTAAAAGCAGAATACACAGTGGCCCATAATTAGGTACATGACGTTTCACAGGCTGTAATAAAAAATTAGTGATTTTATTAACAATATAATGTAACATGAATATAAACACCTTAATTTAAAACTTTACAAGTTTTTAATGTCTGTTCTCCATGGTGGGTCCACAAATTACTTGCACTTGGGGGCCTACCCCCTCCATTTGTTTGTAAAACTCTACCACTAGGGTCAAATTTCTTGTTTATTCATGCTATTGTTAGCACAGAGAGACTGCTATCTTCAAACTTGACTGCCATCCTCCATTTCACCTTCACGTAATTGTTTGTTGCAGAATACATAGGCATTGCTCCAGAGGCAACTAATCTACTATTCTAGATGGCATTCACTAATGGTTCCTGAATCCAGTCACCATTACTCTGACTCTCAGGAAGGGTTAGAAATTAGCGATCATTAGTCACCAAATGTAACTAAATTATGGCATTTCATGACCACAAAATTATGCCTAGTCATCAAATTTTATGACTAGCTTTCTTTCACTTTAATTTTTGTTTAACAAATATTCTCATTCATATTTTAGCATAACCCCCCCCCCCCCCCCACCACATGCACTTCCAGAGCACCTGTTTTTGATTAAAAGATCGGAACACGGCATATGTCTTAGACTCCCTTGCACCTGACAATCACCTCTAAGTTGACTTCACTTTAACCAATGACTGAAAACTGACCTTAGAGATTAAAGTTTGAAAATACGTGAAAAAAAATAAAGAACTGCTGGATTTTAGCAATGCAAATTTTAGAGCAATTCACAAAGAAATGAGCAATTCTACTTTTACGAAATAGAAGAACGAGTACTCATGGCTCATTCAAGATGATAATTTGATGCTATGCACCATGCGATTTGCAAAACCAGAAGACACCAACTTTGCTAACAGATGCTCACTTTTAGTGATTAACACAGAGATAAAGTATTTAATATGTACAGCCTACCACTCCCCTGCCCTTAACACATAATAATAAAAACAATATTATTGTTAACATGGTTGCAAAAAGAAATGTGAAAGTATAATATAATATGAAATTGCAATCATGAAATGCAGTTTGGCACATAGAAAAAAACAATTGTTGGCGTCATTTGACCCTTTACCCCTACACAGTAATGCTGTCTCAAAACTATTTTGTCCAGTATTTGAAATACTGCAGTCACTAAAACATCACATTACATAAATAATCGATTACTCTGTACTACATTGTCATTTGTATTTTGTACATTTTTCTAATATGTTTTAATGCTTTTCTAGCAGTACAACTTTTATTTTATTCTTTGAGATGCTTAAAAAACAAAATTTCAAAGAAAATGTTCTAACATAATTATATAACTAGAGATCGATGATATTTCAGTTTTGGCACAAAATCTGAGTTTCGTCGAATATTCGTTTCCGGCGAAACTGCTGCCAAAATTTCGGCCAGACCGAAACTATCTGTATTTCAAAATCTCGTTCCTTCTTTCAAAAATTTTCAACTTTACTCATTGATATGAGTTGTATTTTGCTCAAATGAGACACTTTTTATTGCTGTGAACTCCACTGTTTATCATTATCCGTCATGACTGATTTATGATGCGAATGTAAATTATAAAGCAAGCAATGCATATATGACTAAACTTAAAAGACGTTTATTATTTATTCATAATTCAAATTTTATAAAATTGTTTATAATATAATGTAATGCAAATAAAAAGTTTCTGTATGAATGTAAAAAAAAAAAAAAAAGGTCAAGTCAACATGTTATTTAAACATATGTACCATAAAAATGTTTGTACAGAATTTTAAAAAATAATTAATAATAATATTCAGCAATATTTAAATATATATCTGTATTTAAACGTCTATTAAATTAATAATATTTATAATTATAAAATGGTTAAAACATATTCAATGTTAATTTCCTAAAACACAAAGTTTTAAGTACTTTATTTCAATCAATTTAAATGCAAAATATCAACAAACTGAAAATATGAATATATTTAAAAATTAAATATTCATTATTGAATTTGTTTTACATTATTTAACTGCATTGAAATTAATTATTGATAAATGCCTATAATTATTGGTTGTTATAAAATAATAAAATATAAAAGTTGTATTATTTATGTTTCATTTTTGTTTGAAACTTATACACGCGTATGTACGTCTGTTTGTTAGAAATATGGTTCGAAACACGTATAATTAATAAATTAATTAGTAATGTAATTAGTTATCATTAAGTAATTATTAATTATTTGTTATTAATTAATTAACTAATTAATAATTATATGCAGTTATATATGTATTAATCAGTTTTAAAAATTTTTTTTAGACTTTCGGTTTCGGTTTCGGCCGAAAGTGGGAAGATCACCGAAATTCGGTTTCGGTTTTGATCTTAAAAACCTTTTTTGGTCGATCTTTATTGCCGAAACGTCAGTGAAGGCTTACTGTTGAGACCCGAAAAGTTTTTGGTTTCTGTCTGTCTGTCTGTCTGTCTGTTCCACGATAACTGCCGTAAAAATGATCCGATTAGTTTGATTTTTGGTAGGTATGTTGGTGAGATACCCGGAATTAACTGTATAGTTTTTAGTTACATTTGGTTCATTCGCTCGGAAAATATAGAACATTTCTTTTTTGATCCTAATGCTTTCCTATGGGGATTCAGACGATTTTGAATTTTTTCAGTCGTTGAAAATAAAATGTCGCATTTGATTAATGTACTTAAACGGTAAGTTATGAAGGCTAAAATTTATCAAGTCAGGTCTTAAATTATTCAAATTAATTTGAAATTTTGTTAATACATTCGTCAGATTTTTTAAATTAGGTGTATAATTTTTGGTGCAATTTTATACATCTGTTCTAATAATATAATACATTTTATTCTATCATTTTCTGCAAATTTTAAAATGCATTTATTTTTATTTACCTCTTTAATTTAACCGTAACCTAGCAACTAAATTTTAAAGAATATCAAAATAATAAAATTCAAATAATTCAGACTATTTTGCTACAATATTTTATTGGGTGATTTTAATATTTTATTGAGAGATTTTAGTATGCTATTGCCATCGAGTTAGACCAAGATGTACGTATGTAAAATAAATATTATAGAATGACCATCAAAACTGTTTTTCCGAAACAAAAATTGTAATAACACTAGATTTCTGCAATAGATATAAGTGAAATACAGTAGATTCAGTTTACATTTCCATAAGTTGCTTTTGTACACGAGATATTATTCAACTTATCTATCAGATGCGAGTGTTTCGTGGTTGGCAGGTAAGTAAATATTGCTATTTAGGTACTAGGATAACATGAAATTATTTTCTGAATTTTTGCTTATCCTAATAAAACCACTGTGTAGAACGAAATCCAAGATATACTAGAATCATTCACACAAACAATAGGAAATCACGAATATAAATTTAATAAGATTACGGAAAACATTTCTTTTTAGGTCATAATGCTTTCCTATGGGAATTCAGATGATTTTGAAAATTTTCATCCATTGAAATAAAATGGCGCATTTGATTAATGTATATAATGTGTAAGTTATGAAGGCTAAAATTTATCAAGTCAGGTCTTAAATTATTCAAATTAATTTGAAATTTTGTTAATACATTCGTCAGATTTTTTAAATTAGGTGTACAATGTTTGGTGCAATTTTATACATCTGCTCTAATAATATAATACATTTTATTCTATCATTTTTTACAAAAATTTCCAGTGCATTTTTTTTCTCTCTTTCAATAAATGGTTGCTAAGCAACTATATTTCAAAGAATATCAACAAAGGAAAATTCAAGTGAATCGCATTATTTTTACGCGAAGTTTTATTAAAAATTGCCAATTTTCGGGTTTTAAGTTTTTAATATGCTTTTTTTTTTAATGAAATAGAGGAGAATTTATTTTAAGTACTAAAAAATGATTACCAAATCGGTTTTCCAAATGAAAATAATAAAAACGTTGAATGCGTAAATTGAATATAGGTCAAATAAGAGGAATTTAAATTTGTATAAGTATAATTTATACACGAAATTTTATTCAACTTCAGAAACATATGATGTTTAGTAGTTGAAATATAATTATTTTTTTAAGGATAGGATAAAATCTCTTGTACAAAGAGATGGTTATTCTAATGAAATGAAAATTGCAAATACATTCAGACATATACTCAAGAAATAAAATAGCACAATTACTGGAAATTGAGAATAGAATATTAAAGCGACAACGGGGGGTTCAGGGGGGCGGAGCCCCCCTGAAATAATGTATTGTTATTCTGAAAAAATACAGTAACAAGTAGTTTATCCTATCATTGCATAACATTGTGTTTAAGGGGATACTTCTAAAATTTCCGAAACTTTCGATAAATTTATATTCTTATCAATGTATAAATAACTTAAAAAGATTGAATTTTAGTGTGTCAAATATTTTTCAGATAATGTTAAAAATTAGTAAGAACAATGATTTTTTGAGCTGACGTTGAGGCCTCTGATCTGTAGATTTACTAGTATATAACCTTGCTTGCATATATAAGGAATAATAATAAAAAATAGAGTATATTTGATGCAATTTGCTTTAAAGCTCAATAAAGATTTTTACTATAAGTATATTTATAAAACCAACACATACTGAAATACTGCTCGAGATATCTTCAGTTAATGCTGTATGCAAAACAACTATGGGTTCTTTAGGCATGCTGCTGTGTGTAAAAACATAACATCTCCTATAGGGTCCTACACGTTGCTTTATGTCTGTCCAATTTCGCACAGGATGCACAGCTTCATATTCAGAAATCTAAGGCAAGGAAGAAAAACATTTTGTAAAATAAATTCATGAGAAAATTAAACAGGCTAGAATTTGAAAAATGAAATTCAGATTTGGAAATGCAAAAATCAAAAGTCCTAAATATAAAAATAAACAGATAAGAGGATGTCTAAAATTAATCACAGTATCTACACATGGCTTGAAGTGATCCAAGGTAAATTTCCCCAGCCAAGGTTGGCATAAAAAATGACTAAAATTAGCAACAATGTAGATTCAGGATTACAACAATGAGGTTAATTATATGGAAAACCATAATTGCTATATTGCATCAATTGGTTGTGGACCGAATTAAAAAAATTTTCTCCAAGAAGGATAGCAACACCTCCTTACCGAATGATCAATGTCAAAATTGAATCAGCATAGCTTTTTACATAATAAAGTTGGTGTAATGCCATCCAACAGATGCCCAGATATAGCTATCACTAAAATCATAAACAATGCAGTACAGCAACACCACCTGTTGTTGAGATACACCAAAATGCAATTAGAATCAACTTATAACAAGTTCTAACTGAATCTGAAGTTTGATGAAATTCCATGCATTAGTTCTTGAGTTAAATTGGCCACGAAATTTGTGACACATGCAGACAGACATTTTTCAAAAATAGTCAAATTGTGTTCAAGACATTCCAAAATATGTAAATCAATCAGAAAATAGAAGTAAAAGTTTTTCACAAAGCCATTACTTTCTTCTAATGAAGAAAATAAAAATAAAGAGAAAAGGACATCAATACATCTTCAACTATAAAAATTAATAAATTATAGAGATTAATTTACAGTTATTTCATTCTGTGAGAACAGATTTCATTATCTGGGAAAGTGCAACATTACAACACATATATAAATACACATGCAACTTTACAAACCTTTTCTAACATGTGACATGATGAATCCCAAGTAATCCTTTCAAGTTTCAAAAATCCAACGTTAAAGGAAAAGGACAAGATTTCTTTCAAATAGTTGTTGAGTGACTTCAAGTAATAAGTGGTCTCATCATTAAAATCTGAATGTGGTAAAATATTCTATAAAATGAAAATAAATAAATCAACAATAAAATTTGAATTCCATGAACCAATTACAATATTAATGGAAATAGATTAAAAAAAAAAAAAAAAAAAAAAAAACAGTAAAACAGTAGCAAAATTTATATATATATTTTGTTTTACAAAAGTAATTTATCAAATACATCTACATATTTCAGAATTGGGCACAGACAGATGAAATGAAGTCCTCTGAACAATACTAAATTCAGTAATTAGACTTTAGGCAGAAAACAAAAAAATAAATGTAACAGTGGACAGTGGCAAATAATGGACAAAATGAATAGTGTTGATTATACATTCTATGTATATGACATAGGCGAAAAATGCAAACTGGTTGGAAATCCTTCCAAAGGGATTAAATGGGTTAATATATATGACACAATAACTACAGTACAGGACCCATTATCCAGATTTCCAAAATCTGAAAAAAAAAATAATAATAATAATAAAAAAACTATGCAACTATTAAACTTTCTCACATAAAGAAAATGAAGGTCTTGATCAGTGCATTTGTTTGAAAGTTATTCATGAACCTACATATAAAAGTATACATTATCAAAATTCAGCAACCTGAATTTTGATGCTGATTCTTAAAAAATGGCTAACAATTAACGTAAATCTCTATTAACCCTTTGTAGTGCAACAACTCTGGTTTGAAAAATATTTACTCAGATGTTACATTTCAATCATGTAAAAAATACAAAAATAAATAAAATAAAATAAAAATTTATTGACAAAAGGTGCTTGTTTCATATCTGCAAAAGGAAGAAAATTACATACTTCTCATAAATATTGTAATTCAAAATTGTAAAATATATAAACTTATCTTTATGAAAAATCTATTTCTGGACATCTCGTCTTTTTAATTTCACTAAATTCATAAAGTTTATTTTAGCAATAACTATGTGAAACAATTCAAACGATAAGTTAAACTTCGGTATAAAAAAATTAACTCAGTATCACCATTTGCTAGAGATTCTAGGAACACATTTGGAAGACAGCAGAAATTAATAAAATCGTCTTTTAAAGTTCACTTTGGAAATAATACTGATTTTTGGTGTATGTTGCAGATATGCAACAGGATGATACAAAGGGTTAAAAAGAAAATAATCAGGAATACAAAACAGTGGAAAGACAGTTTAAATTAAATTTAAAAAATGATGTTACTGAACACTTACAAGTAAATCTGCTCTTAGATCGACTAAAAATTTAACACCTCCATCCAGTTTCCTAACTCGTCCAAATAAATTAGCATAAGTAGGATTTAAAGAACTTTTCAATCTTTCAGCAACTTTCAACCGTGCACCAATGCTTTTATCCTTTGAAAAAATATAAAAAATTAATGAATATCTCTCATCAAATAATAATGCAGTGCAGTCAGAAAAATAAAATTTATAAAATAAGAATAAAATTTAAATATACTTAAAAAAAATATTTTATAAATATTTAATGCTTAACTTTAAAATCACACCTAATTTCACGACAGCAATTCACATTGTGCCAAGAAATTTCCTTTGCAATATGTTAATTTGGCATGGGATCTGATTATGGAAAATTCACCACTCTGATTTACACTTGGTAGAAAGCACAAACTAGTGAATTTATTAGACAAAAATTAATTTTTGTTCTGTTTCTTTTCTGAGATATGACAAAAGGGGAAAAAAAATTATTTAAAATATCTATTCAGTTTTTCTAAATTGTTTTTTCAACGTATGATCATAATTTAATATTAAACTATTAATTGATAAAAGCATATTAAAAAAAATACATTCTCTATTTTTTTTTTATCTGTATCTTACTTTTTAGTGTTAAAAATATTTTGTTGCTGAAGTTTCTTGGCCAGTTGGCATATTTTAGTGAATGTAGTCTATTACTATTGAAAACTATTTTTATTGAAGTCTATTACTATTGAAAACTATTAATTGATAAAAGCATATTAAAAAAAATACATTCTCTATTTTTTTTAAATCTGTATCTTACTTTTTAGTGTTAAAAATATTTTGTTGCTGAAGTTTCTTGGCCAGTTGGCATATTTTAGTGAATGTAGTTTGACGCATAATTAAATCCACTGTTCATGCAACTCATATATTGTTGTAACCATAAAGAATATTTGACAATTAATCATCTATATCCGGCTAATGGAAAAATACTTTAAAATTAATTAAAGTTCTTAAAATATTAAAATGTTGTAATGTTATTAGAAACATGCCTGTTTACATAATTTTTTTAAAAATAATTCTAGCATATCAGGAAGAGAATGAAAAATTGAATACAAAAATCCAACTTTACATAAAAAAGAAAAAAATCAGGTTGAGAGTAATAAAAGATAATTGCCATACATGATTTATTACATTTTTAAATAAAAATGTTTTAGGTAACTCACATCAACATACATTAATATATAAAGAATAAAATTAAACACTTTAGTAATACAATAATGATACACATTACATAGGTATAAATAACAACTTACATTATTGAATATAAATGAGTGAACTTAATAGTGCTTATTTCTTTAATGATAAATATCCAAAGATTTTAAGTCAGAGGTCGATGCAGATTATATTATTTTTTTTTTAAGTGCCTAATTTGTTAAAAGTTTTTTTTTTTTTTTATGTGTGTGAAAAAAAAAATTAATAACTTTTTTAAGTCCTTCTGCTAAAGTTTTCCTTTCTGGTAAACATGTTTTGTTTGAAAAATACTACACATTTTAAAACCCAACAAAATAAAAATAATTAATGAAGAATATGTTTTTATGGAATGGAATTTTGTGAAGGTGCCTATTTAATTAAGAGGAATTTTGCAAAAAAAAACTCCTGTTTTATTATTTTTTTTAAAGTGAAAGAATTTGTTTTATCAAATGCAGTTTTGTGAAATGACCCTAAATAGCCCCCAAAATTTGCCTAGTCAACCCCTGTAAGTTAAAAAGCAGGGTTGGCTTTTTCCCGTCCAAAACTTGTTTTTCCCATCCCACCGGGAAAAACTGGTAAATACCGGGAAAAAGTGGTAAATACCGGGAAAAACTCCCAAATGGCAATATGTAAGAAATATTCTGGCTTTCTGAGTTTGATGTGTAAAATTAAAGTTAGAAATGCATACTTATTACAAATTTCACTTAGGTTTAAAATTATTCTGTAGGAAAGGAATATAAATAAATAAGAATTATTGCATAAAATTTTTTAATAATAATGAATTTTCTAAATAAATATTTTAGAACACAATAAAATAAAATGATTAAACTTAAAAAAAATAACAGTGTCATCAAGAGAAGCAATAAATAATTTGTGTTACATTTAAATAAAATTTTTATTATTTTTAAGTAGACTTATTAAACACAAAAATAATTTTACAATTTTGGTTTGGTGCAATATTTACGCAAAATGTTCTTTTATATCATTAGTACCAGAAGTCCACCATATTTGTTATTTGTTTGCATTTTTTGTTGTTGCCAGATTTTTTGTCTAGTCTATCATAGAATGCTTGAAGAATCAGTCTTTGAAGACTGATTCAGATTCCTTAAAAAAAAAAACAAAAAAAAAAAAAAACATCATGCTCCATACAAAAGCAATTAACAAAAAATATATACAGCAATAATCACTATTTGACCTGCACTATGGTGGAAGAATTTAAGTAAAACTAGAATAGATGCAGAATTTCTCCAATTAATGGAACATCTTCAGGGATGTCCTGCATCATCAGCATCTCTGGAGCGTATTTTTTCTAATTTTTATTTCATCCAAAACAAGATTAGAAATAGACTGGGTTTACAAAAAGTCTCTAAATTAGTATTTTATATGATTTTGAATATGAATACGATTACAATTGGTAAATGTTTGGGAATCTATGTGGTGTGTAAATATTTAAATAAATGCACTCCATTGTCCATTTTTCTGGATCTACTTTTTTTTTTAACCTTTTAAGCAATTTACTTAGAACTTGACATTTTTAAAGGTTGTTTTGAATTTATATTTATGTTTTTAATAATTAGTTTTTCCCATGTGGGAAAAACATAGTATTTCCCAGGACGGTAAATACCGGTTTTTACCATGGTATTTACCGGGGGGTGGGAAAAACCTTGCCAACCTTGTTAAAAAGTCCTTCCGGCCTGTACCAGGAGGAAAAGGTAGCTTTCCTATATCTTCGTTTTAAAATGTTAGCTAATGTTACACGAAAACAGCAAGTTAAAATGCAAAGAAACGTTTACAAAAGATTCATTAATACTGAATTTGAATAAGAAATTCGCCAAATTATTGAGCAATAACCAAATTGGCTTCATTTATGAAGACTTATTTTGGTTGCCAAATTTGGCGATATTTAGTCAAATTTGGCAATATTTCGCCAAATGTCACAAATTTTGTCGCCAATGTCGCCAATTTTGGCGCTAACGGATATGAATATATAGTTTTATGCGTATGATTGGGAAAATTATTACAACAATGAAAGAAAATAATTTGCGAGTAATTGCGTTAATGTGCTGTTTTGTTTCAAAATGTCAGCCACCCTAGAATTTCAAACTGCTCTATCTCAGCCATTTTTTAAGATAGAGGTAAACCAAAAAATGCTCTGGAATCCTTGTATCAAGGCCTAACACGTAATTAAAAAATAAATTTGAATTTTTAACTTTTTGTATATTTATTTTAGTTTTAAATTTTTAAATGGCCCCCATCTTGAAACAAAATGGCGGACCAAGCTGGCCAACAAACTCGGTCGAGACATTGGTTAGTTTAATACACACAATTAGTTTCATCAAAATTGATTTATAAATACGAGCGTTATCGTATGACATAGGTCAGATATATATATATATATATATATATATGAAAGGATAAAAGCTAAGCCCCTTTTTAAAATGTAAAACCCCTTTTTGCCCCTTTTAAAATTTTAAATTACCGTTTAAAAAAATAGAAATTTAAATTAAAACTTTTTAAATGCTTTAGTAATTGTGTTTCAATGGATTGAAAATGCCATCGCCCCTGTTAAATTAGTTTCCCTGCATCGCATCTTATAACTTTCAAAGATCGTTTTCTGACTCTTCATAAGAATATTTGTGCTGACGGTAGCGCAATTTTAAAGTCTTGCTGCATCCCATCGGCCGATTAAGCCAACGCCTCTGTCCTGCACAATCAATCACTCAGCTCGCGGCCAATTAAAATTAGAAATACGCCTCTTTTGACTTAGACGACCTCTAGCAGAAATAATGCAAAAACCTTATAGTTATACCGTTGCACGGCTATCAGGAGCGAAGTTTTTACGATCTCCACCCTGTATTAAGTTCACGACAATCGACTCTTCACTCTCCAGGCATGCCGCGCGATTTAGCGAACACCCGATGTCCAGAATGATTTAACATAGCAGCTATCACGCCAGTGTGGGCCTGGTTTAAAAGGACTTATGTGATAAAAAGAAATAAACCAGGTTCCGTAATAGACGATGTCTTCCTTTAAACAAAAATACATTCCCTCGGACTTTCACTGAATCCTGGATAGCGCTCAAGGCCCATGACTACCGGAATATGCTTGTATCTCCGGGTGAGCGATTTGACGTAGATACGGAGTCGTCTTCGGTCTGCGCAGCCACCGGCCCGGCGCCCAGCGGAACCACGATCAAGGACCCACCGAAGGAGCAACACGCTTCTTTTCATATATATATGGATATATCTATATATATAAATCAACATTTGAACGGAGGGTGGTTTTGGGGTCTGGGGGACATGATCGGTGAAAATATATCGGAATTTTCCGGAACTGCTTTCCTCCGAATGGCTGCAATAGGTAGCTTTATACTTTTTTGTATTGAAAGCTACCTAAAAGTAGTTAAATACATAGTGATGGCTTATATTAAATATGATTAAGCACACTTTTTTGCTATGGACAGTTTAGGAATCACTTTCTTAGATTTTTTTTTATAGATTTTTTGTATTTTAAACATACAACTCTTTATTAAAACCTAAACACATATGATATTTGACATTTACTGTTGAATTATTTGTTGTTTTCTGCCTAGCAGTAAAAGCTGTCAGTGTGAAACAGCACAGCTAAATGAAGTGAAAGTCCATGTGACAACAACACAGGCGTCTGTCCAGACTTTTTTCACAAGTTCCTGTTTTTGTGAAATTTGATCAGTTTTTAGCTTACAGGCTATCATAGTCTGAGAGCTAATATGCCCACCCATTCTGTATGTATGTATGTAATGTGATGTGATAACTCTTGATAGAAATATCCATTTTGCTTCAAATTTTGTTTATAGGTTCATTGTGATATGGCACTTCCCTGATTAGTTTTTGGGGCTCATTGGTTAAGTATAAAGGGGGGGGGGGACAGGGGCCCCCCTTAATTTAGATAAATGGGTTTTTCATGCAGAATTATTCGATTTGCTTCAAATTTTGTTTATAGGTTCATTGTGATAAGGCGCTTCCCTGATTAGTTTTGTTGGTTCATTGGTTAAGTATAAAAGGGGAACATGGGGCTAATCTCCCTTAATTTAGATAAATGGGTTTTTTATACAGAATTATTTCATTTGCTTTAAATTCTGTATATAGGTTCACTGTGATAATGCGCTTAACTGATTAGTTTTAGGGGTTTATTGGTTAAGTATAAAGAGGAGGAACGGGGGCTAATTCCTCTTAATTTATTGTCTGTTCCTTTATTTTTCGAGGGGATTATTCTTTGAAATAAGAGTATAATATACAATTAGTGTGAATAGCCTGTGAGCTCAATGCCACCAGTTTAACTAGGCACTTTTCTTTTTTATTTATATTTGTGAAAATTCTAGTTATAATATTGTGAATTTGAAATGATTGCTATATTCCTGTTCCCGTTTACCTATTTTTAACAAAATCCTTTATATGAGCCATTGATTTTGAAAATGAGGCTAGAAGTCCATTTGGTGAAAAAAAATTAGTTAATGTTAAATCTTATAATTTAACATAAAATTAACATTTTTAATCCATTCACAATAAATATCTTTAATTTCAGTATAAATTTGTCACTAGTAATTCCTTGGATCGACGATATTACAAATATGTTGATTTCGAAAATGAGGCAAGTCCACCTTTCAATAGAATTATTTTTCATGTTGCATCTACTTATATATATAAAATACAAATGAAATTTTGTTCTGACTGCTTATAACTTGAGTTCTGCTGGATGGATTTTGATGGAACTAGCACTGTTAGATACATAATTTTTAAGGGAAGGTTTTAGTATATACCATATCGTTCTGTTATTTTGGATGAAAAGGTTACTATTGGTCATTTTTTTGGTGACCATTATCGTTGGTGAAAGAATTGAAATGGCTATACACCTTGAAAAAAAAAAAAAAACTGTTTCTAATTTTATTTAAAATTTTGAAAAAAGGTAAAAAAAAAAAAAAAAAGAAAAACAGTTTTGATCAGAGATAAAACGAACATATTTAATTTAAACATGAAATGGAATTTTCGTAATGCTTAAAAAATTATTCAATGTGAAAAATTGCAATTCAAACAATGTTTGCCGAATTATCTTTTATGTCAGGTTAAGAAAAATGCATCCGAAGATTTCATTAGATAAAATCTGAGTAACAATTTTGTTTTTGATTTTTTTTTCTTTGTTTTAATTTAATTTTGATTTAACTCCTCCATCATGTGACATACAGAAGAAAATAGCAGATGTAATTATAAAAATGACTGTACTTGTGAGTTACATGTTATTTGTTTATTTACGATTTTGATTTCACTCTTATAATGATATAACAAGCACAATCAGAATTTCATCATGAATGCTTTAATAATCTTGACTATCTAGATTAAGAAATATACTTATAGGCATACCTGTTATTATTGAATATTTTTTCCACATTTTCCTATAAAATTAAATTTATTTTTTCGTTTTATTGTAATTTTTCTAAAGAAGAATGAATTATTGAAATAAAATAAATCAAAATTTTCAACAAATCATTGCATTTGAAAGTGAGGCAAGTTCATTGGCACATACCAAAACCATGATTTTTTCCCAATACAAATAAGCACTATTGCATATTAAATTTATGTGAAATAAGACCACAAAAAATATAAAATAATATTACTGCTTATGAATATTTCTAAACCCATTCAAATGCAAACCATTCAATATCTAGCAATAACATAAAATGGATATGCCAGGGGTCGATGCAGGTTTTTTTTCTTGGGGCCCATTTTGTGAAAAATAAAGGTTATTTTTATAAAATTTATTATATTTTTGTGAAAAATAACATTTTGTAACGAAAGTTGAAATCCAGTTAATCAAATTTGAACCAAGCATTTATAAACAAAAACTTTTTTAAACCCTTTTGCTGAAGTTTTTCTCTGTGGTGAACTTGTTTGTTTACAAATTACACATTTTAAAACATCATAAAATAATAAATAGTAAGTTTTTATGGAATAGAATTTTGTGAAGGGACACATTTTATCAAATTTATTTTTGTGAACGGGCCCATTTTACCAAATTTATTTTTGTGAAGGAGCCCTAAATAGGCCCCAAATTTTTCCTGGATCGACCCCTGTATGCCCCCACTTTCAAAATCAACGGCTTATATGCATGAAAGCTGAATTTTCATTCTTGAAAAATTATTTGGAATTTACTTGTATGTGTTATCTATGCTGGACTTGTGAAAAAAATTTCGCCTAAAATTGCCACACGTTTGTGTGCTCTGGATGACAGTTTCCATCTTGTGCTGCGGTTGCAGCCCGTCCGACATATATAACAGTGAGAGATGCTGAGTTGGGATATCGTTCCCTGTAGCTCAGTGGTAGAGTCTCAGAGTGCTATTCTGGGGTCCCGGGTTCGATTCCCGGCTTGGGACATTTTTCACTCTGTCGGCTTAACGCTCAGTTTGGCAATGAAAAATACACTTGTTTGTTACTCGCTAGATAATAGATTTTAACCCCCTGACCACCAAGCAAAAGGGCAAATTTGTAATGCTGTTTTCTCTATAATTATTTTTAAATGCTAAAAAAAAACAGGAATTTTCAAACTTGATATAAAAAAACTTGATTACATATAAGAGTATAAGCCTTGAGAGTATCAATCATTACTCAATATTTTAAAAATGCATTTTATTTGTAGAAATATATTAATTTAAACAATGCTATTATTGCAGTGAAACCTGCAGTGTAGTGAACGGATATATCAGGTCGCGGCGGTGAGAAGGTTAAGGTGACCAGCTGTTTTATGAAAGGTCTATTTTTAAGACAAATAAATTTATGAAGTGTGCTGTTTCAAGATGAAAAAAATTTGAAGGGTCTTTTAACCCTCTGATGGCTTTCCTGCATTTTCATACAAATGCTCGTAAAACTAATGTTAATTTTTCTTTCACAGTTTATTTCTAAAATTCACTTCATATTTCTTTACCTTATATATATATATATTGTCTACAGCTGATTTAAGTTGATTTTGGAAAACGAGAAAATACGGGAAACCACTTAGAGTGTTAAATTATTCAAATTTTAATTAAACAAATATATCCTGCATTAAATCAAGTAAGTGGATTTTATGCAGGAAACAAAAACTAAGTGTAACAGTTGATAGTCATAAATAAGTGGCAAAATCAGTTACTGTTACTTTATATTCTATGTATCTGACATAGGTGAAAAAGAAAAAGGACCTTACAAGTTAAAATTTTGAGTACTACTATTTTCAAATAGTAATCTTTATATTATTTAATCACAAATTCTGTCATTAAATAAGGTAAATATTACTATTCAAAAGTAGTGGTACAAACCCTAAAAATGTAAGTTGGCAAGAAATCCTGCCAAAGCATTAAATGGATTAAATAATAATAGAACTTTGATATTAACAAATGGTATTAACAAAAAGAATGATGAATATGAAAAAGTTATTAAAAATGACATTACTTTGAAAGAAAAAACAAAGATGAAAAAAGGGACAAACAAGAAAATAAATAAATCTTTCCTATTTTTCATTATTTTAATATATATTTAAAAAAATGTTATTAAAGATTAAAATTTGAACTACAAATTGAAATATCTGAAAACTTTATGCCTATAAAAAATGAAAAATATTTTATAATTATATTGTAAAAATTAACCTAGCCCTTTTTTATGTTTACAAAACGCATGATATCCACATGTTATGTAAATCTGAAGGACTAGAATAATTTTAATTAAAAAATACATATTATTATTATTTTCTATTTTACAGTGTCTTAACGAAGGTATACATATAAGATAAAATAAAAACCTGAACTGAAATATAAGATGATGCAGCTTTTATAGCAGCTTCTTTATCAAAATCGAACTTCAGTGCTAGCTCTTTCAGAATTTTAATTCTTTCATCAGTTGGAAGGTTCGTATAGTTCTTACAGAACTCATGAGTTTTTATCTGAAAAATATTCAATAAATTAAAAATTTATATTTTAATATTTGCACAGTAATATAAATTCATGGCTAGCATGCCACTTTTATAAATCATTAAACTATAATAGTATTGATTGTAAAATACAATAAAAATTTTAATTTGCAAACATTATTAACTTGATTCAAATAAATAAGTAAAACTTTTAAAATTCTTTCAACTACTGGAACCATTTTATTGTCATGAGGCAAAATATAACAAGTATGACATAAATATGTTTAATTATGAGAAAGATATATAATAAATTTCTATGTAATTTTCTTTATATCTTGTCACTAAAAAAATTAATACTTAAAAATTAAGTATTAAAAATTTTTTTTATGTATATGTAATGTATATGTATTTATATTTATAAAAACACTTTATTATTATATATATTATTATTTTTTTTATATACAATTTACTTCTGTTTGTATATAAAATTGATAAATGGCTTCTTTACATTGAATAGTTTTAAAAATATATATATTGCTTGTGTATATGAAACAGTGAATATAGGTTGTCAGAAAATATAGGAGAGACTGGTACACAGTGGACCACTTTTTCAGTTAAAATTTTTTTTCCCTCTTTAACGGACAAACCGATCTGCATGAAAATATTTTTGAATATTCCTTAAACCTTTATACATTCATCGTAATTTTCTCAAAACATAGTTTTCAATACATTTTTCAAAAAAAAAAAAAAAATGTTTTATATGCACCCGTAAATTGGACCACTATTAGGTATTATCTGAAATACAATATAAATCTATTTTTCATTAATCTAATTCTTTTTTATTTCCCCTTTATCCATAAAATAACATAGTAATATAAATTTACAAGTAACATTTTGAAACAAAAACAAAAAAAAATAATTATAATTTGAAACAATAACAGATTAATACAGGAACAATTGCAATTTAGATGACGTTATTACTTAAGTGCAAAAAAATCAGCGCACATTAAAATTTGCAAATGAAATTCCAAAATACTTATGAGTAAGATTGAGCCTGGAATTTTCCTGAAATACTTTTGGGTCTGGGAGCAACATTATGAAATCAGTGACATCAACAACAGATTCACATACAGTTTCTGGAAAAATAAACTGATTTCCATTCAATTTGTGTCTCATGAATCTTACTTGAATAGAATCATCACCAATTAGACTACAGTTATATTTATCAAATACAGTAAATACAAAACAAAATATTTCTTACTATGTTAAATAAATTGTTATTTTTCTTTGTTTACTTTATTTTACAGTTAAATAGAGATGGGCAACATCGTTCCTTTTAGGGAACCGTTCCAGCCGGAATCGTTCACCGAAAGGAACGAGTTCTTTGGAGTCGTTCCTTTTGGAATTGTTCCAAAAAAAAAAGGAACGATTCCGTAAAGAAGAAACGATTCCGAAATAAAAGGAACGATTTTGAGAAAAAGGAACAATTCCGAGAAAAAGGAACGATTCCGAAAAAAAAAAAAAGGTTTTCGAGAAAAAGAAACGCTTTCGAGATACAAATAACAATTTCAAGATAAAAGGGATAATTTTGAGAAAAAAGGAACAAATCCGGAAGTATTAGAACGAACATAAAATCCATAATATTAATAATACTAATTTATTTTCTTATGTATTCATCCATTTTCTTACGCATCTATTCGCCTTATTTTTAAATTTTTTGGACAGATGATTTCGTTTTCAACAGTTCATTTCATTGATGAGTGTGTGCAATTAATTAGCAATTTTTTCCAATTACCATAATACAAGTATACTCCCTGACTTTATGGTTTATGGCATTAAACTCAATTCCTCTTGAAAATTTACCCCTGGATGACCTTTCATTTACCATATAGTTTATCAAAGAAATTTTATTGTAGCTGTTTGTTTTGCCCACCAGGGTGACGACCCATTCCATTTAGTATAGTGTAATCGGGTTTCCTCTTGAAAATATATCATTGAATGACCCTCCATTTATACTATTAATTATTTTATGCAGGAATCTTTATTCTAGTTCTGATTTTTGGCACCAGGGTCTACGCAATTTTAAGCCTTATAATTAGATACCTCTTCAAAATCCACCCCAAGATAACCAACCATTCATTTACATGTCAGTTCTCGAAATCGGCCATTTTCAGAGTCCCTCCATTTTGGTACGATTATTTGGAAATCGGTCATTTTCTCAGTCTGCCCATTTCTAAACAATTCCCAGGACTATCTCCTTTTAGTATTAAGTTCATGCGTGAATAGAATCTTTTATAAAATTAAATTCAGATACCTGTCGATTTGGGAAAACATAATTCATTAAACGAAGTATATTTGAGAGTCTTAATATATAACAATGTCCTATCTAACTGCATTATCAATACACAGCCGAAACCGAAATGCCTGCACCTGAAATCATAAAATTTTAGTTGTTACTTCCTGTCATGACATAAAAATCCATTAAAAGGGTGTTTTCTGAAATTCAACTGTTAGGTGATTGAAAGTTTTTGAAAAGGTATACCAGTATATTTAAATTTAGAAATTGCACATAATTAGAACTGTAGATATTGAGATAAGAAACAAAATCATAACTATATAGTTCAATACGTTTCATTAACTTAACTAACTTTCGTCAACTTTATAGTTTAATACAAATACGATTTCAAATACACAAAATAAATAAGAAAATACAAAATACGATACTCTTAAAAAATATTTTATTTCAAAAATAGGAATATATAAAATTTGTTGATTTGGTGATATCCTAAAATAATCCGCAACAAAAGAGCAGGCTAAAATGTTAGTACAACAAACAATTCAACAACAGTTTCATGATAGTAAAGAAAATTAACATCAATAATATAAAACAACCAGGAATGGTAATTTGTTTCTAAAATTTTTCATTCATTCGTGTAAACAATTTTTTTTAAATCGATTTTATTTTTTTATAATTTTTGTTTAATAAGAATTACTGCTATATAATTCCAAAACTCTGTTAAACTTTCAATATGGAAAAAACTCACGATAAAGTCTGAAATACAGAATCAATTCGAACCTATTTGGGACAGTAAATTGATCTGCCAGTATCTTCGATGTGTTCATTAATCAAATATGTAGCTGTTATAGTTCGTTTACAGGAGCACACAAAAGTAAAAAACATCCAAAGCTTGTCATCGCGATAACATCCGAAATATACCGAGCATATTTAAACCAAATTGCAATTTTAAGCCTTATATAAAGTTCGTTAGTCAAGTTCGTTAATGGACAAAATCAAACCAGGGGGGAGGGGGGGGAGCTTTTTTGTGAAAACAGAAAAAACCCAATAACTTCTTAATTATGATGTGTATCGAATCCATTTAAAGTTATTATTAATTCTAGGTAAAGGGCCGAAAATTTATGTATGACAGATTTTTGATATCATTAAAAATGGCCCCAAAGGGGGAAAAAGGGAGGGGGATGCAGAAGAAAAAAATTCATAACTTCGTCAATTCACAAGATATCAAATCCGCTTAAAGTTATTATATATCCTCTTAATATTATCTAAAACTTTTATATTGACAAGTTTTTTTATATCACCAACCCTTATAGCAAAAAAAAAAAAAATACATAAATAAAAAAAATCCCTGCCGGCTCCGCCCGCAGACAAGTTAAATTTCGAAGTGGGCGGTCCCAACTGCAGCATCATGGCAAAAAGGTCATTTCTTCTGCAATTCCCAACAAACAGGTGCCCCACAGTCTGAGTCTTCGAAATCTACCTGTGTCTGCTGGCCGAGCCATCAGGGATTTTTTTTTATTTTTCTTTTGACAGTGGGGATCCTCAAATTAAAATTATGCTTGAAACATATGAAACAGTGAAATATACACAAAAGTGCGTAACCATGCAATTATTAAAATTGATCGAAAATCAGTTCTTTCAGATAAAAAAATCAGTTATTATTAACTGATTAAAATGCAATTGTTTAGGGCATAGCGATGTATTTCTTATATTATTCAAAACTGTTTCTAATCAGATTTAATATATATATATATATTTCCCACTATTATTTAAAGAAGCATTTACTTTACATTATTTTTTTTTCTTAATTTTTTTCTTTCTGACCAATTTAGCACAAAAAGTTTCAACAGCAATGTAATTAAGTCGCAGGTGATAAGTACATAGCTAAATAATAGACAATATTTTAACTGAAGTACAATAATATACTTCTATTTATCTTAAGATAAATTTAAGGGAAAGTAATACACAGTTGTAGTTTATTAATCAATCGCCCCTCCCCCCCCCCCCCACATTTCTCTCACTCTCTTTTATTATTTTTTTATTACGTACACATTAGAAGGATTTTTTGGCCAGAAACTCTGCTTTAATAGAATCAAAATCTGCTATTTTAAAATAAAATAGCGTATTTTAATTTATTAAAACTGGCCAGTCTACAAGAACAAGGACCGATTCCGAGGAATCGTTCCTTTTCGGAATCTGTATATTTTGGACCGATTCCTAGGAATCGTTCCTTTTCGGAATCGCTACATTTTCGACTAATTCCGAGGAATCGGTCCTTTTCGGATTCAATATAATATTTTGGACCGAATCCGAGGAATCGTTCCAAAAAGGACCGAATCCGAAGAATCGTTCCAAAAAGGAACGAATCCGAGGAATCGTCCCTTTTCGGAATCGTTCCAAAAAGGACCGATTCATTTTTAAAGACTGGAATCGTTCCTTCATTTTCACTGCCGGAGTCGTTCCTTTGGAATTGTTCCTTGACAAATGACACATCTCTACAGTTAAATAACTACTTTAAAATAATATTTTTTTTATAGAAAATAAGCAATTATTAAATATTTTGAACATTCTATATTACAGGAGCAGAGTGGATTGTGGACCACTGTGCCCCAGGAATGGGTGGTCCACTGTGCCCCATGTTGAAGTTCAATAATTAATCATATTAATATTGTTTATAGCTTTCTTTTAAACATATTAATTTTAAAGTTAAATAATAACAAGTATCTTAGCTTTGCAAAAAAGCTGTTTTATCTTATTTATCTACAACCTTTAATTACTAAAAAATAAAAATATGATGATGAAAAATTTTACTTTTAGAAGCTCAAAACAACCAATCATGATAAAATAGTTCAATCTGAGCTAAACATATTTTCTGAAGACTATAAATAATCAGTACAGTGCTGTTGTCTATTAGGATAGAAGAGAAGCTTAAAATTTTTTTTAATAAATAAAATATTAGGGGATGGTCCACTGTGCCCATAGGTCCAGTGTGTAGGGGAGACCGGTGCGGTACACACGGGACCTATGGGCACAGTGGACCACCCCCTAATATTTTATTTATTTAATTTTTTGTAAGCTTCTTTTATATCCTAATAGACAACAGTACTGCACTAATTATATAGCCTTCAGAAAATATGTTTAGCTCAGATTGAACTATTTTATCCTGCTCATATATTCATGCAGATCGGTTTGTCAGTTAAATAGAAAAAAAATTTTAACTGAAAAAGTGGTTCACTGTGTACCAGTCTCCCCTACATGAAAAATATCCTTCTCTCGCCAAGACCATTTTCTCTATCTTGACAAGGCCCCTATGCTGGAAAAGTACCAAATACTTTCTCAGTAAACACAAAAGTCATATTTTTTTTGCATGGTTAGGGTTGAAAAAAATTGTACATTAGCATATATTTTGGCATAGTGTTCGTCTAAAGAAAAAGTATTAAAAAAATCATATTACTTCTGCAGCAGGAGTGTCATTGGGCTGTGTAATTACATCTAATTTGACACATAAGTTTCTCTTAGCGGGAAGTGACATTGTTTTTGCAAGAAGATAAATGTTTTTGATGCCAAAGTATCCACACTTTCTCTAAAATAAATAAAATACAATAATAAGATTAAAACTACTTTAACAGTTAAAGAAGGTAGCAATTTTTAAAAGTACAATGAAAATTTCTAATGTAATTTGAAATGTTACTTCATTGTTTATAGAATAAAAATGCGAATAAAATTAGAGAAAATCTATTAAACAAATAAAAACATTTATGAAGTAATAAATATTAAAATTTAATGCAGTTAATAAAAATCGTTAACCATATTATGTATTTTTAATACATTTAATTTTAATAACTTTTCATTTATTGTGTGTTAATATTCCTGTCTTTTAAACTGAATTTTCCTTTCTCCTTCTCATAAAAAAGGGGGTTTAGAAATCATATATAGTGAGAAGAAAAGAAAGTAATGTGGCTATTACTTTAAAGTTTATTAACTTATTTTAGATATTGTTAAATACTCTTGAAATTGACAAATTCGTGTAAATACGAATAGCATAGTTTGCATCCAGAAAGATACATTAATTTTATAAATATAAACTTTTCCTTACAATTATTTTTAATAACATTTTAAAGACAAAACGCGAACGTTGATTCTACAATGTAATAAAACTATGGGATAGCTTAAGTATAAACAATAGCATAACTTAATATTAGAAACACAATTCAAATTTTACATAGATGTGACGCAATGGTATTTGTTTACATTTACGGTTCTTGTTTACATTTTTCCACGGTTACAGTGTTATAGTACAATTTTATTCCTTGAAAATCAGAATTTTTTTATAATTAATATACAAAAGCATATTATTCGAATTAAGGCCACTGCTATATACACTACTCACCTATATAGTAATCACTTTAATCAAGAGCAAGGGAAAGAGAAAGGAGAAACTTGTTTCTCTCTGCCTGAAACCTGATTTCCTTGGATCTTGCTTGGATCTGTTTGTTGTTTCGTGATCGTTTCGTTTCGTAACCATGGAGTTGGAGGAGTTACTCGATGTTCATGACATAACGAGTATGTTGTTAAACGAGGTGTGGAATTGTCCATTAAAAATGGTTTTATTTACATTTTATCGTGATTTTATATTTACTCGGAGTTAAATTATTATAGTATATAAAAACTAAAATGAATCAAACGAGCATAGTCGAATATTTTTCGGCTCATGAAAGATATAAATGCGGCTATTGTAAAAATGAGGATACTTGTTACTCTTTCGGTAATAAAGACTTTACGTATTTATCTTTTAATTTGTTGCTAAATTGTGAAAATATCCAACACAAATCATACTTGCGATACGTAGACAATTATGATACACGATTTTTAATAATTACCTACGGATATTGTCATTAACAAAGTTTTTTAGTATCTTGCACAGTGATTGAATTTCACCAAATACAATTTAATAATTAGCAAATTAAAATGATTGGTACAATTTTTCTAAGCATTTGCTGTGAAAAAATAGTTGCAGCGGTTGTTAGTATTTGCGACATTTAAATCCTTGGATTAATTAAAACTTCTTAAAATTAAATATACTACATAAGTGTTTCATTCATAATATACAGTTGAAAATCCATGTACATTAATAATAATAAATTAATGTATAATTGTATGTTTTGAATGTCAGCAGTAAAATTTATTGACGCTGCTTTCAGTTTTGATTGCATAACAGACATTCATCTAAAAAATACATGCATAAGATTTAGTATTGTATAAATGAACATTAATCATACTATATAATTTTACTTAGAAATTTTACTTTAGAAATTTCAACTGACTGCTGTATTTTACGTTTATACACCATTTACAGTTAAGGTTCTACCGGTATTGTAAATTATGTCCATTTTCTTATAACTCAAACATTGTAAAAGTATAATTTTCTTTTAAGCGAAACATGTAAAAGGGTCATTCCATGCCAACTCAACCTGACCATTTCAGTTTTCATTAAACTTACAGGAATCATTTTCTCCTTTATGATATAAATGAGAATATACTTTTGCAATTTTTTTTATTTTATTAAGTTTTCATGCAATTAATTTTTTTAATTTCAGAAAATCATTATTTATTATCATTATTAGCCTTGTATAAACGTTTTCAATTTTAAGTTTCTCAAGTTCTATCAGGGGTAGAGAGTTGTTTGACCCCTCATTTTAAAGAGGATTTCATAACGTTTAATTTGATATGCAAGTTGACTATGCTTGGTTAAAAATAAAAATAATAAATACATTTTGAAATATTTTAAATGATGTTTTTTAATATTTTTGAAAAAAAAAAGTTTTGAAATATTATAAGCTTTAAGTTCTGAAATTTTTAGAATGGGATCTCAATGGAATCAGCAGTTATGGTACAAAAAACCCCAATGTTAAGCACTAGTTGGGGCTGATATTTAAAGTTAGCACCTCGCCAACTCCATGATTGAGCTAAAGACATTGTTTCATTCATTTTCAACATTATTTTTTTCATAACGGCTGAACCCATTGAGATCCCACTCTAAAAATTTCAGAATTTAAAACTTATAATTACAAAAACATTTTTTTTAAAAATTTTAATAAACACTATTTTAAATATTTTTTAATTTAATTATTATTATTATTTTTAACCAAACATAGTTAAATTGCATATCAAATTAAACATTGTGCAATTCACTTTAAAATGAGGGGTCAAACAACTCTCTACCCTAGGTAGAACTTAAAAAATCAAAGTTGAAAACATTTATAAAAGCCAAAAAAATTGTGATTTTTCGAAATTAAAAAAATTAATTATCTGAAAATTTAATGAGATAAAAAAAATTATAAAAGTATATTATGATTTATATCACCAGGGAGAATGATCCCATGGAATGAACAGGGGCTGCTTATTCAGATACCATACGTTCAGATTTTAACGTATGGTTTCATTAAAATCTGAAATGGCCAGTTTGAATTTTTCGTTGATTTGACGTGGAATGACCCATAAGGATAGTTTAAAAAAAACTTAATCATTATAAAAGTTATTTTTTAATAATTTATTTTAAAGAATAGCTTGCCTTATTCATCCTTCAGGGGCTGCTTTAACACGAAAGTACAAAAAATTCTTTTGTGTGTACACAATTATCCTTCACATTTTAAACAGGATTAGGTCTGGCTAAGACCAAATCAACAAGATGGATATGCGTCAAGCAACAACAAGCAACAAGACAACGCAACAACAAGCAACAAAGGGGAGCTGACGCATATCCATCTTGTTGCCAAAAATAACCGCCATTTTGCAACCCAGCTCAGCATTAATTTGCTGCCAGAACAGGTGTTTGTCGTTCCTATCACTGGCCGTCCAACACTGCGGTAAACTAACCGGTTTTAGCTTGGTGTTTGGTCCGTTGGGTTATTAAATGGCGGTATGATTCAGCCTGTACTATAGTGAGCTCTAGGTCTGGCGGCTGTTAATGCTGGCATGTTTTAAAATTATGTTTTGTTTTATTTAATCTTTGTTGTTATTATTTTTAAATTAATTTTTTAAATCATTTTTTGAATTGTAAAAATTGAAATTTAAGCTGGGTTGTTGGAAAAAGTCCCATATCCTGTGCCAGAAATTATGGTGAGTTTTTTTTTTGTTTGTTTGCCAATAAAAGTTTTGATGTGATTGTTTTGTATTTTTAGCATTTGGTAAAATAATTTGGTAATTTATAAATAAAATAAAATATAAATAATATGTAAATAATAATATATGTATTATTATATATCATATATAATAACCATATTATTAGTTTTTATACATGCTATGTTATATAATATTATAATACAGGGTGTTTATAAAGTCCCGGACCCATTTTGATGTTTAATAACTCATAAAATAATAAAGATAGATTAAAATTAATAACATAAATGGTTAGATAGACTCAAAAAGTTTCATGACTCTTGTCAATGAACTTCCACGTGTGCCCCCTTCGTCGCACGGAGAATGAAAATATCAAGTCGATAGTCAATTTCACGCCAGGTAGCGGCAAGCATGTCAGCATCCACAGACTGTAATACTGTAGTTGAAAGATGTCTTTACACAAGTGATGGTGCTATGTTTAGATAAAAAATGTTGCACAATGACTGGCTATAAAGACAATTATTCACAAAGAAAATGCCTGACACACTGATAGAAAGTATCACAATCCAAAACTGCTTATTTTTTGTGAAGTTATTCTAAGTGATCTTAAGAAATGGTAGACTGTAACATGGAATTTATTCGATTGTACTAAGGGCAAAATTGCACTATTCCTCATTTGTCTTACCAGTATTTCCTGTGGAAATTTTCATATCATTCTCTGTTAAAATTTATTTTGTTACTTTTATATCAATGAAGTGATGTGGTGCAATTACATTGCTAAAATAATTTTTACCAGTTTAAATATTTACAAAATTTTTAATTAAATGTATATTTATCATATCCAAGCATTATTTCTTGTAAAATGATTCATTCTAATTGTTTCAGTGTTTGTTAATTGGCTGAAATTTTTCTGCAACTATGAATTCAGGGAATAACTCAGAGGGATATTCCCCTTTTCTTCCTGGAATTCCATGCTGACCCCATCCAAGAGTTGCAGCAATCCCTCCCAGATTAAAATGGCTGAATTCAACAGTAATTGGCACAAAATGCATAGAGGAGGAAATAACCTGTTGCATGGATTTGCAAAATTTTCAGGTTGAACCTAGCCATAGCTAAATTGCTGATAAAATTTCTCGTTTTGGAAATTAAACTTCTTTTGTCACAATAGAGTTGTGAAAATGGTGACGCTAACTTCTCTTTAAAATATAGTTGATTATTGATGCCTTTTCTTTTTACCTGCTTGTATAAAAATTTGTAGCTCCAATTTAACCTTAGAAAAATAAACATTCATTCAGCAGGCTAAAGAAGAAAAAAAATGGTTTGTAAAAAAAACAAAAAAAAAATATATGGCATCTGCAATATTTAATAGTCAAAAACAATGGAGATCTACAACTAGAAATATTTACCCACAAGCTTAAAACTTAAGTAACTTAAATGACCTGAAAAGGCTTAATTTGGCATAGTTAGTATCAGGGCCGTGCGAAGAAGGGGGTGAGGAGGGGCCGGCTTCGCCCCGGGCACGGAAATTGAGGGGGTGCCAAATTTATACTACCAACCACGGTTTAATTTATTTATTTATTCATTTTTTGGTCATTGATCATTTTCTGGGGAATTTCTTTTTCTCTTTTCATCATTCTTTTTTTTTTTTCTGTCTCAAAATAGTATGATCGCTCCAACAAATAAGTGCAATTTTCTCTTACGCTATTTAGTTGTTTGCAATTTCTGAATTAGAATTAAACCTTTTAAAGTTCCAACATAAACGCGAAATGTTTATTCGATAGAATTTATTTCTGTTTCTGTACTTTATCAGTTTTGTGTTACCTGTCACAAAAAAAAAGGGGGGCAAATTGAAACTTTGCCCCGGGTGCAGTTTTCTCTTCGCACGGTCCTGGTTAGTATGGAGACTTGCAAGTCTTGTCTGTGTGGTGAGCAAGCACAGTTGTGGGGAAAAACTGACTGCTCCTTGTTCTTGTTAAATAAATTTTCTTCTTTTATCTTTGATTTTAATCTGAAAACAGTAAATTTTTAGCCAGTTATCTAAGTCAAATATTTTCACATGCTCAATTTCAATTTTCATTTGTTTTAAATCTATAATTCTTCATTTCACCTTCCCAAATTGAGTGTCCAAAGCAGCTGTCCTACCCCCCCCCCCTTATTTTTGTTACTGTGCATTCTACCATCCTGCCCTGATGAAACTGAAAACGTTGTTTGATTGTTGGTAACCTGAATAAAGAATATCTGAAAATTTTAGGCATCTAAGTATGAAAACCACTTTATGATTGTATCAAAATTAATGTTTGATTTGAGAAATGTCTTGAGACAAAGCCTGCAATAATTCTGAGTTCTAGTATGATGTGATTTTATTAAAATTAAAACTAGTCTTGTTTTTTTATGTATGGGCATTAGATTTCATCTAGAAAGTTTCAGTAATGGTGTAATACTGTATGGTCACTAAATATTAATTCTTTTATGAATTTTATTGCTTTGTGTTAGTGCAAAAAAAAAAAAAAAAATATGCTAATCTTTTTTTTTTTTTTTTTTCGTGTGAAAGAGGCTTTAAAGTTTATAAATAATGTCCTGTTAAAAATTATGCCTCATCTACATGGCTGAAATAAAAATCTTGCTTTTTACTCTGCTCATCTCTGCTCTGTTAACATATTATTAATTTTGTTCATTGTTTTTTTTTAATTGTAGCTATTTAATTTATTTTGAGTTGTGTTTGTTCATTCTAAAATAATGTTTATTGGAATTGTGTTAATGTTCATTAAATGTTCAATTTGATAACATTAGTCATAAAAACGTTTGATAACTAAAATTGTGTTTTTGTTATCAATTGTGTTTTTTTCTATTAATTTTATAAATAAAAGTTACAGTTATTTGATTTTTATTTTTAGTTAATATTATTTATTTTCATTTGTTTAGGTTTATGGGGTCATACCTTGACACCTTTGGATTATCAAAATCTCATTGATCGAGGATGGCGAAGGTAAACATAACTTTAAAAAAGATTGTTTGAAAACATTAGTGTAAAACATCAGTGTTGTATAAAAACGTAATTAATATATATATATATATGATATATATATTTCTCATTTTAGGAGTGGAAAATATTGCTACAAACCAACTATGCGTCTAACTTGCTGCCCGCAGTATACTATTAGGTAAATTATTTTCGCACTTACAGTGGCACCTGGGTTCTCAAACACAATATGTTGTTCAAAAACCAAACCAAATTTTACCATAAGATATAATGAAAATATTATTAATTGATTACAACCTCCCACATTATTCCCTGTATTTACTTGTTTCAAACAATGCACTATGTACATACAACATAGTAAAATATAAAAATGCATTATAGTACCGTGCATTACACGAGATAATGAAAATGTTGTGATATTTCAATATAAGTTTTGCAAAAACTGTGCCATATTAAAAAGAGGGGCGGGGGAGGGTTCCATTATAATTTTTGTAGGTATTCTAATTTTTGTAGGGGCCATCAAGTTAACCTCAATGTTTTTTAAATCTTAAAATGCATGAAATTCGTTAACCAACATATCACATGTATATAGTACGTCATGCCCATGAAAATCGGTAGATTTAGTAGCAACCTTGCCATATATGAACATGAAAATATAGGAATTTCATTAACACTGCAATCATTGTACCTCATGTATGTGTGCTCTGAGTTAATTTTTTTTATTTTTTTAAATTTGGGTTTGCTAGGATTTATCATTCAATTGCTTTAGTTAGTAATAACGCTCACTGTTCGAGCACTGAATCGAATTTTGTTTCAATTTCTTGTTCAGCAACTGGAAAGTTTGATAACTGAAGTTCTAATGTTTTATGTGTAAGAAGATAAAAATTCAATTGATTCAAACCACTTTTAACAAGTGTTTGATACTTTGGTACTTTTCGGGTAGCCGGGCGCCAGTGATACATGTACATATATAAATACATATGTATATACATAAATTTATATATACATACATATATGTGTATGTATATATATGTATATGTAGATTAGATATGTGTGTGTGGGTATATATACATGTATATATCACTGGTGCCCGGCTAACCGAAAAGTACCGATACTTTTAACAATATTTCAATGATTTTAATTATATAGAATTAAAATGAGAAAATATGGGATTTTAATCAATCATTTAAAAAAAATCGTTTGATTAAAATCACAATTTAAATTGCTATCAATTGATTTAAAAAAATCAGTTGATTAAAATCACAATTTAAATTGCTATTTAAAAAATTATTGATTAAAATCACATATTCTCTCTCTCTCTCTCTCTTTTTTTTTTTTAAATGATGTGAAGAAGTATTAAAATCAATGATCTTTTAAAATGTTTTAAACAATCTTATTTCTTTGAATTAGTTAGCAAAGTTTTCATTGGGTATAAAAAGCATTTTACTTAAAATTGATATTTATTTACATCTATTGTAATGTTTGTTGTAAAAAATTCTGTTGGGTATTTGGGTAATCGAATTCAATCTACTATATAAAAATAAGCCCCATAAACATAATTTCCTTAGATTAAGGAATAAGTAGTGCTTGTCTTTTTTTTAACATTCTTATTTTTTTACAAACAGATATATAGTATATATATATAGTATATCTATTATAATATAATAATAAATTGGGACTAAAGAAGAATGGTAGAGTGATAATACTTACTCAATATCTAGATTGCACAAGAGTAAAAGAATTGGATTTTGTCAAAATATTAAGCAGGGTAAGAGTTTCATTAACACGAGTTTGAAAAGTGATTTTTTAGTTTTGGACTTGTATACATAAAATTAAGTAATTGACTTGCATTTAAGAAAACAACAAAACACTGCTCAAAGCATTGAATGTCAATGGTAATAATGTAGATACAGGTATCCCCAGGGATGAAAGTTAGTCACTTTTCTCACTTTTAGTCACTATTTTAAAAAAGTCACTTTTAGTCACTTTTTTTGACTAAAGAAGTTAAAAGTCTCTGAAAGCAGTGTTGAATTCAGACGCTTTTCTCCAGGAGGGATTTCTGTGTCTCCGGGGGGACATTATAGAGTTCCGGGGTGGAAATTTGCATAATTTTTTCTTAAATGTCTAGTTTCTTTTTGTATAATTAGTTGCAGTTATAATTTGAATTTGTTGCTTAAAATATTGCAAAGATCCTACCAATCACCTTTTTAAATATCCTTATTTGCAGTCAGTAGATTTTCCATTGCAAATATTGTAAAAATAAAATTAAGATTGTTCTTTAGAAATAGATGTTATTAAAAAGTGATAGATAGCACACCTGACTTTTATTTATTTATTTATTTATTTATTTTGTGACACCAGTTTACTTATTATAATTCAATTTTAAAAGTTTATTATGCTAATATTGTACTCTTTGTTTTATATGAGTAAATAAAACTGAGGTTTGATCTTATCTGGCATTTTGGTAGGGGATTTTCATTAAAAAAACAAAAATGTGTTTTATTTATATAATTTAACTTACAAATTGATTGAAAAAAAAAATCTTCGTCTTGTACCATTCGTCACTTTTTTTGGCTTTAGGCCTTTTTTTGACACGCTTTAGTCACTTTTTTTGACACGATTTAGTCACTTTTTTGACATGCTTTAGTCACTTTTTTTGGCAAATTAATCACTTTTTTGGAAGTAATATTACAATTGCATGCCTGAGGTATCCCTCGATTAGGGTGGTTAATTCATTCTGAGATATCACCTCATTAATCAAAACATGCAATGGATGCGAAAAAATGCAGTCGATCTGCAGCCAACATATAAATAGACTGTGATAATGTACTATGATATTATAGATGTGTTATTGTTAGAAAGTACATATTACAGCTTGATTTGAAACTAAAAGAAAAGTTTATCTCATTTTCATGAATTTCCAACATAAACATGTGCTAATTTAATAAGTAAACAATGAAGAAACATTGAAAAGTTTATTTTAATTCTGCATTACTACAGTTCTCTAGGTTATTTATGATAGCTTACTTACCATTAAGTTAATTAAAAAAAAAAAATCACATGATTAAAAACTTGTTGTATTGCAATTTGATTGCTTCAAACTTGCAAACATTTTAATTTATTTAAGCGAAAACTTATCAATTGCCAATTGCACAGTTTTTTTTCTTCTTTTTGGAATAATAACTTTAAAGATACTGTGTAATTTATATTTTGTTTCCAAGAGTTATTCAAAATTATTCTAATCCTTAAAAACACCGAAGTTGCTTATCATCTTAAGAAAAACAAGCTTCCCTTTATTTTCTGTTTTTCCTGTAATGTTAAAATTGAATTTTGGTAGATAAAAATGTCTTGAATCTTAAAATTCTGCAATTAATTGCATTTTGTGTCTGTTAAAATATTGATTCTCATGTACACTGTTTAATAGAAATAGATTTGTTTATGCATGATGAAGTTATATTAACCCTTTAAGTCTGTAGCTATATTTTTGCATATTTGTTCTTCGAGGTTTCATTAATACCATTACAAATTAATCACCATGTGAATTGATGTTTGAAAATATCAACCCAAATTTCTGATTTGTTTAACATAAGTCATTAATCCGTTACACAACGAAAAAATACTTTAAACACTTAGAGCAACTATTCTTAAAATCTTAAAGTGCATTTGCATTATGATGTTATTGTCTTAGGCATTAAATCATAAGGCCTAACCAATCAGTAGTGGCATAAACAACCAATGAAGCATGCTATTGGCTGTCTCTTATGATTTAACACCTGGAACACCAATGCCTAGGACGATAAGGACATAATGTAAATGCACATTTAGTTACCACTGACCCCTTTTCATACTTCCTCTGTCTTCAAGGAGCTCCAGGATAGTGGTCAGAAAAACTACTTTATTTTTGTAGCCAACTACAACTACTTTATCAAAAATGTAGTTAACTACAACTACTTGTTTTAAAAAGTAGTGAAATGTCTTTATAGACAGACAACATACAAACTCTCTCTCAAAACCTATAGGGTACTTCCCATTGACCCAGAATCTTAAAATTTGTCAGTAAGGAAGGTCTTATAGCACAAGTAAAGGAAAAAAAAATCCAGAAATCCTTAATTTATAATTTCATGTCGATTTATTATGTGACAAAATCATCTGAATTAGCCATAAAAAGTTGTTTTAAGGCTGTAACTTTTTGTTGCATTGAGTTAGAAGCTTGAAAATTTTTCACAACAATGGAGATGTTGACCTTATTATTTCATATTAATCTTACATGATGCCTTTATCCATTCCTGAAAAAACAGTCTTGACAAACAGACAGATAACAAAGTGATCCTATAAGGGTTCTGTTTTGTCCTTTTAAGATATGGAACCCTAAATATCTAGACTGCAGTTGAACTACTTGCTTAGAAGGTTCAGTAATTTATTTTTAAGTTGATTAGATTTTTTTATCATTATATTAATGACTTACTTTTAAACAGATGTGAAGCGTTGCGGTTTTCTTTGACCCGGTCCCAAAAGAAAGTGTTGAAAAAAGTACGTCACTTTTTAGCAAGTGGACAGCGTGATAAAGTAAGTTTGTCAACTGTTGCTGAAATAACTTAGTTTTGCTGAACCTTGCAGAAATTCAGCAATTAACAGTGAGCATTGGACCATATTGTATGTTTTGTTATGCTCTCTTCCTTTCTCACCGAAAAATTTTTGGTACTTCTCTATTATCCCATCGACAACTTTTCATAACAAAAAGCTATTGCCAAACTGTAATGCCAAATAAACGGGAGAACATTACCATTGGAATATCAAAATAAATAAATAAATAAAATATAAGAATTTAAGGACACAATTGTTATTTTAATTAATGAAATAACTAATAAATCAGTAAAACATAATGAAAAATACACGCAAATGTCGAATTAAAAACCACTTGATGACATAACAAACATGTATAATGCTTCTGACATCAAGTAAATGGGACTGCCTTTTTGGCATTTAATCTTACATTTTGGCGATAGTTTTTTGTTATGAAAAGTGGTTGGCAGGATAACAGAGAAGTACCAAATTCTTATGTATAATGTTTTTATGTGTAGGTTTTCTTTAGTATGACAGCTATCACTGTAATGAAAACACTTGTCTGTGTAGTGTATACTTTTTTTAAATAATTTCATTGGTCTAAAAAATATTTAAAAAAAATGCAAATTATATTAAAATGACTTGTGTCATCATTCTGGAGAGGAGGGAAACAGAGCAACATAATAAAAGAGCAAGTCATTTTAAGTTCAATTTATTTGCAAAATTATGACACTATTTAATAATATCATATAATCCACTTAGTTACAAAATTTAAAAAAAAAATTATAAAACAGTTGTAAAATTCAGGATTGCAACATTCTATTTAAGACACAACATCTTATAAATGTTGCATCTCTTTGGCTTCCCTCTAGGGTTAAAAATTAACAGTTATTAAAAAGTTTGGTCTCAAAATATGACTTTGATGCCTAGAATTTTTCACACTAGATGTTAAATTTGAAGCTCATTGTTCTTAGTCATTAAAATAATTGATATATTTTTGCACCTTGACTATCGAAATACATTTTCTCACAGTTACACATTCAGCTCACAGCATCATGGTACATGAACCGGATGATTTTAAACTGAAGAAGTGGAGGAAACCTAGACATTATAACTATCTGTAATTTTTTTTAAAAAATCTCATATAGTTGTGTTTTATTAAACATAGCACTTAGATTTTTTTTCTTTCAATGCTTAAAAAAATGTACTCCAGGCATCATAATGATGCTTAGTTTTAGTTTAGGATTCTAATTTCCATCATTGCTTTCCTTTAAAGGGAATGCAACATTCTATTCTTTTGACATCTACTATATTCTCTTCAATTTTAAAACCATTATAATTTTGAATATTGTTTATTTAAAGAAATAGGTACTTGTTTACTTTCCCGTTGACCATAAAAACTTGCCTCTATAAAAATAATGTGTCACCAAATGGCTTGAGTTATTGCCAATAATGGAAAAGCGGGATGGGGTGTTAAAACATGCTGATTAGATGTTTTCTTGGTTTTATGCAACATGAATTAATTTTCAACAAGCCATATTTTTAATGTTTCAAATGTGCAGATATTAAACAAAATCACTTGCCAAACAATTTGATTTAACTCAAATAATGGTGGAAGTTTCAAGGAACAGGTTGCTCTTTATTTAGTCTGAAAATGAGCAAGTATACAGTGTGTCAAAGAGTTTTTAAGACTGGTGCTAGATCTCAGCCTACACTGGTGCCATCAGTGTAATCTCACATGCATTGCAAACCTTGATTTCTGAAGGTGCACTGCCAAAAATTCTGCACATTTGTTAAATTAACTCAAACAAAAAGACTGTTCATTAGAGAAATTTTTTTTTATTGTTGAATTATTAAAGTTGAACAAAGAAAAGTGCACCTTGCAGAGACATCATTTCAGCCGTTGAAAATTATCCAAACTTCTTGAAATCGATTGTGATAGATGAAGAAACATGGTGTTTTCAGTATTATCCTAAAACAAAGCAACAAAGTGTGGAATGGAAGTAAAAAAAATTACCACAAGCCAAAAATACAAGAAAAGTTGCATCCAAAATCAAAACAATGCTCATTAATCCAAAATCAAAACAATGTTCATTACATTCTTTGATAGAAGGGAATAAGAATTTGTTCCAACTGGACAAACAATTACTGGTGAGACAAACAATTACTGGTGAGTATTATTTATGTTTTGAGGTGTTTGATGGCCAAAATTTATTGCATTCATATAGAGTATCAGCAAGAAAACAGTTGGTGTTTGTTGTATGATAATGCATCCAGTCAGAACTCATTTATTGTTTTTAGATTTTTGGCAAAAAATAATGTCCGTGTGTTGAATCATCCACCTTATTTGCCTAATTTAGTACCCTGAAACTTCTGTTTATTACCAAAACATAAAATGAAGTTAAAAGCTGTGTTATTTTGATGATATTTCAACCATACAAACAGCTTTGATGTGTGCTTTGGACACAATTACGCACAGTGAACTAGAACAGGTACTGGCATTCAAATCATTATTAAATAGCTGTAATAAGGATATTGAAGCTGGTGGCTTATTTTGAATAAAAAAAACAAATAATAATTTATTGTTTCTATTTCATTTTAAAAAGCCAGTCTTAAAAATTCTTTGACACACTGTGTATAAGTGACAGATATATCATAAAAATATTTTTCCCATTTAATCCAGGTTAATTCTTTTGATGAGCTATAAATCAAATTTAGTGCAGTTACAAATGCATCTTTAAAGTAATTTTAAAGCCATCAAAATCCATTTCTTATTCAGTAGATTAGCTTGTTACAATTTTTCATCATTACATCAGCATTGTTTATTCATTTTTAGATAAAGTTTCATATAGGACCATTAAATGGAAATTTTTTTGATGGTAGAATCCTCTAATCTTGAAAATACTTTAACATATCCTGTTCTGTAGACAGAACCAGGCTGAGAAAAAGGCCATGATTTTTTTTTTTTTTTTTTTTTTTTATTGAAACAATCTGATATAATTAAAATCAGTTTTTTGAATGGCCACCAAGAGTTGTAGGTTTTCTAATTAGTTTGTCTTCATAATTCATATTCTTGTAAAAAATCTTGCTAAATTTATGTGTACTTTTTGAAAAAATATAATGTTTTTGAAGACAAATTCTAGAACATGGTTATTTTTTGGGTTGGTAGAGGTAGTTTGGTAATACAGTCAAACCTCGTTAACACGAACACTCTTAATGCCAATTACTTTTAGCACGAACTGTTTCCGATTGCCCCTTCCAGTTGTATGTAATGTATTTAGTTCGGATAACACAAACAAAAAAAGTTTCCCCTTGCGTGTTCGCGTTAACGAGGTTCGACTTTACATAGATCATTTTAAAGTAAACTAAATATTTATTGCAAAAATTAGTTTAGAAAAATGGAAAATATTTTTCACTTCCAAAAACATTTTTTCCAGTTTTACATGCTCACTTTTCAAAATTTTCTGCATCTTTTTTTCTAATACAACTTAAATAGTCTAAACAAATTTTGCATTTTCTGTCAGCTCGTATCTAGTTGTAATGTAAATGAGTACAGCATTTTCTACATCTAAAAAACTTTTCAACCATTTTTTTTTTCATTTTTTATTTTGATGCAAGAATCTGGCATACCTTGCCTTTTGCTTAGTACTTATTATTATTATATAGAAGCATCAGTGTATGTCTTTGTATAGATGTTATAGTGATCATAATCTTGCCTTGTACTTTATCAAGATATTTTAATAAATTATAATCAATATACAGTAGACTCCATAAAATCCACAAACGGCTAAAATATGCACATCATTTCAGATGTAAAAAATGAAACTGACAACTAAGATGTAGGTGAAAAATTTAAGTTTTTTCTTTAATTTTAATATTCTGTACACATTTTAATATGGAATTCTGGTTAATATGATTGACGTCATGGTTTTCTCATTAATGAAATATAAATTTATTTATGAAAAATTTCAAAATAGTGCTGATATTAGCGGCAATCACGGTCTTTTTACCAAATACATTTTTATGTATTAATCAAGATTTTTGGTTATTAAGTATGGTTAAACATGAAATAAAACCTTGTTATTTTAAGATTTTGATGTGAATTATCAGTGTATATTTATAAGGAGAGTTTCACTGAATAATTCAAAAAAAAAATTATCTCATCATTATGCATATTTAGTTATGCATTATTAATTATTTACTTGACCTTTAGTTTTAATATTTTAAAAAAAAATCTTAATTTTTATTGTTTTACTTTATTGTAAGCATTCATTAAAATTTCGAATGCATTATTAAATTCAAATTATTGTTTAAAAATTGTAAACAAAACAGAGGCCAGAAATCTGCAAAATTCTAAAATCTGCCCAACCTTCGGTTTTAAGCTCTGTGGATTTTAGGGAGTCTACTGTATATGCAAAAAAGAGAACATCCACATTAAATTTTAATCACCAAATTGTCTCACAAAAAAAAAAAAATTGCAAACACCTAACATCACATTTGGCTTTTTTGGTAAATTTCACCTTAAGATACCATACTGAAAGTCATTTGGTCAAATACTTTAAGAATTATGAAGGTTTAAAGTTTGAAACTCCTAATGTTAAATTCATTTATAACTGTTGCAAAACAGATTGCAATGCAGGTGTTTTTAGTATAAGTCAAAAACTACATGGCGGAATGCACTGTAATTTTAGATTTGCATATTTAAAGCTTCTAGAAATTTAATTTTGTTAAAAAAATCGACTACAACAATTCATAATTTTTTTTACAATTTTAATAGAAAGAAAGTATTTTTTTAAATCAATTCTCCAAAAAAAAAAAAAAAGGAATTCTTAACTCTAGAAGCTTCAAATATGCAAATCCAAAGTTACAGCTCATCCTGCCAAGTAGTTCTTGAGCTATGCTTAAAAAACTACCTGCATTGCAATCTGTTTTGCAACGATTACAAATGAATTTAACGTTAGGAATTCCAAACTTTAAACCTTCATAATAGATAAAATATTTGACTGAATGCCCTCCTGTTTGGTATCCCAATGTAAAATTTACCGAAAAAGCCACATATGATGTCAAAATTAGGTGTTTGTATTGTTAATTTCAGTATAAAAACAATCCCTTAAAACTTTTATAAAAAAAAAATAAATAAAATAATTTCCAGTCATGGCAATTTTTTTCTGTGACACTTTGGAGATTAAAATATATGGGGTGTACTCTTTTTGGGCCGATTACACATATAATATAGGTTAGTTATTTTCAATAACTATCTTACTTTCCAGCGTAATTATCAGCCATCAGGAAATTGTGAGCAACCAATGGATCTGTCTGCTTTTCCCAAGCCAATGGAAGTACAAAATTTTAAAGAATTAAAGACGATTACTGATATTGAACCCTCAGATATAGGTAAGATAAGTACTGGTTGAATTGTCTAGATTTTCTTTGTCTATTACATGACTTTAATTTGCACATATGTGAATGTCAAACATACCGTTTTAGAATGCTATAATTTTCAGATGGTTATTTGCTTATCATCTGCAGTTGAATACAATTGTGATTGCTTATTTTATAGCTTTTTAGCAGTAAAGTTTTGCCTACAGGCATCACACTTTCATATTGGATGATTTTACAAAAATATTTTTTGTATTGATGATTGTTACAAATAAATATATGTATTATAATGATACTGTTTTTGATCCATTTATTTTAAGACATAGTACACTGATTTGTACAATTATGAATACTGTGTGTATTTTTGAGAAATAATGTAGCATATTAAAAATGAAAACTAGTAATCATAGGTAAAGTTATAGAGATTCAAAAGATGTGATTTTATGTCGGTGGATTTATGGTGGTGAATGATTCTTTGATTTTATTTTACTATTCATTCTTAAGTTACTGAATTGCATTTAATAATTAGAATTTATAACAAAATATTAGCTGGATACCAGGAGAAATCCAATCAATTATGACTAATGAATTTGTATTTAAAAAATGCAAAGAAGGAATAGTGGATAAACTGCTTTACAATATTATTAAAGGAGCTTTACACTTCTATTTTATCTGTGCTTAACACATCTATAAAATTTTTTGAGAATGATAGACCCCTTAGTTACAAATTGCATTAAAAAAAAAATGCATTTATTAATTTTTTATTAAGCCAAAAGTTGTCCAAAATCTGAAAGATTCTCTTAAAGAAATGAATCTATAGATATCAATCATTATTTCAATCTATAAACTTTTAATGATAGATTTTTAATCCAAAAGTGGGTAAAGGAAAATATTCTTTGATACTTGTTTTTATTGCTTCTACTGAAAGTTAGTATGCAGAAAGTAGGTCACAAATTTTAATAAATATAGTATGGGGGATAAAAAAGAAAAAGGGAACAATTAACATAAGTGTTTCTTAATAAAATAAAATGCTTGCATTTACAGTTATCTTTATTTAGTCCATTCTGTGAGAAACCTGTAGTATCCTATTTAACATTTATTATTTCAAGTTCAGTACCATTTTTTTTTTTTTTTTTTTTTTTTTTAGAACTAGATTCACAAGATGAGATGCAAGTGTCAATACATAAATTTAATATATTACTTGAGATATCAGAATGAGTTTTGAAGCTGAAGCTTTAAAGTATAAATTAATTTGTAATGTATGGAAAGGATAATTACAGAGTTTCCCCCAGGTTTAAAAAAGGGCAGGGTGCTGCTGGTGAGAAAATGGCACTTTTTTTATTCTTGAGGGCACTTTTCAGATTTTTAAGGGCACTTTTTTAATTGTTAAAGGTTATTCTTTTGGTTTTTAAAGCCACTTTCGATATTTAAAAGTCAAGGCACTCTTTTTAAGACAATATTGAGTCAGTTTTTACTATGAAAGCAAATTTTTTAATGCAAAAGAGAAGAAAAGGCACATTTTTAATGAGGGGCAAGAAGGGTGCTAATTATTTTACTGGAGGGGGCAAGAAGGGTGCTAATTCTTTTTATGAGGGGCAAGAAGGGTGCTATTTTGTAAACTAAAGGGCCGGCAGGATGCAGCACCCTTCTGAAACTGTCTGGGTGAAACTCTGATAATTATATATACATATTTAAACAAAAAAGGTTAATTTTTAACTAATTACTTGAAAAATTCTGTACATTATGCATATTGTATGAAATCGGTAGTACAGACATACTTATTCATCACAAGAAATAAAAAATTCTGGTAGTGTATAATAAATATAAGCTTTTAAAATTTACCTACAACTTTGTATGAAATATGGTAAGAGAATTAAAGTGCTGTACACTTAATAAATTATCTCACCTATATTCGCTAAGCATAATGTGTAATGAAAGTTTCAAATTATGCGTTACATCTAAAACTTGACTTCATTTAAAGTATTAATATCATTCTATAACATACTTTCTGAAAATAAAGAGTTTGCAAGAGTGTGTGTATTATACAATATCTGTTTTACATGTTTTATCAAAAATCTAGAAAAATACTTGACAAATTGCTCTTAAAATTTGGGGATCTAAAGAATATAATTGACCTCATATTTTTCAGTGAAGATTTAATCACAAAGACAATTAAAGGACCAACAACAATTTGAATAAAAAGCTTAATATTGGCAATCATCGTTTCATAAAGATCTTGAAATGATCTTTGACTGTAAAAGTTCTGTAGTACAGATGTATGCATTTGTGTAAGAATAAGATGTATATTCATGAAGATATAAATGTTTCCTTTAAAAAATTCTGCAAGTTTTTTGTTTATAATTTACAGGGTTTTCAACCAAATCTAATGCCATTTTTAGAAAAATTGACAAACTAGATGATAAACATTAATACTGGAATTAAAAAATTAATATGTTGAAAATTTGGTAAAATATGAGTATTAATGTGAAATAATTTTTAACTGCATGTGCATGGATGATAGGACATTTTATCTTTCATAATTTAGTAGTTAACTGTGGGGAGTGTCCCAAAAAGATCGAAACATGCTTTACTTTTCTTACCTGTCGTAGATATGTAAGCAATGCAAATTGCTAAAAGGTTCAAAAATAAGGTAAAAATTATGATTAAGTGGATGAAATAGTCCTGCCACTAATTTTCAAAAATTTACACTTTTTAAATTTTTAAACAGCCCTTGGGTCCTATAAGTTATTCTTATTAAAAGATCTTTATAACGTAAACCTAAAAATGCATGGTTGCACATTATATAGAATTTTGCGTTGTATAGATCACATTTCACACATTATTAAACTTACCTTGTAAACATAGCTAAATATGTCTGAAACATATCAAAATACAGTAAAGTGTCTTTATATTGCATTCCTTGGGACCAGGAGTTGTGTAGATTATAATTTTTTGTGTAATATAGATCATTTCACACATTATTAAATTTACTGTATAAACATGGTCCAAGTATGCCTGAATTATCATTCATTAAATTGCTCATTTTCAAAAAAATTTACTGTAATAATAGATGTTTTTTGATTAAAAAGCTCTGAATTAAGTCGATAAAGTTGAACTAATGTATCAGTATCAAATTTAGTCCTCTAGAGAGTAGCAATCTTTTAAAATGCGGGAATACAGGTGCATCTTAACTACAAAATTCATTGTTTACTTCTCAGAAGTTATGCATTATATAGAGAATTGCATTATAAAGATCTTTTAGAAAATTTTTCTCCATGCTCTGACCAGTAAAACAGTAAAAATTCCATTCTTCTATGACCGAAAGTCATCGAAGCATTTTAACTTACAGAAAGCTTCGAAATTTCATAAAATTTAAAGTATCATAACTCGGTAATTTTTTATTGTAGAAGAATGGAATTTTTACTGTTTTCTTGTTAGAGCATGGAGAAGTAACTTTTTGGAAATTAGTGGCAAGGCTATTTCATCAACATAATCTTAAATCATAACCTTATTTTGAAAACTTTTGCAATTTACAGTGCCTATGTATCTCCAACAGATAAAAAGTTAAAGCACATTTAAATCTTTTTGAGGCATCCTGTATAGGACAACTTATATAAAAAAGTTAATTAAATATCATGAAAATTTAGGAAATTATCGGAATGTAGTGAAAAACCCTGCACTTTACTAATTTTTCTGAAAGTGGCGATTTCTTAAAAATATTACATATTATAAACAAAAAACATGCAGAAACTTTTTGAATTTTTAAAAGAAATGCTCATATTTTCATGAATTTACATACTATTCTTCCACGGATGCACACTTATACAGAGTCTGTATAGTTATTTGCTATAGCTACCGATCATTTTGAGCATTTTATAATACAGGGTGATCACTTTTTTTTCCCAATTTGTTATTGGTTCCCTAACTGCCACTGTACTAAATCTTACTGAAAAATATGAGGTCAAGCATGTTCTTTACTTCCCCAAAATTCAAGAACAATTAGCCTAGTAGCTCCCAAGATTTAATTTCAAAATCAAATAAAGGTGACATGTCTTGCATCTTCTGCTATAAAACTCATTATATTTTATTTTTGTTAGTTACTTATGTTGCTCATAAATTATTGTTCAACATTTTATTTTTCCAGACTCGTCAAATTCTATGATTACAAGTACTTCTTTAACAGAAAGTAAAGACATTTCAACTGTAGCGTCTTCTACTAAGCCTCATGATTCTAGTCATGCTGAAATATCTACTCACCCAGCTTCACCTGCTAAGTCCAGTAAGTGCTGCACATTTTCCAATTAGCTGTGAAATTGAATAATGGAACTTTCAGTTTAAGATACTTGATTTCACTCTAAATTCAGAGAATGATCTGGGAAAAAAGTGCAATGTTGCAGTGTTTTTTCTTGGGGCCCATTTTGTGAGAAGTGAAAATTATTTTTGTAAAATGTATTATATTTTTATGAAAAATAACATTTTATAATGAAAGATGAAACCCAATTCATCAAATTTGAATCAGGTATTTATTGATAATAGCTTCTGCTATAGTCTATCTGCTAAAGTTTTTCTTTCTGAGGAACATGTTTAGTTTGCAAATTACACATTAAAAAAAAAAATAATAATAATTAATGAAGAAAACATTAAAGATCTGTATTGTATATAATTTACTTGTCACACAAGAGTGGCAAAATATCTTTTTAATTAAAAATTAGAAAATATTGATTAATCTATGATTGAATAATCTAACTGATAAATATTGATTAATCTAACACTTATAACATTGTGTGTAAATAAAATCTGCAATAAGGCATTTCCTCCTTTGTTTTTTATAACTACATAAATTACAGACTTTAAGATTCACTATTAATTGAGTTATTTACCATGCTCTATTCAAAGATATAATACATTCAAAGGTGTATTTTTTTTTTTATTATTGTTTAAGTTCTAAAAAGTATTAATTTGTATTAATTGTTTCACCCCCCCCCCCCTTTTTTTCATGAAATTCTTACACTTATAGTAATGACTAAATAAGTTCAATTTACTTTAAAATTGTCTGTTATTTAAATCTTTATGCTGAATAAGTTCTGCAAAGTCACTTTTTATATGTATGTATAATAACAGAAATTATTTTTGGTAGTTAATAATACTGAATTTTAATTTATTTCTTTTTAGACCAAGATACTGACAAGCCTTGTAGGAAGGCGAAAGAAATACGCCGTGAAAGGAAGCTTCAGAAGTTGTTAAAAAAAGGCATTCCTTTGCAAGAAGCTTTATCATCAGTAAAGGTTTGCATTTTTCACATTAATATTCTTTAAACCAGACTTAATAATATAACCTATGTTGACAATAAATAAGTGATTGCTTAATAGAGTAAATTTTTTAGAAACATGTTATAATTCCACGACTCTGCAGTTTGTTAACCATTTTATTTATTTTAATACTAAATATATTTTAAGAATGTATAAATCATAAAATTTAATTAAGCATGATTTCATAATATCCTGTGGGGAATGGGGAGAAACTGAAGACTTTTTTAAAATTTCTAACTTTGTTAAGTATAACAGGGTTTTGTTTTTAGGAATTTTTCTTAATTTCAAATATGTTTGCCTATTATATTTCCTGATTTCAGGAATTTTTTTAAGTTATTTTTCAACAACTTTTAAAGAGACGATTTGTACAATGGAAATTCAGAAAGTATCTTTAATAGTTTAAAATTTGTGTAAATATTTTAAATAGTTATATAAATTTTCAACATATTTTATTGGTTACAATTTATAAGTTGATTAAAAATGGTAATCACCCTCTCCCTACTTTTCCCCCTTTAATATAATTCCAGTTTTAATAGTTTCATTTTAAGTAGAGCTTGAAATGCTCCTGAAATAATTTTTCTTTAGAGACTAGATATTAAGAATAATAATTTTTTTTCCCTTTTAAGAAAAACCTTTTAGTCTTTTGATGTATTGTTCCATTTTAAATCTTCACAGGTTAATCTATACTAACTTTAATTTTTTAAGTTATCTCTTTTATAATTATTTCGGATGTTTAATTTACAAGTAAAAATGAAAATTAGTTTTGTGTATTATATAAGTATTTTGTCTTGTATTATAATGGGCCAGATATCTATATATATTTTAATTATGTAATCAATAATTTCTTAGAATTTTAGTACATACTTGTTAAGCAGACTACTTAAAACTAACAGTAATTGTGCTTGACCACTGACATTCATAACTAATGACCAAAGGCATGACAGGTTAAAGTTGAAAAATATTTATTACCTGAATTGTAAAAGCTGACTATCTATTTTGAAATGAATGCTCTGACTTTTAAATATCAAAAGTGCCTTTAAAAATTAAAAAAACTGCCCTCTTTCTTACCAGTTGTTACTAAGCAGATTTTTTAAAATTTTTTTTTAAAGAGGTCTTAAATTTTGTTGTCATTTTGAAACATATTGAAAAGTATCAGTGTGAAATTGAAACTCCATTAGTAAAAAATAAATTTAAAATTAAATTAAAAAATAAATAAAAACTTCAAAAATGCTTTTAAAATCTTGTTACTTTCAAGGGCAATAAAATGTAATATACCCTTCATCGGGTGTAGCATCCATATGTTCTACTTTGTGGTGATCACATGGATGTTTTGCTTGATGAAAGAAAATATTAAATTATTGCTTTTGAAACTAATTGCTATTTCATTTCTCTTCCTTTCTTTAAGCATTTCTGGAGTTTGAGTTTTTCTGCATTTTAACATCACATTAAAACTTAACATTTATTTGGACTTATTACTTGTTCTTTCATTCCAGAAGAAACCGATTGAGCCAAAGAGTGTTGAAAACTTTTTGAATGATCCCTTTCCTAAAGAACCTATGTATAAATTAGAGGTAACACTATACATTGACATATGTTTTACTGTTTTGAAGTTAATGTAGTTTTTTTGTTTTTAAGTTAATGTAGCTTTTTATATATAACATTTATATTAATCTTTATTTAAGATCTTATGTTCTATTTTAAACTAAACTTTTATTGCACTTATAATGTTAATTTTCCATATTGTCATATTTGCTAAATGTTTGCATAGGAATCCAAGGTACTTTGTAGATTCAAGTATTAGATGTTTGTTCATACTCTTTATTATATGTGATTGTTTTCTAACTTTAATTTTTTAAGTTCTTTTACAATTACTTTGGGTGTTTAATTTACAAGTAAAAAGGAAAATTAGTTTTGTGTATTGTTGAGAAAGTACCTAGCACATTTGTAGCTTAGCTCGTCAAATTAGGTAGCATTTACATAAAAGATTTAAGACATAAAAGATCATACTTATTCTTTGTTTTTTATAATGAATGAATGCCGTGGACCATTTTGAGCTATTATTATTATTAAATGCATATTTCATCGTTAGTCTTAACCTTCATTTAAAGAAATTTCGTATGTCAAGAATTCATATGTCACAGAAAAAAAAAAAAAAAAAGAAGTGATTTGAAAATTATTATGGTAAAAAAGTCCATATATTTTAAAGTATTGGTTTATAATGGTATTTTTAGCTTTTCTCCATCCAAGAATCTCTAAAATCATGATGCCCTTTTGTGACATATAATTCTTATTTAAAAAGTGAACTTTTATTCACATGGAGGAATCTTAAAAGGCTTAAGTCTATAGAAACTTCCAAGGAATGTAACATCATGGGAAAAAAAAAAGAAGGAGGAAGAAATTACCAATTGATTGTTTAAAAAAAAAAGAAAATGAGGAAACAGCAAATAGTTTTAAAAAATGTAATAAAGAACATGCAATAAAAATAAACTATTTTTAATTGAAGCTTTTTCTGAAACAGTTAGATAATTTTAATTACCATACAAGTCTCAAGATAAGTAGACTAAAATTAGTAAGGTCCACGTGCTTCATGTCAACTACATAGAGGTTTTATGTTGGGTTCTAATTTAGTCAGCTGTAATGTCCAGCCTCCTTGTTGGGTAATATACAATGAGTTTTTTTCCTTCATTAGCAAATCATTTACAGCACTAATGGCTACATGCAGCTAAATATAATGATGGGAATGGTAACAACAGATTTCTTGCAAATTTGGTTAAATTTGGGTATTTAGTTTCTGTTTCATTATGAAGTCATACAATCCCTTTAAATGAACATTAATAATCTCTTTAAACTAACATTAAATCTTTTATATTGATTAAGTTTCACTACTTCGTCTTTTTGCTTTCTGAGAATTCTTTACATTTTATTAAGTTTAAAAAGTGAATAGAATTCTTGGGGTTTAGAAGAAAGGAAGGGAGAAAAGGTACTTTCTCTGAACTGCTGAGGATAAATATCAATTAGGGAGATGCTTAATAAATATTGTTTATTATAACATTGCTTTTCTTTCCCTCATGTTAGCTTTATTTAAAACAGTAAATGATGCAGAAAAAGCCCTTAACCTTCTGCATACGTAGTAAGCATTCGATACAAGTCCTTTCATTACTGTAAAACTTAATGATTTCAACCACCTTTTTTAATCACTTAGTTGCTGCAAGTATCACCATTAATCCTTACAGGGGCTAGTAATTGTTTTTCTGTAATGTTGAATCCATACCAGAATTTTTGAAAATTCTATTTAAAAATAAGGAAGTGCAATTTTACAGCTTTTTTTTTACCAATAGTTATAGAAATAAAATTTTATTCAAAGATACTGGTACACATCTTTATTAAAATTAGGTGGGGTAAAATATATCCCACCTAGATAGGAATTTGGGTTGTACTCAACTAGAAAATTCTGCTTAAAGTCAAAATGAAACTTGACCTTACAACAACAACAAAAATAATAAATAATTGTGAAACCGACCCGAATCTGAAATATTCAAATCTGAATCCAAAGTGAAAGAAAACTAATTCATATTTGAATACAACTATAGAAAAGTAGTCTACAATTATATTTGGTGATATCATTTTTTTTTTTTTTTTTTTTTTTTTTGTATAAAATTGAACACATTATACTAATTAATATTCAAATATATAGTTTTTTTCATTAAAGAAATATTCAGGATTTTTTTTTTTTTAAATGTTAAGTGAACTTGAAACTGATTCTAACCTGAGATGTTTAAAGTCAACACGACTTACATCGAATAAAAATAGTGTAACCCTGACATGACTTGAATCAGGGTTTGGGTTGCTTTCAGCTAAAATCGGGTAAGCCAACCCAATGCAGAACTCTAATTCGACAACCCTTCCAGGGTTAAGCACATCCATTACTCATTTGTGGATCATGAGAGAATTCAGGATAATGTAATACATTTTATTAAAGTGAGAAGTTTAAGCTGTACTTCTGGATTTGAATTGATTGATTTACTTTAACAGTGTTGAAACAGTGATAAATTTGTATTGTTATAAACAAGCAATTTAATTCTTTTGTATTCTTTGAATTATTTGAAGAGTCATTGGAGGCTTCTAAGTTAAGTGATGTTATTGCCCTGAACAGGGAGAAATGAAAAAGTCTCAAAACTATGTTTATTGGTTGAAGAAATCCATTGCGTAGTGGAAATTCCTAAGGATGATGATGATGATTTTTGGATATTTAAATTGCTTTTTGATTTTGTGGTAAATGTGAATTTTTGTGTTGTTATGTTGGTAGTTGCTAATTATCCCAGCTTAGAAATTTTTTTGTGACAGTTTTATTTGCCAAATTAAAAAACATGAAAATTAAAAATTTCCAAATGTGAACATAAACTGTATGTTTAAAAAACATCAAAGCTACTTCAAAACTATTTCAACAGCATCTAAAATGCAAGGAGGAAAAAAAGGACATATATATATATATATATTTATTGCATATGGGGTTGGGATGAGGAAGGGTGGGGAGGTGTTGATAAAGTGACTGTTTATGGGGGAAAGTATAATCCAATTGCCCCCATAATTGCATTAAAAGATTGATACTTCCATTTTATAGGAATCTTGGTGCAATAGAGAAAAGGCTAGACTACATTTTGAAAGAAAAGCAAAAATTTCAAAAGGACTTGCTTTCTATAAACTTTTATTTACATTTTAAAACCCCATCAAATTATTATATCTTTATAAAATAACTATCAATGTATCAAATACACCAGCAATTTGTTATTAATATTTACACTTTTTAATGCATACATCAGAGGCAATTTGTTTAATATGTATGTAAGTAAGCCATATAATAATACAGGAATCGAAATGCCATAAGAAAAAAATATTTCAGAGCCATTGAAACACCTTTCATCTTGAAACCTCTTATATTGCATTCCCAGATATTATATTATTTAAATTTTTCAAATTCAACAAACAATTACATATTATTACATATTCTCTTAGAAAAAAGTTTTTTCCTCATTTTCCATTGCAAGTAAATTAAAAATAGTAAACATGCTAGAGAAAAAAAAAAAAATTTAGCAGAGACATTTTTTTCAAACTGATAAAATGCAAATTGTGTGCAGATTGGAAAGTTTATCATTGGTCACTGTTTCATTTTTGTGGCTGTTTATAATATTTGGCAAAAAATTGCACTTTCTTAAGACTAGAATATGCCAATGCCAAGTCTCGTATATAAAAAAGAAGTACCAAATGATTTTCATATTTAAAGTGCTAAAGGAAGTCTACTAAAAATATGTATCCAAATGTTGTGTTGCAGAATCTTGTTATTTCTTAAAATGTCATTTTGCACAGCTTCATAAACTTTAGGGTGTTCTGAGTACGATTTTTTGTAGCTGTATTAACAAAGTTATATTTGCGATTTACAGTTTGATGAACGTAATATGGTTTTTTCAATTGTTGCATGAAATAACCTTTTCAGCTTGTGAAAGAAAAAGTCCTGGCCTGTACCGTGAGAAAAAGGTAGCTTCCCTATTCTTTCTTTTTAAGAATTCAGCTAATTTTACACGAAGCTAAAATGCATGGAACCCAATTGTAGAAGATTCCTAGAGTTTTCATCAATTTTAAATTTGAATGGGAATAATAATAATTAAAAAAAGTAGTTGGTTTCGTTTATTGTGACCTATTTTTGTCACCAAATTTGAGAGTCATTTATGTAGTTTTAATAAGCATATGAGAGTTGGAACAATGGTTACAACAATGAAAGTAAATTTGTGAGAATCCACATTCACAAAACTCATAAATTAACCCTGTTTTTGGAGGAATCTCTTATTCTTAATCTGTTGTCTTGTTTCAAATGCCAGTCACCCTATAATTTCAAACTGCTATATCTCAGCCATTTTTTAATGTATAGATGAAACAAAAAATGCTCTGAAATCCTTGTATCAAAGCGGTACAGTTAAGGAGAAAAATTTTTTGGATTTCTAAAATTTTTTTTGTGTATCATTTTTAATTTGAAATCTATAAGTGGCTGCCATTTTGAAACTAGATGGCAGGTGAAGCTAGCCAACAAACTCTAAAAAAGGATCTTGGTAAGTCCTGTACACATACTCAGTCATATCCAAATTGGTTCATAAATATGAATGCTATCGCATTACAAAAATCATATATATATATTTATATATAAATCAACATTTCAACATAGGGTAGTTTTGGGGTCTGGAAGCCACAATCACTGAAAATAACACCAAAATCTTCCAAAATTGCTTTTCTCCGAATGGCAGCAATAGGTGTAATTTCTTACTTTTTGCAATAGGAGCTAACTTACCCAATAGGGAAGAAGGAGGGGAGGGGGGAGTCACAAAGAAAGTCTGAGCCAGGATAACGAACAAGTACCATTGCTTTATCATATGGTTAATAATTATATAAATTTTTTATGTATTGCATATGTTTATTGTTACATTATTTTATCTTTTAATTAAAAAAATTTTCTATTGATCCAATTAGTTTTTTTGAAATACTGCACCTATTTGAACTGGAAAGTACTTATATAAGCTAGTTTTATATTTTGCTTTCAGCTGCAATTGGTCCCTTCATCTTCGAAAAATCCCCTCTTTACTCAAACTTTTGAAGAATCTTACTCTTTATATAAAAAATATCAGACGGCTATTCACCGGGACACTCCTGAAAGGTGTACAGAAAACCAGTTTACTCGTTTTTTGGTGAAAAACCCATTTCAGGTAAAATATTTAAAAATTAAACTAAATTTTTCACTTTTAAAAGTATCTTATGCACTACTTAAGCATGTTTACACTCTAAATCATTGTTTGTATTTAAGAAAAGTTTGTATCTAGGATCGCTAGTAGTGCACTGAATTAGAATAACTATTGCTCTTTTATGCTTACCATTTACAGTTGGTGTCAAATGACTGAGAAAATTGTTCTGTAATTTAAAATTAAAAAAAAAAAAAATATTGCTTATCGCAGATTTGTTGAGTAAAATGCATTTTTTGACGGGTTTGTAGTTGCTGCAAGAATTATAAAATCTTTTTTCTTTTATGATTTTGCTTGTAGCATTAATTTTTTTTTATGATGAATGAACTGAAATTTGGAGGCAGATTGGTAATTCACTTTACTACAGAAATAATGTTTTGATTTTTAGAGTTTTTTTTAATGAATGGTCTTGATAAAATTGATTTTTTAAATTACTATTGGGGAAATTTGTGAATGTTTTTTCCAATCTCATTTCATTGTGAGTAGAGTTTTCCTTTTTTTCGTAAATAGATAAGAACAAATTAGGGTATAAAGTTATTTATAGGTTTGTAAATAAATAGTAAATAGAGCTTTGTGAGTGTCACTTTATCTTTGGTTTTACATAAATTAATCATAATGAGATAATTTGGGGGAATTAATTTATTTTGTAATGCATAAATTATTCTAATTGGCATAGGAAGATCTTATTTTCACAAGTTTTTGTATTTTATTTTATGATTTAACTACTGTCGTTATTGTTTTTACTATCATTAGCTAACTTTAAACTAAAAAAAATTATAAAATTTGTCATCAAACTTCTCAAAAACATGTAAATAAAAATTCAGTTTTTTCTGTTGTCCAATTTCATGTATTTTTAATCACTACTCTTGATTGAATGCAGATATTCTATTCTTAGAAATTGTGATAAAACCTGATGTATCTTCTAGTTTAATAATGGTGAGATGGTTTTTCCAATAAATCATTTTGAAAATTAATAAAGATCTTGTTTTAAATATCAGAATGAACGTTAGTTGACCGTTCAAGCTAACATCTTTAGTGCAATCATAATAGTAGAAGCTAAAAGAAGCAAGGTTTATTTTTGATGATTTCAGTTTTGAAAACCATGAAGATAATTTATTAGCTTGCAAAAACTCATTTTTCATGAAGCATTAAATTATTCATTAATGTGTATAAATATTTTAAATTAATAAGCAAAAATAATTTTATTGGGTCTCTAATTCTGAATATTCTCTTACCATTCAGCGAGCACACTGTCATAAATTTTAAAACAAGTGTGATTTTTCTTACACTTTTTTCTTACAAATAGTACTGAAATTAAAATTCAGTTTTTACTACTGTTCTCAAATGTCTCTTATGCTACTAGAAATGCAAAATATTTTATAACCATAATAACTGCTGTAGGTAAAAAAAAATATATATATGACACTCGAATACTTGTGCAAAAAATTAAAGATCAACCATTGAAAGGTTAAGCAACTAATATACTGAAAGGGTTTTTCAGTATAAAGACATACTAAATGATACAAGAATGATACTCTTCTGCAGATTCCTTGTTCTTCCCTACCCCATTCTTCCATTTTAATATCTTCTTGGTATTTCTCATGGAACAACATTTTAAAGCATTAAAAAAAAAAACATTTTGGATTTTTTTTTTCTCCCATTGCTGCAGTCTTTTGTGCATTATTCACTTCTTGGCATTCTATGCTTGCAAGAGTCATGAATAAGGCTTGACATTTCTAACACAGTTCCTTTGCTTAAATAAAAGCTTAAGGTGCTAAATAATTAGCACAAATGAAAAGACTTTCCAGTTTCAAGTTGTGGTATTTCAAGACTCACTCTTTCAAAAACATTAAAACATTCTTTTCATATTCAGTTAAGACTTGTGCCTTCAAATACAGATTCAGCTGAATTTGCATCCACATTTGACGAATCCTACAACTTGTATAAAAAATATCAAATGAAAATTCATCAGGATACAGAGGATGCTTGTGACCAAGATTCTTATCAAGACTTTCTTATTGAATCACCATTTGAGGTATTATTTAAACATTTATTAATATTTCCACACAAAATTAACAAGTGTTTGGTTCTCAGCATTATTATAATTTTTTCAATTTTGAATTGTTTTATACTTTTATATAATACAAAAGTTAAAGTTATGGCTCTGAAATGAATTTAATATTATTTTTTTTTTACTATGTATTTCCTTTCAAATTCTTATACTTCAGACAAAGAGTTTCTTTTCAGTATATACAAGAACATTCAGTGCAAAATTCTTTATTTTTTATTATACGTCAAAATTGTGTATGTATAAAATCTGAAATTTTTAGGATCTATTTCCTAATGAAATACTTGAAAAATTTGTAAAAAAATGTAATTGGTATTTTTCGGTTAACCTATAAATAAAGTTAAACATTGAAGATATATATATTAGTGGTTAATAGTGATATGGTGCAGCCTAAGGAATAATAATAAAATATTAAGTTAGGAAACTCAGTTAAAAATAGAACCCAGATACAGCTGTTCCACATCACAAGTTTATTTAAATAACTGAAATTATCTTAAAACTTTAATGCATTATTATTATTATTTTAACTTCAGCTATTTTAAATTAAAATAGACTATTTAAATACAAATGATTTATGTTGTTGGATAAACATCTCTTGAAACTTTACTTTAAAATGTTAAAAATATTATAGGATATTAGATTTTGTTATTATTATTCAAACATAAATTTATTGTATTAAGTTTTAAAAAGCTGTAAAGGGAATTTCAGCATTTCCCGTAATTGAGGAAAGAAATGCCATTCCCATTGTTATCACCGCACCCTCGAAAATTGACATCATTTTGTAAGAAATTGGATCCATCGTAAATGCCACAGTCTAAAATGATTATTTTGTTTTATTAGGCGGCAATAAGAATGAAAAATATCACATAAATACAGCTGAAATAACGGAATTATATCAATTCCAAAATTCTTTAAAAAATAAACTTCCAAAATTATTATTGAATAAATAATTTTGGCAAAAAGATTAAAAAAATCTGCACTATCAGGTTGTTGTAAGAACAGGAATTTTGAAATAATGCACTAATTGGGGATTGTTATAACAGAAACTTTAAAATTCATTTAAAAAATAAACTTTCTAAATTATTATTGAATAAATAATGAAAAAGATTTTTTTAAATCTGTGCTATGAGGTCATCTTAAGAAGGGGAATTTTAAAATCACATACTAATGAGGGATCATTATAGGACTTTAAAATTCATTTAAAAATAAAACTTCCAAAATAATTATTGAATAAATAATCAAAAAGATAGAAAAATTTCTGCACTATCGGGTCATCGTAAGAACGAGGATTCAAAAGTCTGACTCTAATGGGAGATCATTATAACAAAATTTGAAACAAGCTGTGGCAGCAACATAGTCCTTGTCAATGGATATATTAGTGATTTCACGAGAGTAGCTGAAACTAAATTGTACCAAAAGAGATAAATTTCAATTGCTAAATTCAGAAAAGCAGCTTTCCAATACTATGTTTCTACAGGAAGATTCCATTGTCGTTCCCTCATTACTCTATTCACCATATATCCCCCAAAAAGATGACTCATGTATTGTTTTCCTTGATTGCATTTACTATCTGCAACATCACAATCAAGGAAAAAATTATTAAAAAAACAAAAGGGTGAGTGAAAAAAATTCTAAATGTATTTCGAAACACTGAATATTTTGCACAAAATTTTCATAAATGCTGTCCTGGTATAAACACCACATTTCCAAAAAATTAATTTTTAAACTCATAAATGCTACAGAATTTCTTCCCTAAATTACAGTAATGACTTTTACTGAAATTTGGATAAGGATATAGGTAATACTTTCTGATTTATTCAAGCTGTTTTTTTTTTTTTACTTTTCATGTTAACTTAAAACTTCTCAATTGGCCTAAAGTTCTCTAAATATTCCTTTTATTTTATTTATCTAGAGTCTAGATGGTCATTCATCTTCTAAATCTGGTTCCTATGGATCTTTCCACCATCAGTATTGGCTGAATGGCAAATTAATAGCAGTTGGTGTGATAGACATATTAGCCTACTGTGTATCATCAGTGTATTTCTATTATGATCCTGATTATAGTTTTCTTTCATTAGGAACCTATGCTGCATTAAGGTACAGTCTTTTAAAAATTTACTTTCATTTAATGTCTGACAAATAAGGTTCTTTCTAAAAAATAAGGTTTTGTATCTAATTTTGTTTTTCAAAGTGAAGCATATTTTGCAACAGTAAGAATTGTAAAAGTAAAGTATCTAAGTAAACTGTATAGGTCTATGAAGCAAAGAATTTTTTTATACTCTACAGCAGGGTTTTTCAAAGTATAGTACATGTACCCCTTGAGGAAATGTGAAGTGGTTCTAAGGGTGCCCGACCTTTCAATATCAACTATCACAAAATATAACAGTACACCAGGAATAGATGTTAAAATTGACTTATGATTGTACCTCAGCAAATTTAAATCAAAACTTTAACAAATATTCAAGCATAAATAAAGGTACCCATCGCATTACAAAAATTTGCTGCATTAAATGTAAATAAAAATATTTTTCTGTATTTATTCATTGCTATTTTTGTTTTCGTTTTCTATTAATTAACAACCCATCTAATTTCTTCATGGGATACATGAGACATAAAAGTTTGGAAAGTACTGCTCAACAAGTATTATTTCATTTTTAAATTTTCAAAGTTATTTTTTTCTACTTTTTTTTTTCTTTCTATTTAATTTCTTTGGTAATGATGAAAATGTAAAAATCAGCTTGTGCTATGATGAGAGTCTGACTGACCCTACTTCAGGTTTTGGGACAAAGATTTATTTGGAAGCCTTCATTGACAGTTTTACTATCACAATTTGTATCTATTTTAAGAAAAAAAGGCACCTGGTTCTTTTATTTTGGGTACCTCTTAGAAGTGGGGGTCCAGGGTAACTACCACATTTGCTGTTGCAGTAAACAGCTCCTGTCTACGATTGTATGTATATTATTTCAATTTATGAATGATTTATATTTCAGTCATTAATTATATTCAGTGTTTAATGTGATGACATTTGACTGTACAGTTTACTGTAGAAAGTCTTAACTTAACTAAGCTGTTCACTTATGATATCTTCTATCAATATGCTATTTTTTAATTATGTTATCCATATTAATTGAGGGTCCCTCTGCAATAACAAGGCAAGTAGAGTTACCTTGATGCCTGGTAAACAATGTAAAAAGAATGCATTATTCATCATATATGGAAATATAAATTTTATGATCATAAGCAAAGAAAATATGTCCGAAAACTTTTCCTAATAGAAATATATGCAAATAAGTTATATTCCAAATTAAAATGTTGAAAGAAAATTTAAAAGCTTTGTAGTTGAAAACTTCATTTTCACTTGCCTTGTTATTGCAGAGGGCCTGCTTCAATTATTTGTATTTCCTACATAATGTTATATTTGAAAATATTCCATACTAGCAGACCAGTCGGCATTGTTGCCCGGAATTACCATGAGGGTTAAATAATTAGAATTAGACAATCTGTAATTATATATTATTTAAAAAAAAAAACTTTAAATACTCTGCAGAATAAAAATTTCATTTCATTTCCCATTAAAAGCAACCCCCCCCTCCCCCCCCCAGTATTTTACTCCTGAAAATTTCTGACTTTCATTCATGTTTGGGCCTGCATCTCCTAAATCCCTTTGACATTTCAGTTTTGCCAGAGGTAGGAGCAGAGAGATCTGTATGGGCCAAGCTGGCAAAATAAAGACAATTTTTTTTTAATGAGCCGAGCCAATTTTTAAAAAATGAGTCGATAAAAAAATTAAACAGGCCAGCCAGACTGATAAAAAAAAAAATAAGCAGGCCAACTGGCCCAATATAACAAATTTAAAAGAGTTGGATTATAAGCTGTCAAAATATGAAAAAAAAATTTCAATAGAGCTGTCTGGACAGTTACATTGTGTCTTAATCTGGTCTGAAAATTTTCAGCAGATATGGGCTGGTCTCAGGCTTATATTTTTTTTCTGCATACTCGAGTCAGACCTGATCTGTATTTAATTGTCCATTTGACATTTAAAGCAGACAATTTTTTTTTTGTAAAAATACTAGTGATAATGAACTTTTGTTAACAGAATCTTTGGAAATATACTTTAATAAATTACAAAGAAATATTTACAAAAATGTACTTTTTTTAATTATTCACCTTCAAAAGTTATTTTGTTTTAACCATCTTTTTTTCTTTTATTTTAAACTACATTAATTTTTTAATGAGTCTTTATTTGAATGTAATAGTCTAAGTGATCATTAATGTTACTATTCTGTATTGGATGGCTTGCGAATATATAATCTGAAATATACTGTAAAATTTTTGCATAAATATGCCTTTAAAAATGTCTGAATTGTATGCTAAAAAAAATTAGAATTTTTTGTTGAAATAGAGTCAGTCCAAGCCGTAAACTGCAAAAATATAAATGGCCCAGGCCCTAGCTGAACTCTTAGTTTTTACACGCCTGCAGATATTTTGGCCTATGCAGTCAACTGGGGAGGAATAACCACATGTGTGCTTATTTAATATAGCATTAGGTGTTGGTAGACAAAATTGTCAGCTATAAATGCTCAGTATGGGAATTACAATAGATAAAGATTATAAGAGATTAAATCTTCTATTTGTGTAAAGTCAAATAATTTTTGTAATTATTATTAACACGTTGAGTGCCACCCTATATATGAATTAAGCTTTCATAGGGTGCCATTATTACATTTACAGCCCTGCCACTGGTGACTATTTTTGTATTCTATTCGCACCCCTATTTAAAAAAAAACAATTGTAGTATATTTCTCTTGCACATGTTGTCAAAGTGTATGTGAAAATATTTTGTTATGAGAAAGTGGTGTGAGATAGAATTAAAAAATAGTCGCCAGTAGCAGCCCTGCATTTAGCGGTAAACTAATAATTTTAGTGATATTTATTACAAGTATAAGTAGAACTTATAAAAAATGTGTTTTATGCACTGCTAGTTGTCACGCAAAAAATGCTTTATCTAGGTGCCATAGAATAATAGTAATGTATATTACTGGAGTGCTATAAAAATAGATTTATATATGACCGCTGGCGGTACACAACTAATAACAAGAACGAAAAATTATGCATCAAGCATAATTATGTAACACTTTCCATCTCTTCCAAAATAATTTTACAAATCATTACCGTTTTAATCAGGTGAAAGATAATATCTAAGTAAACAATTTAGAAAATACATAACATATTGAAAACCTAATTTCAGGAATTATCAGCAATATTCGCAAAAATATCCGAATTCTTTTGTGCAGCCCTGTATATGATCTATAGATTTGTATATATGTTACATAGAACGCTAACTTTTAGTTCAGATAGGAAACGCGTAGCACAGTTTGGAATTTCCCTCAATAAATGTAAATGTACTCCAGAACTTTTGTGCTGCCCTGTATAGGATTTATAGAATTTATACACACCAAGTAGTAGAAAAAAAAAAAAAAAGAGTTAAATTTAAAAACGCGTTAAGCAACTGAAAAAGTACTTCCAGCAATTATTGTCAACAGACAGTACCAAATTCTTTTGTGTCCCTGTAAATGAACGATAAATGCTATACTCTAAATATTCTATAGTAAGCCTCTTGTAATGCACCTTAGTCACATATATAAATTTCAATTTGTTTGACATATTTAAACATGCTTAAAATAAACCGCAAACTGTTTTTCATGCAACGGAATTCTTTTGAGTGTCCCTGTAAAACAAATTTAAATGCTATACACACCATATTCTATAGTAAGCCTCTTCTAGTGCACCTCAGTGATATATATCAATTTCAATATGTTTGAAATTGTATAACATCATTAAAATAAACCGCAAATGATTTTTCCCCATAGACTATAATGTAAAGGAATTCTTTTGAGTGTCCCTGTAAAAACTATAAGTGCTACACACTTCATATTTAATACTGAATATGTCATAGTAAACCTTAATAACATATATCAATTGCATGACTATACATATATATCTATGCGAGTTAGAGTACGGCAGACATACAGACAGACAAACCGAATTCATAAACACTTTTCAACTATGTTGGAAAGTGTTAAAAATAAAGTGTGCACCTCTAGTGGTACACATGTCACTCAATGTGTTAAAAGTGTTATTATTAATTGCATAAATTATTTAAGGTTGTTTTCAAATCTAAGCAGGCTACTTTCTGACACATTCCTGAATTCAGTTTTATCCATAACACATGTAATTGGTAGGTGCTCTTATGCTAGAACTATGAAATGAAATAGCATTTTCCATTTTTTGATAAAGACAGAGGATTTTTCAGAAAATACCGTCAAAGTGGATGTTTTGCAAGAAATTTCTAGACATGACAGCTGAAAAATTGTTTTCATGAGACAATTGCTTATAACTTAAGATGTAATCTATTTATCGAAAAATAAAAAAAACTGTTCAATTCCAAATCACTTACTTTAATAATCATGCTTGCTAGTTTTATGCTTTTACATTTAAAAATGGGTCTGGAAATGTGTCAGAAAGTTTTGCTTTTTTGAGCAGAGAAAAATATTCTCATGAGAACATTCTTATGTACTTTTATTTTTAAATTCTTTCACCTTTTCTTATGTGGAGATTTTTTCATTTGAAATAATTATGCTTTATCGATAAAAAGTTCCTAAGAATGTAAACATTTTTTTATGCCATATATATGTATATAGAATGTTATTTTCTCTTTTACCTGATTAGGGAGATAGCTTTGACTCGTGAATTGAACAAAAGGTTTCCAGACATTAAATACTATTATATGGGTTATTATATCCATTCTTGCATCAAAATGAAGTATAAGGTAAGTTAATAATTTGCACTTAATGTTTTACTTCTGTAAAAGTTCCCCATCCTTTTTTTTTTTTTTTTTTTTTGAAAAGTATCAAAAGGAAAAAAAAAAAAAACCTTTATGTCTTTTAATGTTGCTGATGTGTATTGAACAGATTTACAAATTTATTTTAAGCTTTCTACTAGCATTATTCCAAAGTCATTCATAGTAATAATTCGGAAGCAATAAGTAATAAGCAGCACTTAGACTATCTAGGGCCCTGGCGCAAGCATTAGTCGGGGGGAGGGGGGGAGGGTTCTGTCTATCCATTGAAGTTTTTCATGAATTTCTTGTGGCTAATTTCATACAAAATAGCTATAATTTCATTGGCATTTTTTTTTTATAATGACTGATTATCCTTCCTTTTCATGTTCTCTAAATCTCCCATAATTGAAAAAGATTGGATTTCATATTCTTGAATTTCATTATATATATATATATATGAAATATATATAATGTGATATATATTATATATAATGTAATATATATATGGAATATATATATATATATATATATATATGAGAAACAAATTAAAAAAATTTCGCCATTGGCCTCATCAAAACTATAATTCTGTGTAAATCCCATTATTCTACATTATTTTCTCGATCCAGTATTTCGATTGTCAAAATTCCATCTAGCTAAAAATACTTTATTCTAAATTCATTCTCTTAAAAAAATGGCTCTGATCGCGCTGTTCTATTAAAATTACACACTTTTGTTTCATTAAATAAATGCATCCTAGAACTTAATTCTTTTAAAAAACACCAATCTCCCAGCTAAAAATATTTTAACTCTCTTGAAATAACAACTTATATCTTTTTATTTTCTTATTTTTATTTCCCTATGTTTTCTGACAAAACAATATTCTTTCTCAAAATTATGAAAGCTACTTCAGTCTCAATGTAAAATATTATCTTGGCATCTTGCCCATGCTCGATAAAACCTACGTATTTTTTTCTTTCTTCTCTTCTTATTTATTCGAAGGAATTAGATTTTGCGGTAATGTTCTAGAAGTATTTGTTTCCCGCGTTTTTTTTTTTTTTTTTTTCAGATTACTTCAAAATCAGAGCGCCGAAGAATTGAGTCCTATAGCGCTGATTGGTCGAAAGACTCTTTAATGAAAATGTATTCTGGGACGTTCAATAATAGATATACATGGAGTTTCCCGCGTCAGCATCAGATTGCTCCTGGATCCGGTTGTACATGTAACCCCGGTGCGTACTTCATGATCATAGAATAATCTCCTTGGCTGTCGATAGATGGAAAAAACAACTGCCTATAAGAACAAAAATGTCTTCTTAATTATTAAATTAAGTCACCAAGTTTCTTCCTGGTATTAAAATCATCATGTATGGATTTAGCAACGTAATTAGTTCGCGCACCCATTACATGGCCATTTTCTTTTACTTCGAATAAAAAGTGAACTGGAACGGACTGTCTCTTATCTGCATTCTGTATTCACACTATGAAGTGAATTCTCGACGCCCGACTGTAAATTCCTCGGAGGAAGCTTTTGCCTGGATAATGATTCTACAAAAATTATGGTGATACAAGCTAAATCGTGACATATATATATATATATATATATATATATATATATATATTTAATTAGAAAGCTCAGCTTGTTTAAATTTGTGTATTTTGTTAAATTTCATTCTATTTTGCTTCCCAACTTTAATAAATGCCTTCTCCAAAAATATTCTCTCATGCACCATAGGTTGGCTATCCTTGGTTTGTAGCAATACCTATTTTATCACTTAATACGTTGGAAATATTTCAATACCTACCAGTAATGATTGTGACAGTTCTTTTCTAGCTTCGTAGTTTAAAATTTTGCTGCTGAATATGCGCTCTGTGCATATTTTTAGGTTCTGAAAACTTTTGTTTTGGTTATATATCGACTAATAAAATCTTTTTGGGATCTTAAAGAGATAATTAGATGGTAATCACCAGAAATATTTAAAAATTAAAACCGAGAATTCTTGGGAAAAATGAAACATTATTTAAAAAAAAAAAAATAAATAAATGCAGCGGGAATTACTTACTCTTTTCGTCTGCCTTTAACTTAAGTATAGATCCTTTGACTTGTTGTTTTTAATATAAATAAATCAATACAAAAAATGACGTTATGTAGCTGGAGTATTAAGCGAGAAAACTCATGTGGAAACAGGCTGAAAATCCGAATTTTTAATAGTAAAAATCATTCATTTTACTTATTCAATTATTTTGTAACATAAGAATGTAAAGTGAATATAGTTTTTTCAATGTTCATAAGAAAAGAAAATTATTTTCTAAGAAAAATAATTGCAAAAAAAACCTTTTATTTGTTTAAAAAAAAAATTATTTTTTCCCAAAATTTCCAATTTTTTTCAGAAAAAAAAAAAAGAAAAAAAAAGAAAAGAGAACTTTTTACCACTTGAAAATTTTCAGAAATTTTAGATCTCTAAAAGTTTCTTGAGTTGAATCGTTAAAATTATTAAGATGTACAGTTTTTATTTAATGAGGTGTAGGAATAATTATTTATCAGAAACATATTTGTTGTATCAACATAAGATGAATATGTTCAATAAAAATAATTTAATTGTAATATAAGAGAAAATGCTTATCAGTTATCATCACAAATTGGTTAAAAAATGTGTAGATATCAAACCCTAGTTTGGCTAGTTTCTTGGAAAATGTATACAGCTCTTGCAATAGTGGCCTTTAACATATTTATCAAATAGGAACTCAATCAAAAGTATAGTTTAGATGCTATCGGGTTCATTCACGAACATACATACAAAGCGACATCCTCGAAAAAAGGAGCTCTGGAGACCTACAAATGTAAGGAAATTCTAATACACATGCATACATACACACTTAATATGGAATAGGTTTTAAAATAGCAAAAACTGATTCAAGGAACCCCAGAATGTGAAAATGTACTAATATTTCCATAATTGGTTTTTATCATGATTACAATAGTTCCCTTACACTGTATGTATACGGAAAGTAAAAAAGGAAGAGAAAAATAGATAGAAAAGAAATATTGTATCATAATTATGCCTAACTATAATTATATGGCTATTGGAAATTTTTTAATTTGCTAGTCACAGAATGCTAATTTATGCATCAAGAAAAGAATTCTTTAAAATAAATTGAAATATCTATGAGGAATGTACGGATGAGAAATTTTCATGAGGAAATTAGTATACAGTGTTTCCCAAAATTGACTGATGGATTTTGAAAGTCAATTAAAGGAATGCGATAGAAATGTATCGTTTGCAGCCTTATGTTTGGGAAACCAAGCAATTTTATGCCACGAATTTCCATACTTAGTTAATATTTTTTGCCAAAAAGTGGTGCTGTGTTCCATGCAGTGATACTCCAAAACAAGAAATATCCACTGTACCAACGAATAAACCATTTTCAATAGTGCATACTCTTTCAAAAGCACTCACTAACAGATTGCATAGCAATATACCAAATGACGATGTGACGGATTGAATTTCTCTGCAGCTCTTGCATGCCTGCAGTGCCATCTTTTGACAAAAATATTAACTAAATTTGAAAATTGGTGGTATAAAATTCCCTGGTTTCTCAAACATAAGGCCACAAACGATACATTTCTATCGCATTCCATTAAAAAAAAAAAAAAAAAAAAAATTACTTTCAAAATCCATTAGTCATTTCTGGAACACACTGTATTTAAACTCTTCAGATATTTAATATGTACTTCTGCCTATTTAAAAGATTGTTCACTGGTCAGTGTGGTTCAGTGTAAAACACAAAATGGTGTTATTTTAAATCATATCATACGGTAGAACTTTGCCTGTTTAATACCATTACATTACACATAAATAATAGGGATGCATATTAAATATGTGGAACTTTGAATACTCTTGCTTGTTAATAAGTAGTGTAAAGAGATATAAAAATCTAGAAGATCATCTATCTGACACATGATTAAAACTGCAAAAGTCTTCACTGTGCAGACTAACATAGGATGTTCCATAATAAAATACACTGGATTTCTTTCAATTTTATGGACTAAGTAAGTGTTAAAATGTTCTGTCATTGTAATAAATCACCATATATTCGAAACACTAATGTAGCTATTGTGATATTTTAAATATCTTTAGAATTATATATCACCGAATGCTTGTTGTATGGACAATTGTTTATGTTTGAATATTGTATAAATAAAAATATATTTGGATTTCTTATTTAGTTTATGAAAGTATCAAAATTGATAAATTGTTAATAATGTGGTTTGTCTTACAGGGCCAGTATCATCCATCATATTTATTATGCCCTGAAACTTACATTTTCCAGCCAATAGAAAATTGTAAACCAAAGTTGGATATTGCTAAATACCAGCGTTTAGAGGAAGATCTTACTATAGGTACATTGTTAATTTTTAAATCCTCAAATATGAGGCAAAATGTTTACCATTGATCTGCAATTTTCTTGTTTTTAATGTATCTGTTAATTTTCTCTGTCTTTCAGTATTTTTCTCTCTATTTTCATTTATTTCCTGAATTTATTTTCTCTTTTTATTTATTTTTCTCTGTCTCTTCTACAAGTTCTATTTATTAGCATCTTATTTTGATTATTATCTCTGGTGTTTATTTTAGTTCTCAAGTTTAAACCTTGTCTTAAACACTTTTCTTTCTGTTATTTTTTCCCCCAATATTAAGCACTGAATAAAAAATGTTTTTCTAAAATCCTTGCAAGACAATGTTTGTGTTGTGAAATAAATTATCTAAAGCTACTGTATTTCATATCTGTTACATAAAATCAAGAGTCCCTCTTTGGTTACATATTCTCTCATAAGCCTTGCAACTTGCAGAGAAATGTTTTTATTTATTGGCATCTTATCTTGATTATTTTCACCCCTGGTGTTTATTTTAGTTCTCAAGTTTAAGCATTTTTCTTGCTGTTATCCCCCCCCCCCCTGTATTAAATACTGAATAAAAATTGTCTGTGTTATGAAATGAGATAAAATTTATATTGGGGTTTTGTATTGAGGTTATTAAAGTTCATATAAATATATGTACAGTTCTTCAAGAAAATTTAACAGTATTATAGTAAATCATAAACTTTGCCAGCAGCTTGAGCCTTGTGAGTTTTAAAACAGTAATTATCACTTGCATTCAGATTTATTTTATTTTATGTGTGTTGTGTTTGTGCATTGGTTTCAGAATTAGAACACAGCAACTAATGCTTAAAATTTCCATTGGAGTAGATTCACAGTCACAATCATGTCTTTGAACACCAGTGTCCATGATTTTGTGACATGCATATTTTTCTTCAGACTTCTCTGTATTCATAGCTTCAAATACAAACTCGTCAAGTTATTTCTAATAGTTTCTCTGTTAATAAAGTTCATAGAAGGGAAACTTTAATCTGAAACACCCTGTATTTTTTAATCTGTCATAATTTTGCCAAGTGTCACAACCTTCTATTTTTTCCCCCTACTACTATTTCCAAACAATTATTTTTGTGGTAGATTTCCTATACGCATAGTAGGATTTAGCCATGAGGATTGCTGTTTTTAAATTAGGGATACACACACACTATATATATATATACCGTAAAATCCCGAAAGTAAGCCCCTCTCGAATGTAAGCCCCCTCCCACTTTTAAGCAATTTTGGTTTTCTTTTCCATTCCTGAATATAAGCCCCCCCCCCCCAAAAAAAAAAATATATATCTGTAAAATCTCGAAAGTAAGCCCCCCTCCCACTTTTAAGCAATTTTGATTTTCTTTTCCATTCCCAAATATAACCCCCCCCCCTCTCACATACAAAAAAAAATTTTATGCACAAAAAATTGATTTTAAAAATCCAAGGAAGGTAATTTTCATTCCTTTGATATTTTTGACAGATTTCCACTTATGTTTTTATATGATGTTAATGAAATCCTTCCTCTCACATGAAATGTCTGTTTCCTTTTATGCCCTCTCTAACATGAAAAGTTTGAAAACTTGAGAATCTTAAATCCTTCTGTACTTCTTTCTGCTCACTAGTAATGTAATAATTAGTAAAAAAATCAATCCTTCACACTGCAATCTCCCTTTCCATAAAATTTATGTCTCTTCTCCCTCAGCATATAAAGTTTAAAATCTTCAAAACTGTTTATAAAAAAAAATTATTCTTTATTTGTTGCTCTCTACTAACAATAAATAAATAATTAGCCATTTAAATTTTCTCTCTACCACCAAGATGTCTGCTTCCGCTCTTTTGTCTCCCCCAGCAAAAAAATCCTTAAAACTCTATTTAAAAAATATATTCTGTCTTACATGTTGCTCTCTAGTAAAAATAAGTAAATAATCAATCATATAAATTACCCTCCACTCTGCTCCCCTCTCTCTGAAACTTACACTTCTCCTTCCTTCCCTCCCTCTCCTCTCAGGACACAAAGTTTAAAATAAGTCTGCTTCTTTCACTTAGCTAACCCCTATCCAAAAAAAAAAAAAAAAAAACTATTTATAAAAAAAAATCCTTTGTCCTCTTTGTTGCTCTCTATTAACAATAAATAAATAACGAATCATCTAAATTACAAACTCCTTCCATCGAAATTCATATTTCCCTCTCATCCAAAGAGTTCAAAGTTTAAAATTTATAAAACTCTTATATGAAGAAATTTTATATCCTACTTGTTGCCTTTTAATTTGTCACCTACGTTTTCTGTCTACTCCAAAAGTGTCTGCTCCCCCCCCCCCCCCCATACACACACACACACACACACACACACACACACAGAATTTTGTAAATCTTTAAAACTCTTATTTTTTTTTTAAACTGCTGGATTTATTTCTCTTTAGTAACAATATTAATGAATAATCAATCATCTAAATTATCCCCCTTTCTCCCAAAAATTCCACTTCTCCCTCTGTCTTTTCACCCAGCAAGTAGTTTAAAATCTTTAATATTATTATTTTTAAATGTTGATCTATTTCTTATTTTGTAGTAAGGTAACTCATCTCATATAAGTATCACTCATCTAAACTCATCATTCCGTTTGAATTTTTTTCTCTGTTCTATTCTCCCAAAGAAGAGGAGTGGATTTCTAAAATATGTTAGAGGAAAGCAAAAATGTTCATCTTTTTTGCAGTTTGGCTGTTCTTCCCTGAATCACCTGTATGTTTTATGTTTTAAAATAAATATGTTCTCTAAAATAACTCCCCATCCATTAACAAAATATCAGCTGTGAGAACAGCCAAACTACAAAAAGACTAAAATCTTCTCTTTGCCCTCCCCCCCCCCCCCCCCCTCCATGTCTAGGAATTCATCACTTTTTCTGGGGATGAAGAGTTAGATGATCATTTATTTATTGTTGCTACAAAGTGATAATACTACATAAAATCTTTAAAAAATAGTTTTAAAGATTTTTAAGTTTGTGTGCTGAGGGGGGGGGGGGGGGGGGGAGAAGCAAATTTTTAGAGGTGTGTGTGTGGGGGGGGGAAGCAATTTAGATAATTATTTAATTATAGTTGCAAGAAAGTTCCAAATAGATAAAAAAAAAAAAAAAACTTTTTAAGACTTTAAAGTATGGACTGGGGGGGGGGGGAGGGGACAAAGGAAATAAAGAGGACTTTTTGGAAGGGAGGAGGGTATAATGTAGATCGTTATTTAAATATGCTGGGAAAAATTACAAATAGAGCAGAAAAAATTAAGAAAACTATGCATTTTTGGTATCAGAGGGGGGCAAAGGGGGGAAACAGTAATTTTGAGAGCAGATTTAGATTATTGATTATTTATTGTTATACAATAAAATAAGAAATTAAAAAAAATATATTAAAAAAATGATTTTTAAATTTTTTTATTTTATTTTATTTATTTTTATTTATTTATTTACTTATTTATTTTTTTGGGTGGGGGGCAGTACTTTAGGGTTGGGAATTTATTTTTATTTATTTATTTATTAATCTACCGAAATACAGAAAATTCTCGCCCCTTTTTTAAAATTTTACAGATTTTAAATTTTACGAGATGCATTTGTAGGGTGAGGATCTTCATGAGATAAGGGTGGGGGGCAGGGGGGAGGAGAAGCAAGGATTTTAGGAGGATGGGTTAATTTAGGTGGTAGGTTGGAGTTATTTATTTTTAATATAGAGTATTTAATAAGTCTCAAAAGAAATTTAAAATTAAAATGTTATAAAGGTTAAACTATGCCTTTTTGGTACCAGAGGGGAGGGGGCAAAGGGGGAAACAGTAATTTTGAGAGCAGATTTATATGATTGATTATTTGTTGTTACAATAAAATAAGAAATAAAGAAAAATATTTAAAAAAATGATTTTTAAAGTTTTTTAGGAGGGGGGGGGGCAGGATTTTAGGGTTGAATTTATTTTTATTTAATTTTATTTATTTATTTTTTAATCTGCCGAAATACGGAAGACTCTCGCTCTTTTTTTTTAAAATTTTACAATGTTACAGATTTTAAATTTTATGCGATGCATTTGGAGAGGGAGGATCTTCATTAGATAAGGTTGGGGGGGGGCAGGGGGGCAGGGGGAGAGAAGCAGAGATTTTAGGCGGTGGGGTTAATTTAGGTGGTAGGTTGGATTTATTTAATTTAATATAGAGTATTTAATGAGTCGGAAAAGAAGTTTAAAATTGAAAAGTATAAAGGTTAAACTATGCATTTTTGGTACCAGAGGAGAGGGGCAAAGGGGGGGAACAGTAATTTTGAGAGCAGATTTAGATTGATTTTAGATATAGTATTTATTGTTACAATAAAATAAGAAATAAAGAAAAATAATTAAAAAATGATTTTTATTTATTTTTTTATTTTTTTTGGCGGGGGGGAGGGGGAGGATTTTAGGGTTGGGAATTTATTTTTATTTTATTTTATTATTATTTTTTTAATCTGCCGAAATACGGAAGATTCTTGCCTTGTCCCGACCATATGCCACAAGCGGGTCCTCAAGGTGGGTGACGCCCCTTTTATACTTCTAAATTAATGATAAAAACAGGTTTTTAAATGATTTTTAGAAAAAATCCCGATTATCAGCCCCCCTCCCAAATTTAACCTTTTTTGATTTTGAAAAGGGGGGGGGGCTTACAATCGGGATTTTACGGTATATATATAAACTTATTGTAAAAATTAACCATTGAAACATAAGAAACTGACTATATACAATGAAATCACTAAACCATATAGCAGTGTCAAATTACAAATTATAATATATAGTTCTAATAAATGAAGTATTATTTATTCAAATGAAAAAAAAAAAAAAGGACACAAGATTATATATATAGGAGGCTGCAACACCTATTTTGATTGCATCATTTATGGAATTTTTTACTAATGTGATGAAAGTTTTACACATTTTCTAAGAAATTTAATATGTTACTATTGTTTCTGCTTGTTATGAAAAACCAGTTTATTTTTCTCTGTAAATTATTTATGAATTTATTTATGAATTTATTTATTGAATCATACTTTAAATATTTTATGCTAGAACAAATTAATAAATAGTGGCCTCCAATAGAAAGGTGTTTTTAAGTTTGAGTAGATCCTTAATACTTAATACTATTTTACAGGTTTTCTTTTTTAAATTATCATTATTACTGATATTTAAAAAGCATTTTAATGTCTAAAAATATTTTATTTTTTAGGCCTTAAAAAGGAATTTATTTGATACTGTTTCAAATATTTCTAGTAAAATCAAATTAATCAAATGCAGTAAAACTTCTGAATAGTGAACACATTGGGATTACAGAATCTGTCTGTTATTTAAAGATAAAAACATACAAGTGTATAGGCGTTGGGGATTGAAAAATAGCTCCATAAATAGAGGGGCTCTGCTATTAGCAAGTTTCCATTATGGATGTTTTACTGTATATAGCAAATTCAAGTAAAATAATTTTTAGATTTTAACAGTTTTTGAGTATTAATAGAGATTTGATAAAGTAAATTTCATAGTTAAAAATATTTTATTTTCATTAAAAATTATAATATTTTTCTTGTTATTGAGTGTAGTTATGCAAAATCATATTGGGAGGTTGAATAAGTTCTCATTGTTTCTTCATGAAAATTAATGCTTTATTTAAATAATTAGTAAAAAACACGTCACTGAAAGTATTGTCCATCGTTAGCTCTTACTTTTTCCCTTCTTTCTATCAGCATTTGAATTCCACATCGAAAAAATGACACGTCATTTGAGGCTTTCCAAGCGAATAAACTACACCCAACTAATCTCACCAAATGCAGAGCAGAATCTAGGAACCATGGATATTAGGCTTTGCCGACAATATTGATGCATGGTCGGGCTTACCCCATGATTTTCTACACTTAGGGTTATCGTAGTGTATATCCATTTTTCATCACCAATCATGATACAATGCAAAAAAAACTTTCCTTTTCTGCTGTTGAAGCAGCTATTCGCATGTGAAAATATGCTGTTTGACGTCGGCTTCAATTCGTACGACACCCAATGTCCTTGCTTTAGAATCATTCCTAATGCTTTCAAATGTTCAGCTAGCCTCTGACATGAGTCTTCATGAAGTAATGCCTTCACTTCTTCATCTTCAAACTTTTTCACTGCGCCAGAGCGTTCTTTATCTTCAACATCAAAATCATTATGTTGAAATGGCTAAATCAATTGTATATGTTGTTTCCGACAGAGCAATGTCACCATATGTCTCAACAAGAATTAAGTGTGCTTGAGCTGCAAATTTTTAAAAAATAAAGTAGTGCAGTAAAATTCCCCGCAAATACTCTTTTTTTCAGCAGGAAATTCGACATGTTTCACACTATGAAAATAAAAGGTTGTTTACACTTTGGCTTTTGAAATGACATACACTGAAATTCAAGCTTGCTTATAGTACTTCTTTATAGATGCGTTAACATCTTAAACTGCATGCATGCAGTTTTGGTAACCCATCTGTTGGTAAACAGCAAGAACTTATTCAACCTCCCAATATATATGCAGATATATTTCAAATGCTTTAAAGCATAATTAATTTTAATATTTTTCAATAATTGTAATCTTTATTAGATGTCATATTTAAAAATCATTGACACAATTGAATTTGAACTGCAAGTAACTTTTTAATATTCCAGAAAGTGTTTAGCAGGAGAGGGGGGGGGGGGGAGGGCTAGTTTTGAGATTTAAAAAAATTATTGCTCTTTTCATCCGGCAAAGTAAAATGTGTTTCTCTGAATGTACAAATGCAAATTAGCAGGATAGATCTGCATTTCTGCCTTCTTCAGAGGGTATGCATGCTTTTTTGATCAATAGTTTTCAACACTAGTAGCTTTTTTTAAGCATTTCTGGAGTTGTATGGTGCCTTGTTTTTTTTTATCTCCAGTTTTTTTCTTCCTTTCTTTATCACATTGACAATTAAATTTCCAATTTTAAAAAATGAAAGAAAGAAAAATGTCTTTTTTCTCTTTCTTTCCCTCTCTTTTTTATTTGTGTGTGTGTATTTTTTCATGTGTAAATTATGTATAAATGTATGCATTAATACTTTACATTTCTTGAGGATTGTATTAAAATGTACTACATATGTTCTACAAATGTATACATATGTTCTATACATTTTATTATTACAGGGGATGTTGATGGAATTGTGGATTTGCAAGAAGTTCTAGTTTTGTATAATCATAAAAGAATGTCTTATAACTCATATAAGAAAATTAAAAGACAGACAAATGATGAAGAGGTCAGGGAGTATGCTGGATTTGTCGGAAGAAAATGTTACAGGAGTATGCTGTTATTTAGAAGTTGATGTGATTTTATGTAATTATATATACTTATGGAGCACTAAGTATAATAAATTCCAATCAAATTATTATAAATCTTATGTTTTGTTTAATTTCATTCCAATTTTAGTTTTACCACTCTCTGTGGCGAGAGAACTATTTATGAAGATCTGTAGATATATGTATTTTTAATACATAAGCATAATTTTTTAGCAAATGAAATTAGTATGGTACTGTTGTTTAAAACCAACAATGAAGGAAAATTTAAATTCTTGATTAGTATTATGCATCATAATGTTTCACAGTTTTCCAACATAAGCACAGGGTGTCTAGCCACCTGGAAAAGTTAGGGAAATTTATGTGGACTGGAAAAGTCAGAGGAAAGTCAGAGAAATTTACCATTTTTGGGAAAAAGTCAGGGAAGTTTTAAAATTCTGAGAAAAAGTTGAAAATGGACCTTATAAAACTAAGGATTTGAAATTGCAACGCCATTAAAATCAAACTTTACTCTTCATAAGTACTGTATAGATTATTTCAACCTCAATCAAACCATTTGGTCTACCCCCTTTCAGTCTTTTTTTGTAACTCAGAGATTTTCAGTTCCAGTTTTACTGAAACTTTCTATGAATGTTGTAGGATTGATTACGTGTTTCACTCAGCTAACTTATTTTTGTTTAAGAACTGAATATTTGTTAGCTTAATTTATTGAATATTTATTATTTGTATTAAAATATGTCAAAGCAATCTGTATTTAATTGTGACTGATGTGATAAAGAATTTCATCCTGAATTGACAAAATGGATAGAACCTGATGTTAAAAGTGCTGATGTTAAAAGTGATGTTAAATCTGCAAAATGTTTAGCATGTAAAAAGTTCAACAATTTGTAAATTTTGCAAAAAATTATGTAACAAATCAGTAATTTGGGCCTCAGAATCAGTTGTGAAAGTTTCATTCTCAAATAGACAACTTTTAAGATTTTTTGTGTGTAACATGACAAAATCTCGATACCTGGAATTTTTCTTTTATTAGTATGAAAAACCTGGAAAAGTCAGGGAAATTCATTGCTGGTCTGGAATAGACACCCTGTAAACATTTCATAACTCTTCTGTTTTTATTTGTATATACAGTAAAACCTTTAAATTGTATAAAAATTCTCAATTTATTGCTGTTTGTGTATAAAAATAGATGAATGGCTTCTCTATGTTAAATAAATTGTATACTATTGAAAAAAATTGCTTGTGCATTTGAAATGGTGAAGAGATTGGCTGAAAATACATTGTTAAATTTCCTTCTCTCTCCAAGGCCATTTTCTGTATCCCACTATGGCCCCTATACTGGAAAAGTACCATATTATCTTTAACCCATTCGGGACCATGGTATCATATATGCACCCTCTAAAAGAGCATACAGAAGTTGTTTTTGGCACCAGTAAAAAATAAAAGTAATATTTGCTTTCTCTAATTAGAGCATTTTTGTGATAGTTTAAGTAAAGGTAGCTTTTTAAAAAAAAAAGTGGTGCCAACCGAATAAAATTTGTGTAAAAGCCGCCGGTCCCGAAGGGGTTAACTAAAGCAGGGGTTTCCAAATTGTGTTCTTCACAACCTTTAGGTTTTGTAGACTAGGGAGCAATAAATTAATTTCCTGTTTTCTACATAGGGAACAACTACCTAGTAAGCATGGCAAAATATGCATCGCACAAGAGTGGACTGATAATAATGAACCTAAAGGAATGAATTATCAACAGTACGGATACTCATTTCTAATTTTTCCTTCATAACACTTTATCCTTTAAATCAGGCCTGTCAGGTGATGCCCATACAAGTAAAGGTACTATAGTCTGAGGAAACGAATTTCGATTTTTATAGCTCATTTGATTCGTCTCATTCAGCTTAGTAATTTTATACCTCGCATATCGGCTATTGAGTTTTTATAATGACACGGGGCCGGGTCAAAGTTCAAAATTTCGTTCAGTGAAAAACAGATGCCTTCAAAGAAATAAGTGCGATTTAAGTTTACTAATTGTTTTTACAGTGTCATACATTGCCGATAACTACTATAAGGTTATATTATTGCTGTTATTATAAGAATTTGTTATTGCAGATAAAATATTCATATGCTACTTCACAGGCAGGTTTTCGCAAATTATGATGTCCTTGTCTAGTTTTGTTCATCCTGTCAATATTTTTTCCCGAATTAGGATCAAAATTATTATAACAACAGCAATAATATAACCTTATAGTAGTTATTGGCAATGTATAGCACTGTTAAAACAATTAGTAAACTTAAATCGCACTTATTTCTTTGAAGGCATCTGTTTTTCTCGTGGCATTATAAAAACTCAATAGCCGATATGCGAGGTATAAAATTACTAAGTTCGATGAGATGACATGAATGAACTATAAAAATCGAAATTTGCTGCCACTGACTATAGTATCTTTACTTTTTAGAAGGTTCTCTTGGCCTCTTTTAAAATTGTTTTCTGTTACTTGCTTTTATTTAAAAATAAAAATCCATTTTAAAAAGATACTTTGCCTTAAAATCATTAATGTATACTTCTTTTTTCTTTTATTGTAAGCACCACTAAGCTTTTTGCTTTCTCCCACTGCAAAAGAAAAAAAAAAGAAGAAAGAAAAACCCTGCATCAAGCATGGATTATGAAACACTTTCCAACACATTAAGAATGCTGTAACAAAACTTCATCATTTAATAACTTGAAAGATGCCTAATTAAACAATTTGAAAACCTAATTTCAGCAATTATCATCTACAGTTCAAAAAATATCCAAATTCTTTTGTGTAGCACTGTATATGATCTATAGATTTGCATATATAAATACACAGTATGCAAAAATTTAGTTGTGTTAGGAAATGCATAACACAGTTGAAAATTTTCCTTTAGCAATTTCCATCAATAAGTGAAAATGTACTCTAATTTTTTTGTGCAGCCCTGTATATAATCTGTATAATTTATACACACCAAGTAATATACAAAAAAATAGTTAAATTTAAACACACATACTATACTTGAAAGCACACTTCAAGCAATTGTTGCTCATAGACCTTACTGTAACTGAATTCTTTTGTGTGTCCCTATAAATGAATGAAAAATGTTGTGTGCACCCTATTCTATAATAGGCATCTTGTAGTGCATCTCAAATGATGTATATCAATTTTAATATGTTATAATTTCAATATGAAATAGTGTAACATCATTAAAATATAACGTAATTGATTTTTTCCCATAGACCATAATGTAATGACACTCTTTTGAGTACCTCTGTAAACAAACTATAAATGCTACAGACTTCATTTTCAGTGCCAAACATGCCATGGTAAACCTCAGTAACATATAACAATTACATGGCAATCTGACTATATTTACACAAGTTAGAGCATGTACAGAAAAACCGAATTAATAAACACTTTTTAATTATATTTAGCTACACCATATTTAGCCCACTTGGACTCCTTTGACCGAAATTAGGACATTTCGATACCATTAGGAATACCATAGTACTAGTTGCCACAGTAAATGCCTATTTAGTCCAATTATGGACCATTGTAAAGTGTTTAAAAGATTTTGAGATGATCCCCTTCCATCAGAAGAATGTAATACTAAATTTATTGTGATTTATGTTTTATTAGGAAATTTTTTTTTTAATGGTGTCTATTTTGTAGTAGCCTAATGGCTACCACTTTATTTTGAGACATATGTGTATCATAGACGCAGGCATTTGTGTTTTGCTACTACTACTATAGTGAGATAATATTGCTGCATGTTTCCAATCATGTAATCCGTGGGGGTCTTTTTTTTTTTTTTTCTTCAAAAGACCCCTTACGAAAGGCACGCCCCCCTAGGGCCTATATCCCTCGTGTTGATAATTGGCCATTACAAATCTACCCAGATTTTTGTTCATAACTTTAACAGTAATAAAGATACTTTATTGATATTTTCAAAAGACTTGTGTTACTTTGTGGAAAATGAGATGATATCATGGGCTGTATCATCACTGTAATTAGATCAGTGTGGTTTGGACGCAAATTGTGGCCATTTCCAGCAATTCTCTGTAAGTTATCCCATTTCATAGGAAGCAAAGTAAATCTGTTGAAAATATCTGTAAAATATTTTCATTATTGTTAAAGTTATGAATGAATATCCATTTTGGATTCAAGTTAGATACCCTGCATTTATTTGAGACTCAACTTCCCTATACAAAAAATGCTTGCTTCAGTAATCTCTAGGACCTCTATGACCTCTTAAAATGTGTCACACTGTTAGTTAATCACCCTGTATATGTTCTGCCAGAAAGAAAACAGGGAGTCATGTTGAAAAATCGTAGATATTGATACTATCTTTACAATTAGAAATAGAAGCCTATTTATATATTTAAGTATTCAGTATATCTGCATTTAATGTTGCATTATAACTCAGAAATTATATTTACTATTTATTTTTAATTGTCAAAATGTGTATGTGTAGGATGAAGAGGTATTGAATTCTTCTCTAAAAGTATTTAAGAATTTTGAGGTTCGTATGAAAAACTTCAGTGGTTTTCCATATTTGTATTTTAGAAACACAAAATTAGAGAAATACAAGGTGTTTTTGAAAAGTAAAGATACACCTCAGACAGTAAGAAAGAAAAAGTTTTAATGAGCACAATGGCAAAACATATTGCAACCTTGAACATTTTATCTTTCCGTCTCAGTCATTCGTTATTTATACCGTTAGTCTGTTTCATGTAGCACGTGTTTATAATGGCTGCGTCAATTCAAAATCCCACCAAATATGAAGTATGTTCCATCATACGTTTTAATCATGCAAAAAGTGAGTGTCTTCTGGATATTCGCAAAGATATTGTTCCCGTCTAGGGGAACATTATAAATCGACAAAATGTAACGAAATGATGGTGTGCTTCTTCTGGAGGTAGGAGACACCAATAACAACCCAGAACAAGTAGGCCAGCTGACCTTGCGGACCATCCTGGACCTTGTATCCATCGACTACCACTTATTCATTTACCTGAAGAAATATCTTACAGGGCAAAACTTCCATGACGATGATGAGATCAAAATCGAAGGTAAAAATGCGGTTTACAGCAGGTGGTAAACTTCTATGACTTGGAATACAAAAGCTTGTACCCAGACTTAACAAATTCTCGAACAATAATGGGAACCATGTAAAAAACTAAGGCATATACCAGTAAGTAATTCGTAATGGACATTTTATCAATTAAAAGTTTTTCGAATGAGTATGTGGCATTGTATCTTTACTTTTCAATAACCCCTCGTATAATCAATGAAAATTTCTCTGATTTTACAGGTAGTTATTTTCATTACACTAGATTATTCAATGGAGCAATAAGAGAATTGTAAATGTTTTTCGTAAACAACATATTACAGATTAAAAGTTTCAATTAATCTTACATCAAAAAAATAATTCATTATCTCTCTCTCTCTCTCCTTTTTTTAAAAACAAAAACAGGATGATTTTAGGAACAGCAATTCTGAAATTTTTAAATTATTCTAATATTGGTTAATATTTTTCTCATCTTTTATTAATTTGGAATGCATGTATTACTTCAATTAATGTTAGCAAACCCAACGACAAATCATCTTTATTCTAATACTCAATTACAGTAATTGATATACAGTGGGTGTAATCAGCTAATTTAGTAAAATAATTTTAAAAAACTATGAAGATATCAAAGAACATGTCATATTTTATAATGTTTAAAGATCTTAATAGCTTTGAAAATCACAAACAATAAAAATAAGAGAATATATTTGTCAAACAGGTAAAAAAAAATCCTAGAAAATTTTTCATCAGTTTAAAAAAATTTCAGAAAAATGCCTTGTTTCTTTAAATATCAGTGTCTGCACTAAAAAATTCAGGCTATCAACTAACAAATTTGCAAAATTTGAAAAGTTATGTTAATTTTCAAAAGCATTTTTATATGTTTAAAAGTTGAATACACTTTCAAAATAAGAAATTTGAAGTTATATAAAAAAATCTTTTTAAACATAAATAGTATTTTTTTTTTTTTTTTTTTTTAAGTTATACATTACTATTATCTTCAAGAGTAAATGACTGAAAATCTCCACTTGAAATATTAATATATTTTTTCATTTGTAATAAAAACTAATTGCTGTTTTGCTGTTAGTTCTGAAACAGCTTGACATTTTTTTTTTTCTAAGGTCTAATTATCCATAAAGTGAACATCCCAGTGAATGAATAAGACCTAAAAAGGAAAGTTTATTTAAATTAAAATCAACTGATAAATTTTAGCATACAAAATCATCATTACATTATTACAATAAACTTTTGGAAATTAAAAAAAGACTAAACAAGGTCTTCTAAAAAGCAATTTACAGACTTTACTCTGGAAAAATAAAACTTTGCAAATTAACTGAATTTGAGACATTTTCAAAATTTCTAAAATTTAAGCAGTATTGGAATCAAATAAATAGCATAATAGCTTATGAGAGGAAATGAACTTATCCTAAAACTAAAAAAAAAAGATTTTCATTTAAAAATAAATAAAAGAATAAAAAAGCAGAAGTACACAAGAAGGAAAAACACATTTAGAAAATTTCACGTTACTTGCGTATTATCTGTGCCAGGAAGATAGATTGTCAAAAATGATTGTGAATTGTGTTTATCATTGTTAACAGTCAATTGCATTCAAAACAGTAATTTAATATTAAATACATAACATCCTTAAAAATTGTAGATAATATAAAAACAAACTAAAATAATGTAAAACAACATTTATTAAATATGTAACATCAGATTGATTGCTTTTAGCTATAAAAAATATTTACGGTGGTAGTTTTAATTTTGTTGATTGTTATATCTGTCTGCTGGAATGAATATAATATATTCCTATACACATGTTATATCCATGAATATAATATACATACTTATACTACATTATATATAATATACAAATCTATACTATATTATATGAGGATTTCACACTGCAGTCTAATATTTTTTAGGCGAAGCTTTTAAACTTCTAAGGAAAAATTAAGGATAAAAATATCTACAAACAACATTTGTCAAGCCAGAATATCATCATTTGATTCCATCAAAGTTACAGTAAAAACTGATTGAAGATAGCAAAAGGCACATGTGAGGAAAAAAAAAATAACAATCATATTTTAACTGCATTAGAGGATGGTGTCATTCGCTTCAAAAGAAACATGGGACAAAGAAAAATAAGTTAAATACATACAAAATGCACTTTAATTTAATATGCAATTATATTTATAATTAAATTATAATGCAATTTAATTTAAAGCCTACCTTTTATTCTACACGTGAAATACCACTGCTTCAATCGACCAATGTTTTTTTTTTTTTTTTTCTAAACATTTCAATTTCAAGTTTCCTTTTTAATCATAAATATAAAATAAACCCATGTAGACTATGTAGATAAACCATGAAATCATACTTTACCTTTGTTGTACTATTAATTTTTTATAATCATTGCTAAGCAAGATGTGAATGCGGTATTTTATTTTTTGTGGCAACATTGCTTTTAGAAAAACCTTTCATTTCACTTATGATTGCTGATTTCATTTTTATTTATTTGCAATTTTTAATCAAAATTGCATGAATCAAAGTTGAACGAAATGTGAGTGTACTATGTCAGAAACTGGTACAAAAAGGAAAACCCTTCCAATGATACCTCATTCATTGTTGTGCATTTTGTAAATGCATAGAAAAAGGGATGTTGACAACAGAAATAATATACAGGGTGTTCCAAAATTCGACCGACAAATTAAGAGGGGTCATAAAAGACATGAAGCAGATGAAAACTTACTATAGAACATGGGGTTGCAAACCACGTTTAGTGGGAGAAAATCGCAAAAATAATTATGAAATGTGCGACGTTGAGTGGAACAAAAAGGGCCAATAATAAGTAAAAAAAAACATTTATATCAAGTATGATTACATTGCATTGCAGTTCAACGCCAGAAAGGAGATGACGACACATTTTTATAGAAATTGTTTGAAGTTGCGGCTGCAAATGTCATTTCACAGCTCACACCGACGGACAAAGGATTGCCAGACGCATTAAAACATATTCCTACAAAAATGTCTCGTCGTTTACTTTCTGATGTTGAACTGTAATGCATTGTAATCATGCTTTACGTCAAATAAATGTTTTTCCTACTTTTTGTCCCTTTTTGTTCCACTCGACATCACATCCTTTATAACTATTTTTGCGATTTTCTTCCACTAAACGGGGTTTGCGACCCCATGTTCTGTGGTAAGTTTTCATCCTCTTGATGCTTTTTATCACCCCTCTTAATTTGTTGATTGAATTTTGGAACATATTGTATATGATAGTTATATAAGTGTTTCTGCAATGGCTTTTAATAGCTCTATTACATAATATTAACTATAGAGTTACAATGTAGAAGAAAATAAAAGTGGTACCTTAATTAGTATTATAGGAGCCATTATTTGTATTATAATGGCTCCTATATACATATGTTTTATAATGGCTCCTGTTTATAATGTATTATTATAAACAGTATCTACCTGATATGACTAATATGTAAGTAGCATTTTCACAAATAAATGTTTGAAAAGAATAAATTCCATGAAAATGAAACTTGCCTGTAGCCACATTATTGGAAAAATCTCTGTCACTAGGGCAATTAAGAATTCAGAGCTGGCAATTCTAATTTAAGACCACTGTTTTTCTACTAAGTTAAAATTACGTATTCAGGGGTAGTACTTGTCCTGAAATTCCTGATATTCCTGAAAAAAATAAAAACGTCCTGAAATGTCCTGAAATATGGTAGCGTGTCCTAATATTCCTGAAATTTTGCAAGTTTTGTGCTATATCGGTATTTGAAATCATCAAATAGGGGGTATGTGTACCTTTTTACTGATGCAAAACGATCACGAAAGTTGCAATTTTCTTCAGTCTATCGTTAAAAATAGTGATTTTCGTCGATTTGCAAAAAAAAAAAAAAAAAAAAAAAAAAATCACAATTTTTGGTGATTAATTACCAAAAATCATATTTTTTATCGATTAGTCATTAAAAAAAGTTTGCTATTTTCGTCTGTCAGTCACAAAAAATTACAATTTTTATAAGTCAGTTATAAAAAAAAAAAAATCTTTTGCAATTTTCGTCGATCAGTGAAGAAAAAAAAAAATAGATATTTTTGTCTTTCAGTAATGCAAAAATTGCAGCTTTTTAGCAGCTTGGTCAAGTGTGCTGGTAAAATTACTTTTTTTTTTAATGTATACTTTTACAACAAAAAATTTGTGTCTATAGTGTACTATTTATGATAATAAAATGTATTGAACAAGGAGTTAAGGGTCTTTTCGGTTCGGTTTTCAATCAAATGTGTCCTGAAAATGTCCTGAAATATCGTAAAAAGTATGTCCTGAAATATTTCCTGGGCTAGTACTACCCCTGCGTATTTTTTTGTGTATAAGCCGAGTATAGTACGACTTTTCAGTGAAAAATTGTCCAAAATCAGAATCCCATATATATAAGCCGATCTTAAAAAAAGTTGATGAAAAAGGTGAAAGGATGTGATTTTAAGGAGTTCATTGAAAATTCAGATAGTTACCTGGATAGTGAATGATGATAGATAACATTTTCACTGTAAAAGAATGGGATATTCCTTTTTTTTTTTTGGAAATTTGTAAGATATTTTTTTATGCTATTTATATTTAATCTTTTTCTATTTTAGAATATAAATTAAAAAAAATTTCCTTACTCGTGTGTAAGACAATCCCCCTCACTTTGGAGTCAAGAAAAATTCCAAAAATTCTCTGCTTATATATGGTAATCTCCAGTTTTTTAAAGAAACAATTTATTACATTGTAGCAGCAATGGTTTTTTTTTTAAAAATGATTTAGCAATGAGGCTTTTAACAAGTATGCAACATTTGATTTCAAATCATTGTGTGGTTCAAGAAACTGAATTTTGCAATATTAAATCTATATTATAAAGGACAAATGTATCCGTGCGTAACGCTGACGTCATTTTGTGAAAGACAACACTTGACGATGAAAATTTCAGTTTTGCAATTTTCTTAACTGCTATTTTTTAAATTTCTAAAACATTGCATATTTTTAATTTTTACAATGTTATATAGGGAAAAAAATCTACTTTCAAATGCAATTTGTTTGAAAACAGTTTTACTCATTTATTATAGCATTTAATTTAAATTTCAAGCATGATTTAAAAAAAAAAATTCTTATCTTTATTGCTTGCAGACGATTACAAAATTTTAATTGAATTGCGTTAAGCATTTTACAATTTTACGTTAAGCATTAACGTTAAAGTGGCAACAAATTACCGCTTTTAATAAATTTCAAAATTTTATTTGAGTATGTAATTGACATATTTCATGTAAAAATTCTCTTTGATGGTGTTAGGGGGCAATCTAAAAAAAATAAATAATTAAATATAAAATATCTTGGAGTTTTCAATAAAAAATAAAATAAATAAATGGTTTTTACATAGATTCTAACACAACGTTACCATCAAGCAGGGCGGTCGCTCTGCCAAGCCAAGCTATAAAAAAAAAAAAAAACGCCAAACAAACAACGCCAAGAACTGGACTTTAGACCGCTACTGCTTACTTACAGCAATCAACTTCGCAATGTTAAATCAACCAAACATGCCAGATTAAAATATCAGATATCAAATGAACCAAGTGTCATAGAAAAAAAAAAACGAAAACTAAAAGAATCTAATGAAGAAATTCTTCAAATTGAGACCAAACTCATCTTCATAAGTGATTTATAAACAGAGATATAGATTTTTTTTTTAAACGTCGAGTTACTTAAAATGATCACTATTTTCTTCGTCAAACTTTTTTTTTTCAAACAACCTACAGATTTAAATATACGGCAGAAATGAAAAAGGATTGCATTTTTGGTCAAGTAATAACCTAATCTACGTGCTTTTATAAAATACAGTGAAAAAATAAATACATTTCTATCCTTAATTAGCAAAAAACCGTTAATTAACTTGGCAACTAAAAAATTATGCCAAAACAGAGATAAAACCCCGCCAACGACCGTGTACCATCTGTATTATAATAGCACAAATCAGTTACGGGTTAATCATATCAAATTTCATCTGCAAGTCAGCCATTTTTTCTGAAGATATATTTTTTAATAAAACTTCATAATTATAAGAACATACATTTTATCAGACAATTAAATGTGACTGCAAATTGTGGCCGATGACTGTTTCCAAGAGAAATAAGAATGAGAAATTGCGGAGTTAGGATATCAATCGGGGTGGCTTAGTGGTAAAACGCTAGAACGGTACGCTGAAGGTCCCAGGTTCGATTCCTGGCACATGTCAATTTTTCACTCATGTTGGTTTAGTGCATTTAATTGTCTGATAAAATGTGTATATTGTAAAATAAAGTAATCAGACGTGGTGTTCATGCTTTTAATATATATAAAATTTACATTTTTAGAAAGATCTTTAAAAAAAAATTAATTTTGGGGGAAGAGGTACCTTCTAAAATGTATACATTAAGAGTTATTGGCATTTAAAATTTCTTTCCAGATGTAAACAAACTTTTCGAAAACTGATTGAATATGATTAATTTATTTCTATAAAAAAACAGTAAAGGACAAGCATTTCGTTCGCAGGCTGAGATCCTTTGACGTCATTTTTTTATAAATTAATGGAATCCAGTTGTTAAATTGTTTTTGTTTTAGAAGTTAAGTTTCCATTTAAATTTATTGTAAGAGTACAGTGTTTAATTGAATAAAATAATGTAAATCTAAAAAATTGCTAAGATATTTTGCTACTTTTCACCATTAACTACGTTTTATAAAGATTCGCCAATCAATGGGATTTAATGCTAATAATAAAAGAGCATGATATGACGTTTGATTTCAAAAGCAACGCTGACGCGCTATGTACATATTCCATTTTTACTCATCTCATGGATTAGTCAGTAATATTTCTTAACGAAGGATAACAAGTATTATAACAAGCCACATTTAGTATGTTGTTTTTAAGGGTGTAATTAGTTTAATTGAAAAATCTACTGGTATTTCTAGTTAACCCTTTAAACAATAACTGAAAGTAAAATGTAATTTTAAATAACATTCTCATGTTAATTTCATAGAGTAGATTATTTATATTATGTATAATCTATTTAAAAAAATGAAATGATATCTACAAAAAATAACTTTTCAAAAGTAAAAAAACAGCCAAGCTTAAAAAAAAAACGAAAGTTGTGGCTAAAAAATGGTGTGATATCAAATTTCCAAGCTTTTATTATAGTACTTATTTAACTTTTTTCCATTAAATAAGTTATCATATATAAGTCGAGTGCTACGTATATGTTAATAGAAATCGTTTTCTCCTGTACTAAATACATCCTAACGTGTTTCTGAAAATTCAATTTTTTTCAAATTATGCATGATGGGCTTGGCGACCATCTTTCCATATTTCTAAGCACCCAAATTTCTAAAGTAAAAGAGTAATATGTTTGCAATGTTATATGTTTATAACAATGTCGAACTTCAGATTTTAACTACGGACAGATAAATTGAGGAAGACTGATATTTTGATAAATTGATTTTTACTACTTTGAAATGATTAATTACTCTAAAAAATAAATCATAAGATGAATCCTTAAGATAAGTCATCATTATTTTAAGACACAATTTTCAGAACATACAAGCTCATAAACGAAACGCTTAAAATATTTGCTTAAGTTACAATTTTGAACTTCGGATTTTAACTACGGATAGGGGTGCTTAGAATTTTGTGTATAATATGGAAAGATGGCCGCCAAGCCCATCATGCATAATTTGAAAAAAATTGAATTTTCAGAAATACGTTAGGATGTATTTAGTACAGGAGAAAACGATTTCTATTAACATATACGTAGCACTCGACTTATATATATATGATATCTTATTTAATGGAAAAAAGTTAAATAAGTACTATAATAAAAGCTTGGAAATTTGATATCACACCATTTTTTAGCCACAACTTTCGTTTTTTTTTTTAAGCTTGGCTGTTTTTTTACTTTTGAAAAGTTATTTTTTGTAGATTTACATTTACAAAGCATGTTAAACAATATAAAAAGTTCAGCATTTGTTTCCAGCTAATATTCAATAACGAAATTAAAACTTCATTAAGCAGTAAGTAAAATAGTATAAATGAAACACAAATTTAACAGACATGTAATTGAAATAAGCACTTAAAACCTTTGAAATTATCAGAATAAACAAAACTGCTGTAGATAACGAAATTTTTAACGATTTCTTCGGCTATTAACTTCTGGCACAAGGGCAAGATAAATTTACCGCTTTTAATAAATTAAAAATTTTTACTTGAATATATGATTGACGTATTTCATATAAAAATGCTCTTTGGTGTTGTTAGGAGGTAATCTAAAAAAAAATTATTAAATATAAAAAGTCTGTTAGAGTTTTCAATAAAAATAAAATAAATGGTTTTCACATATATTCTCTATTCCAGGAAGCCCGGGTTGGATGCACTAGTTCAATTAAAAGTACAATATTAATATACATTTCAAAAACTGACAGCATGCTAAAACAACTTTATAAATTTTATCAGTACTTACCTAAACTTAAGGAAATAGAAAAAGATTTAAGAATCTGAAAATTTTCAATTCCAATATCTTCAAATAATGTTCGATGGGTTGGAAAGAAGCAGCACTCAGCATAGATATTAAATGTAATTGAAATACCACTGCATTGGCTAAACTGAACTCTAAAGAAAATATTCAAATTAATTTTTTTGATTTGCAGAATTACTACAGATTATGGGATTATAGATTTCACAGAACAGTTTCAATGTCAAAAATTTAAATTGTAATAAGTTAGTTACTAGTTGACCCACCCGGCATTGATCGGACCCGTGATTAAACCTTAAATGAATCCCAAATAAAAAATACTGATAATTAGTGATAAAAGTGCTCGTAAGAAAACATAAACAAACAAACAAACAAAAAAGCTTTTGTTGGCCAAACCCTTTGAAATTTTTAATGGTTATAAATATAAAATTATGTTAGAAATATTGTTATCTGGTTGTAAAATAAATATGTTTTCTTCCCTAGTAAACAACCTCTTGATTCTTTTTAATTCTATTTTCTGTTTCATTCACCTTTCAAAAACAGTTGAGACGTAAGGTCAAATTTGCACTGAAAAATTAAGATTTTTGCTTCTCGCTTTAATATATTAGATTATTTTTAGATGCGTTTGTAATTATATAAATATGTAGCACCTATAGTCCTCGTCTGTCCGCATATAACAGTGTAAAAACTACCCAACCGAATGGTTTGAAATTTAATCTATATTAAAATTTAAATTGTAATAAGTTATTACTAGTTGACCCACCCGGCATTGCCCGGACCCGTGATTAAACCTTAAATGAATCCCAAATAAAAAATACTGATAATTAGTGATAAAAGTGCTCGTAAGAAAACATAAACAAACAAACAAACAAAAAAGCTTTTGTTGGCCAAACCCTTTGAAATTTTTAATGGTTATAAATATAAAATTATGTTAGAAATATTGTTATCTGGTTGTAAAATAAATATGTTTTCTTCCCTAGTAAACAACCTCTTGATTCTTTTTAATTCTATTTTCTGTTTCATTCACCTTTCAAAAACAGTTGAGACGTAAGGTCAAATTTGCACTGAAAAATTAAGATTTTTGCTTCTCGCTTTAATATATTAGATTATTTTTAGATGCGTTTGTAATTATATAAATATGTAGCACCTATAGTCCTCGTCTGTCCGCATATAACAGTGTAAAAACTACCCAACCGAATGGTTTGAAATTTAATCTATATTAAAATTTAAATTGTAATAAGTTATTACTAGTTGACCCACCCGGCATTGCCCGGACCCGTGATTAAACCTTAAATGAATCCCAAATAAAAAATACTGATAATTAGTGATAAAAGTGCTCGTAAGAAAACATAAACAAACAAACAAACAAAAAAGCTTTTGTTGGCCAAACCCTTTGAAATTTTTAATGGTTATAAATATAAAATTATGTTAGAAATATTGTTATCTGGTTGTAAAATAAATATGTTTTCTTCCCTAGTTTTCTTTTGCTTCTCGCTTTAATATATTAGATTATTTTTAGATGCGTTTGTAATTATATAAATATGTAGCACCTATAGTCCTCGTCTGTCCGCATATAACAGTGTAAAAACTACCCAACCGAATGGTTTGAAATTTAATCTATATAATCGTTGCAGAATTTTCGTCGAGTCATTTCAAATTTTATGATAATTGAATCAAAATTTCAAAAGATATTAATAAAAATATTTATTAAGTAATTTGAATTTTTTAAAAATCAGTACTTCCTTGTTATAACAGCTTCCGAGGATGAATCGTCAAGGGACTGAGATGCATCACCAAGTTATCTGACATGTATGACGTTATAGTCATATATGACGTATATTACATTTTGTTACCTCTATGACCAAGTTATAGCCACATTCTTCATTCTATTAAATCCTATAATACGTAATTAATTCAATGATATCCCATGATAGGTAATGATTCTAAGTTGCCATGGTGATTACGTCCTATTTAAAATGGAGTCCTATTATTTCTGTATTACTGAATTTAAAAACCGAATTTGTATAACTAAAATTGTTTAATTATAGCAATCCTATAATCTACCGACGGTTTTTTGGATAGATGTTTCTGGAGAAATAGATATTAAATGGAAAAAAAGTCCAAATATGGATTTCAAGTTCTGAAATTTTGAAAACTAGGCTTAAGTTTCCTATTGGAATTTTCTGTAAATGCCAACAAAAGATAAAATGTTGCAAACTTAAAATGTACTTATTTTATTACGCAAATTAATAATTTCATAATAACAGTCGATATAATTCATTTCACTGAAATAATAACAGTACAAACGCACCTCATTTGTCACGTTTGACGTACAATTTCTAACTTGTTTTGTTAACTTGTTTTTGTTTATTAATCTATGTCCACACCTCTTTGATTTTCTAATATGAAACTACAATTTTCCAAAGTTTTGTACTTTGAGTTAATTTTTATTTGAAGTATATATATATATATATATATATATATATATATATATATATATATATATATATATATATATATATATATATAAGTTTACTTATGGCGTTGGAGGGTTAACAAAAAGTGTACCGCATCAACTGAAACTGCTCTAAGAAGGAGAAACCTGTGATTCAAAAAAAAAAAAATATATATATATCTATATATATATTTGTCTTACGTAGCGCGAAAATAGGGCTGAATTTGTAACTTATGGTTTGGCAACAACCGTAGTTTCCAGAGCTCAGACCAATGAACTAGATTGTGTTAGATTAGCTCCACCTCCAATATGGCCGTCAGTGTGAGAGCATTGAAACCATAGAATGAAGCTTAAACTAGCAATTATCTATATACATATTTGTCTTACGTAGCGCGAAAATAGGGCTGAATTTGTAACTTATGGTTTGGCAACAACCGTAGTTTCCAGAGCTCAGACCAATGAACTAGATTGTGTTAGATTAGCTCCACCTCCAATATGGCCGTCAGTGTGAGAGCATTGAAACCATAGAATGAAGCTTAAACTAGCAATTATCTATATATATATTTGTCTTACGTAGCGCGAAAATAGGGCTGAATTTGTAACTTATGGTTTGGCAACAACCGTAGTTTCCAGAGCTCAGACCAATGAACTAGATTGTGTTAGATTAGCTCCACCTCCAATATGGCCGTCAGTGTGAGAGCATTGAAACCATAGAATGAAGCTTAAACTAGCAATTATTAAAAATAAAATAACATGTACGTAATCCAAAGCGTCTGAGATGATTCCTCATTTTAATTATGAGCAATATCGTTAATTTCAAATGAATTCTCAACTCTTATTCAAAATTCATTTACGAATTTCACTCACTCAAAAGTCGGAGAAGAAAAAAAATCAACTTTGTAGATTGCACCTGGCGCCATCTGTTGATGTATTGAGGAAGTAAAAAATAATTTCTACATAGTTTTTTTTTTCTAATGAATTTAAGTTGTGCTGTACAAAAGATCCTTTTTTCATAGTATTTAAAAGATTTATATGCTCATTGGCAGCGCCAACTAAATACATTTTCAGTTGTGTTTTCAACGGAGAATTACTTTTTTTACATTAAAAAAAATTGTCAATTTCATATGTTCAAATGTTTTATGGTAGAACTCATTTCGGCTAGAATTGCTGAAAAAAAGGGGCGGGCCAGCGAAGCGAGCTGTGACCGCGTAGCGGTCTCAACGTGACTTGCTTCGCAATTCACGGGGGGTTGGTGAGCGTTAGCGAGTAGGGGGCTGAGTCCCCTAGTATATATATATTTATATAGAGTGTCTACTAGTCACGAAATTTGAATACCACAATTATTATGATATATTTAAAAACAATATAGTTAAAACGTCACATTTAAAACTATTTCTTTAAAGCATTCCAAACACTGTATTTTTAATTGAAATATATATTTAAACCTGAATACAGAAAAATAAAAAGAAAAGAAAACTAAAATAATTAAATTACGTGTGGAAAAACAAATAAAGGGGGAAATTTTGTATATATATATTTGTCTTACGTAGCGCGAAAATAGGGCTGAATTTGTAACTTATGGTTTGGCAACAACCGTAGTTTCCAGAGCTCAGACCAATGAGCTAGATTGTGTTAGATTAGCTCCACCTCCAATATGGCCGTCAGTGTGAGAGCATTGAAACCATAGAATGAAGCTTAAACTAGCAATTATTAAAAATAAAATAACATGTACGTAATCCAAAGCGTCTGAGATGATTCCTCATTTTAATTATGAGCAATATCGTTAATTTCAAATGAATTCTCAACTCTTATTCAAAATTCATTTACGAATTTCACTCACTCAAAAGTCGGAGAAGAAAAAAAATCAACTTTGTAGATTGCACCTGGCGCCATCTGTTGATGTATTGAGGAAGTAAAAAATAATTTCTACATAGTTTTTTTTTTCTAATGAATTTAAGTTGTGCTGTACAAAAGATCCTTTTTTCATAGTATTTAAAAGATTTATATGCTCATTGGCAGCGCCAACTAAATACATTTTCAGTTGTGTTTTCAACGGAGAATTACTTTTTTTACATTAAAAAAAATTGTCAATTTCATATGTTCAAATGTTTTATGGTAGAACTCATTTCGGCTAGAATTGCTGAAAAAAAGGGGCGGGCCAGCGAAGCGAGCTGTGACCGCGTAGCGATCTCAACGTGACTTGCTTCGCAATTCACGGGGGGTTGGTGAGCGTTAGCGAGTAGGGGGCTGAGTCCCCTAGTATATATATATTTATATAGAGTGTCTACTAGTCACGAAATTTGAATACCACAATTATTATGATATATTTAAAAACAATATAGTTAAAACGTCACATTTAAAACTATTTCTTTAAAGCATTCCAAACACTGTATTTTTAATTGAAATATATATTTAAACCTGAATACAGAAAAATAAAAAGAAAAGAAAACTAAAATAATTAAATTACGTGTGGAAAAACAAATAAAGGGGGAAATTTTGTATATATATATTTGTCTTACGTAGCGCGAAAATAGGGCTGAATTTGTAACTTATGGTTTGGCAACAACCGTAGTTTCCAGAGCTCAGACCAATGAGCTAGATTGTGTTAGATTAGCTCCACCTCCAATATGGCCGTCAGTGTGAGAGCATTGAAACCATAGAATGAAGCTTAAACTAGCAATTATTAAAAATAAAATAACATGTACGTAATCCAAAGCATCTGAGATGATTCCTCATTTTAATTATGAGCAATATCGTTAATTTCAAATGAATTCTCAACTCTTATTCAAAATTCATTTACGAATTTCACTCACTCAAAAGTCGGAGAAGAAAAAAAATCAACTTTGTAGATTGCACCTGGCGCCATCTGTTGATGTATTGAGGAAGTAAAAAATAATTTCTACATAGTTTTTTTTTTCTAATGAATTTAAGTTGTGCTGTACAAAAGATCCTTTTTTCATAGTATTTAAAAGATTTATATGCTCATTGGCAGCGCCAACTAAATACATTTTCAGTTGTGTTTTCAACGGAGAATTACTTTTTTTACATTAAAAAAAATTGTCAATTTCATATGTTCAAATGTTTTATGGTAGAACTCATTTCGGCTAGAATTGCTGAAAAAAAGGGGCGGGCCAGCGAAGCGAGCTGTGACCGCGTAGCGGTCTCAACGTGACTTGCTTCGCAATTCACGGGGGGTTGGTGAGCGTTAGCGAGTAGGGGGCTGAGTCCCCTAGTATATATATATTTATATAGAGTGTCTACTAGTCACGAAATTTGAATACCACAATTATTATGATATATTTAAAAACAATATAGTTAAAACGTCACATTTAAAACTATTTCTTTAAAGCATTCCAAACACTGTATTTTTAATTGAAATATATATTTAAACCTGAATACAGAAAAATAAAAAGAAAAGAAAACTAAAATAATTAAATTACGTGTGGAAAAACAAATAAAGGGGGAAATTTTGTCATATTTAAAATCATTTTTTTACAGCATCTAAACAAAAATTTCTTTTATAAACATTATAAAAATCCGGAAGGCAGCTATTTTTTTACTTCACCATTTCATACAAGTTGATTTTGAAATGTGTAATGGACTTTACCCACGTCACGTCATCTGCGGGTATATAGAAGAAAAACACAAATAGGCGCGAAGAACATATTAACACAGCTTCGCCTTCGTCCAATAAACAGTCGTTTTTGGAGGGCATATACTCGCAGAGGCGTGGCTGTTGCCACTCGTGAGTAAAGTCCATTGAACATAATCATGAAAACAACCACCAGCTCTCGCAACAATGATAGATGCAGCCTACGGCACACATTTAAAAAGTCCCTGACGGCTCGGCCTACAGGAACAGGTAGATTTCGAAAACGCAGAGCGTGGGGCTCCTGTTTGTTGGGAATTGCGGAAGAAATGACCTTTTTGCCATGATGCCGCTTTTGGGTTCCATAAGGGACCGCACACTTCGAAATCTAACTTGTTCTCATGCGGAGCCGGCAGGGATATTTTGTTTTTAATTTTTTTTTTTTTTGCTATAAGGGTTGGTCCTATAAACAACTTGTCAATATAAAAGTTTTAGATAATAGTAAGAGGATTTATAAGAAATTTAAACGGATTTGAAAGCTTGTAAATTCACGAAGTTATGAATTTTTTCTTCTAAACCCCCCCCCTTCCCCCCCCCCCTTGGGGCCATTTTTAATGATATCAAAAATCTGTTATACATAAATTTTCGGTACTTTTCCTAAAAGTAATAATAACTTTAAACGGATTCGATACGTATCATAATTAAGACGTTATGAGGTTTTTTCTGTTTTCACAAAATGCCCCCCATTTCGCCCCCCTTGGTTCGGTTTTGCCCATTCACGAACTTGACCGAGATTTTATGCCCCTTGATTTTATGTATCAGTTTGGAAGAGATTTGTGAAGAATTATTCGAATTATCGTGTCCATAAAAAAGTGACATAGATAGATAGATAGATAGATAAAGTTTTGAACTGAGGGTGGTTTTGGGTTCTGGGAGTCATAATCGGCGTAGATCTGCAAAATTTTTTCAAAAATTCCAACTTAGGAGAAAATGTAATAGGTAGTATTTCTTCCGAAATCTACCTAAAAAAAAAGGTCAAAAGGAAATTAATAGCAACCCGTTTACAGACAATCGCCACTGTTCGTGATAGTGTAATTTAGCCTTCTGTAATCGGGTAATCTTATTTAAAACAGCCAATTAGCGTGTTTTTAGAGCTTGTGGGGTTGGCGAATGTAGGTTGTTGTAGGATGCAATACAATAGCCCGCTAGTCTCGCAAATTTTCTTTCATTGTTGTAACCAGGGCTTTACAAATTTAACAAAATCGCGTAGCCAGCAAAAACTTCTAGTCGATAATGTGCCAATTCGGCGGGATAGTAGATGTTATGTGGTAGCTTACTGGTTAGTTTACCGAAAACAAGCACAGATTCTTTAGCCTATGCAAATTATATTTTATTCACAAATAAACATGTGAGAATAAATAGTGTAGTGCACAGGATAATAATTGAATTATAGTAAGTTAGAGTTCGTTGATACGGACAGATACTAAAAGAAGGTGGCAGCAGGAATCTTAATTGGTTAGTCCGCTCTAAAACGGTTACAGCACAACACCTCCTCTGGGTCTCAAAACTAACTAGGTAACAGTCTTAGACTTATAAAAAAAATTCTCAACTACTAAGGAACAAAGGGGTTCCTTCTATTCCGCTCTTACACACAAATCACTAGAGCTGTAAACATCTCTGTTGCTTCACTTAGTTATCGACTATTCTCAGGATGAGAATTTTTTTAGAGAGACCTTTTCTCTCTCTCTCCAAACAACAACTGACCATCGACTCTCTGCTCGTTCTTCCAGCCCCCTCACACCTCGCGGGGGTGGCAGGAAACGAGGGGTCTTTAACCTCGGACAGCCTTCCTTCTCTTTGCTGAAACCTAGTGAATACGTTACAATAATAAAAAATATTTACTCCCGGCACCAGACTTGAGGCAGCCGCCTCGGGGCGCACCCCTAGAAGGGCGGCATTTGGTTCACATATATTGAACATATAATCCATTATATGTGACGAAATTTAAGAAAAAGAGATAGAGGGAAAAAAAATTCTTAAAATTACGGAGTACATTGCATATAATTACAGTCGAAGAAGTTAGTTGCAATACTTACAATGAAAGAATAGTCCACTAGAAAATTTTGTTCTCGGCGATTCTTGAATTTTCTGCGATTTTTAGCGTCTTCTTGCGTTCCATGGCTACTTTTTGACATTCGTAAAAGGAATTCTATTTCAAACCATTAGCCTAATATAGTAAATTGTGTCCTTCGCGATTTTGGAATTTTTAGCTATATTTAATGTTATTCTTAGCGTTTTTTCGCATTCTGCTGCGATTTTTTGACATTCTTAAAAATAATTCGGTTTCAAACTTTTAGCCTAATTTAGTAAATTTTGTCCTCCGCGATTTTAGAAGTTTTTGCTATTTTCAATGCAGTTTTTAGCATTTTCTTGCGTCCCACGGCTATTTTTTGGTATTCATAAAAAAAAAAAAAATCGGTTTCAAACATTTAGCCTAAATTTTGTCTTCCGTAATTTCAATGCGATTTTTCGCGCCGATTTTTTGACATTCGAGAAAAAATTCATTTTAGAATGTTTTATACCCACTGTAGTCAATTTGGTCTTCTGCGATGGTTAATTTTTTTGCGATTTTTTAATGTGATTTCTAGCGAGTTTTTTTTTTTTTTTTTTTTTTTTTTTTTGGCGATTTTTCTACATTAGTAAAAGGTTTTAAAATTTTAGTCCAACATAGTAAATTTTGTCCTGTTTTCAATAAAGTTCACTTGGAATTCATACAGCAATATTTCAATTTTCTATGCGACTTTAAGAGTTTTTTTTCCTTTTGCAGCATTTTTCTACAGTGTTAAAATGAATTCTCGGTCTCAAACCTTTTGACTTCTAATACAGTAAATTTTGTCCTCCTCGATTTTTGAATTCACAACTATTTTTCACGATCTGTGGCAATTTTTTAACATTCGTATAAGAGGAATTCGATGTTAAACTTATAGCGTAATGCAGTAAATTTTGTCCACCGCAATTTTCGAATTTTTAACGCGATTTTCTACTTGATTTTTACGTTCCGCAGCAATTTTATGATATTTGTAAAAAAAATTCTGTTTCAAGCTTTTAGCCTATTATAGTAAATTTTGTTCACGGCAATTTTTGAACTTTTAGAGATATTTAGCGGTTTTTTCCTTTAATTTTATTTTTCTCTTTAATGCGTTCCGGAGCGAATTTTTGACATTCATGAAAGAATTCTTATTGTTACAATGTTTTAGTCCACTATAGTAAATTTTACTCTATGCTATTTTTAGCGTTTTGCGGAGATTTTTTAACTTTCGTAAACGGAATTCTCTTTCAAACTTTTAGCTTCCTTATATAATAAATTTTTTCCTCCGTGATTTTTGAATTTTTAATGCATTCGTATCGTTTTCAGAAATGCAGAAGGACATTCCAAGTCATTCTTAGCGTTTCTTCGCGTTTCGCGGCATTTTCAAGACTTTCCAACGTAGTTGGAAAGTGTTTATAAATTCGGTTTGTCTGTCTGTCTGTCCGTGCTCTAACTCGCATAAATATACTCATATTGCTTTGAAACTGATATTGGGGTTTACTACGGCATGTTTGGTATTGAAAATGAAGTATGTAACATTTATGGTTCTTTTACAGGGGCACTGAAAAGAATTCCGTCACCTTTACGGTCTATGGAAAAAATGTTTGCGACGTATTTTAATGATCTTACACCATTTTAAACATATTCAAATTTATATCTATCACTGAGGTGCACTACAAGACGCTTACTTTAGATTATGGTGTTAATAGAATGTATCGTTCATTTACAGGGACACACAAAAGAATTCTGTTACATTACGGTCTATGCGGAAGAGCGTTTGCAGCGTATTTTAATGATGTTAAACTATTTTATACCTATTCAAATTGATACATATAACTGAGGTACACTTACTGTAGAATATGGTATGCATAGAATGTATCGTTCATTTACAGGGATGCTCAAAAGCATTTGTTTACAGTATTGTCTATGAACAATAATTGCCGGTAGCACGTTTTCAGTTGTTGTACGCGTTTTTAAATGTAACTAATTTTTTTGCATATTAATTGGTGCATGTAAATTCTAAAGATCATAAACATGGCTGCTCAAAATATCTCATGTACATTTCCGTTTGTTGGCGGAAAATGGTGAAGGGGAATCTTTAATTGTGCTATGTATCTCCCTACTGAAGTATGAATTTTAGCATAATGTATATATACATACAGATCTTTTACATATAAAGATTATATACAGGGCTGCATAAAAGAATTCGGATATTTTGTTTGACTTTTGGTAGTAGTTGCTGAAATTGGGTTTTCAAATGTGTTATGCATTTTCTAAATTGTTTACTTGATAAACTATGAAGTTTTGTTACAGCATTCTGAATGTGTTGGAAAGTTTCATAATCTATGCTTGACGCATGATTTTTCGTTCTTGTTTTGTCATTTATAAAGGAATTCAGTTTCAAACTTTTAGTCTATTGAAATTTTGAGGAATTTTAATTGCGTTTTTCAATGCAGTTTTTAGCATTTTTCTGCGTAGTGTTTGGAAAGCGTTTCATAATCCAATGTCGGATGTGTGCATATGATTTTAAATTGTTATTACAATTTAATTAAATGTTTCTTGTGCGTCGAAATTATATGATAATTTAAACTTAGTTCTAGCGACAACTTTGCAGAATCGGGTCCTTCGTTCTTCTTATAACAGAGTTCGACAGTATTTTCGTGTACTATGTAATTTTCAAAATAAGCCAATTCTAAAAGTAGAGTTCAAGACAAAAAACAAATTCATTCTGATCTGATCGCTTTATTAGTTCTTATCCTTTTCGTTATGTCATCACCATGACAACAGTGGTTGAAACTGAAATGATACACGATGATCTCGTGTTCCCGAACTCACTTGAAGTTAATAACTTTTTCGAATGTTCGACAAAGAATATAAATCTATTCTTTAATTTTCGGACATCCGCTGTTCATTCGGTCGCACAAATATCATTTTTATATCTTTGTGAGGAGACGGTTAGCGTAAATTGGCCTGCAATTTAAGCTGTGATTTGTAAAATTTTGTGTGATATTTCAAAAGCTGAAACAAGTTTGGGAAAAAAGAGTTTATTTTTGAACAAGAACTGGATTAAATATATAAATTCTACTCTTTTGATAGGTGAGTATAATTTCATACCTTATCTCAGTGGTTCTCAAACGGTGTCCCGCGAGAAGACTTCAGGTGTGCCGCAAAAATTGTCAAAGTTCTATTAAGATGTTACAAAATGACAAATGTATATCATTACTTTAAAATGCAACATATAAAATTCTACAAATTACTGTATAATGAGGTTTAATGCTTGAATATAGAGATAACTTCCGGCTCCTTTTTTCGGAGTCCGAGTCTGACGATTTGAAATGCAACCCCCCCCCCCCCCTCCTCCCTACCCCTGAGCCAGATACCGAAAGTACGCAATAGAAAATTGTTAATAACATTTAAAAACTGTTTCAAGATTAATTTTTTTTATTTAACAATCTCTTCTCGCATAGAAATAAGTATTAATCCCAAATACTCCCTCGTGAAAATGTTTTGTGATTTCCGTGTCCCTAAAAATCTGTTTAAAATAGTAAATTTGCTATTGATACCCAACCACTGGCGGAAATCTGCAAAAGCCGCAAATCTTATTCTTTTAAAATATCATTGTGCAACTATGGCAGAAGGACACAAGTTCTGCTTTCCAGTAATTCTGGAAAAGGATGTTAAACAGAAAACGAGGATAGCCTAGGTATATTCCACGGCTTCTGTATAAGTTACTAGCACTATATGATCGTGCAAAGGTTTCAGAATAAGATAGGATATTTCTTATATCTCATCGATAACGATTCAATTCCCTTTCAAAGGATGGTAAATTACTTTAAGAAACTTAGACTACATTATTGTTTATTAAATAGCAACTTTTTTTCCTTCCTTTTTTCAGTTTTTGAGTAAATAGAATTTTGCATTTTGAGTTCAAGCCCGAGCTTGAGACTCAAATGACATCATATTGTAGAAGGCAACAGACATTTTCAGGTGTAAAATTGGAAATTTGTTTTTACAATTCCTTCGAAATAAAGCAAATTTTAACTTTCTTATTCTGTTCATATTTAAGATCTTAATATTAATCTACACTATATTGCCAAAGGTGACCGGTCACTTGCGATTTTAGACGTTTTGTTAACTATCTAGAAAAATACATGAGGAATTAACCTGAAACTGCAGGTGTGTAAACAGTATAGTATAGGTTATATATTTCCGCGAAGATTTTTTCACGAAACCCCATAGGGGATTGTCAACAAATTGAAAAAGAACGAATATCTTTTGGATAACCCTGTAAAAACTAATGTAGCAAAGGCGTTCAAACTCGAGATTATTAATAAGTGGTTTATTGTAATATACTGTGTTCATTTTTATGAGAATAGCATGTATACCGTAGAGAAATTAAGGTTTTTATAAAAACAGTCCCAAATTTCGCCTAGTTTTTTTCTTTTAATTTGCAGAGTTCTTAATTAAAAAAAAAAGTTTTTTTTTTCAGAAAATATGACAGACAACATTCTACATAATACTCTGCAATCAAAATTAAAAAATAATAAAAATTGGATGAAAAATGAGCAGGTTTACTAAAAAAGGTTTCACTGCGCATGCGCGAACGCAATCAAAATGTAACGTACATAATGTATTAGCTAAGTATATAGAGCACCTTTTGTGAAAGTCTCAAAATCATAGTTTGAAAATTCTGAAAATTATCGTCGATAGACTAAGCTCGAAATCCGTTGTTCCCAAAAAGAAGAAAAAAAGATGAGGGGTTGTATCATATACAGTGGTGGCCAAAAGTTTGGACATTTTTTGAAAGTTTCATGTTTTTTTAACTTTGTGTGCTTGTAGAATATATTAATTTTCACTTAAATACAAACGTTTATATATCAAATTGAAGGTAATTTAATGTAGAATTTAGTAATAAAAACAGTATTACAATATCTGTATTACAAAAAATGGCTGAGATAGAGCAGTTTGAAATTCTAGGGTGGCTGACATTTTGAAACAAAACAGCACATTAACGCGATTACTCGCAAATTATTTTCTTTCATTGTTGTAATAATTTTCCCAATCATACGCATAAAACTATATATTCATATCCGTTAGCGCCAAATTCTCGCCAAATTTGGCGACCAAAATAAGTTTTCATAAATGAAGCCAATTTGACTATTGCTCACTAATTTGGCGAATTTCTTATTCAAATTTAGTATTAACGAATCTTTTGTAACCGTTTCTTTGCATTTTAACTTGCTGTGTTCGAGTAACATTAGCTAAAATTTTAAAACGAAGATATAGGAAAGCTAGATGTCTGGGGGTCATGATCGGTGAAAATGTATCGAAATTTTCCGGAACTGCTTTCCTCCGAACGGCTGCAATAGGTAGCTTTATACTTTTTTGTATTGAAAGCTACCTAAAACGTTATGCTCATTTTAGTAGAACAAACAAACACAAATCGTTTTGAATAAGGACGTGTTTTGTAATAAAAACGTACTAGCCAATCACAAACACTGTTCTGAGGACCAATCAAATGTCTGTAACTATAGTTTAGGTTATTTGGATGGTAAAAGAGTTATTTTTGTGGAAATATTTTGCGGAATGATGCATACTAGTGCAATTAAATAGAGTATTGCTGTTTTTGAATATTTAAAGTCCTTTTTTTTATTTAAACTATTTTTAAACAATGTCATCAACAAGAACTAATTGGACATCTACAAAAAGAAGCCGAATTGTCATATTGAGAGAAAATGGCCTCTCTTATGCTGTAATTGCAAGACAAGTTGGTGGTTCAGTGACTTGTTCTGGTGTACGAAAGTTCTGTTTACGTTATGAAACAACGAAATCAGTGGAAAATAAGGCCAAATCAGGCCGAAAAAAATGTACAAGTGCTACTGCCGATTGAAAAATTAAACGGCTATGCGCCTTCAAGATAGAAAAAATTCATCAGATGCCATTAGATGTGAAATGAATGCAGCGGGTATTGCAGTAAGTTCAAGAACAATAAGAAGAAGGTTATCAGGATTTGGACTACAAGCTAGAATTCCAAGGAAAAAATCGTATTTAAATCAAAAGCAATGCAAAAAACAAGTTAAGTGGGCAAAAGAACACATTAAATGGTCAGAAAATCAATGGAAGCAAGTTATCTGGAGCGATGAGAGTAAAATATCGCTCTTTGGTAGTGATGGTAGAAAATACGTGAGACGTAGAGTAGGAGAAGCACTTCATCCTGATTGCATTGAAGCAACTACAAAAAACCCAACAAATGTCATGATTTGGGCATGTATGTCTGCAGATGGTGTGGGCCAAATTCAAGTGATTGATAGCATCTGAATGCCAAAAAATACATCGAAACTGTTCTGGAACCAAAATTGATACCTTCCATCAGGGATCTCTTCCCCAACAACGCACCATTTATTTTTCAGCAAGATTCAGCTCCATGCCACACATCAAAAGTATGCAAAGCATGGTTTCAAAATAAAGGCATAGATATATTACCATGGCCAGGAAACAGCCCTGATCTCGATCCAATTGAAAATTTGTGGCGACGTTTGAAAATTCTTGTACGAAAAAAACGTCCATCCAATAAAAGACAACTTATTGAAGCTATAATTGATTCTTGGCACCATGTGATTACTAAAGATGAACTCCAAACACTTGTTCACTCGATGAAAAGACGCTCTGAAGCTGTCTTAAAAAATAAGGGTTATCCTATTAAAGTATTGATTGTGTAAGTATCACTTTAAAAAAATGCAATTCTAAGATAGATCTTACTATTAGTTACATAACTTTTTTTGTAATACAGATATTGTAATACTGTTTTTATTATTAAATTTTACATTAAATTACCTTCAATTTGATATATAAATGTTTGTATTTAAGTGAAAATTAATATATTCTACAAGCACACAAAGTTCAAAAACATGAAACTTTCAAAAAATGTCCACACTTTTGGCCACCACTGTATCTGTTGATTAGTGCCAAGATAGCGTACACAATATTGCACGTACTACTATATTTAGACGCAAACCCCTCATATTTTTGCTTCCTTTTGGGAACAACGGATTTCGAGCTTATTCTATCGACGATAATTTTCGGAATTTTCAATCTATGATTTTGAAACTTTCACAAAAGTTGCTCTATATACTTAGCTAATACATTATGCATATTATATTTTGATTGCATTCGCGCATGCGCAGTGAAACATTTTTTAGTAAACCTGCTCATTTTTCATTCAATTTTTATTATTTTTTAATTCTGATTGCAAAGTATTATGTACAATGTTGTTTGTCATATTTTCTGAAAAGAACTTTTTTTATGTTAAGAACTCTGCAAATTATAAGCAAAAAACTAGGCGAAATTTGGGACTGCTTTTATAAAAACCTTAATTTCTCTACGAGTATACATGCTATCCTCATAAAGATGAACACAGTATATTACAATAAACCACTTATTAATAATCTCGAGTTTGAACGTCTTTGCTACATAAGTTTTTACAGGGTTATCAAAAAGGCATTCTTTCTTTTTCAGTTGGTTGACAGATGATGGTTGGGGTTTTAACATTTTAGTATTAATAGAGGATAAAAACATAAATTATACATATTTTTAATTCGATTGTTAGATGTAAAATATGAATATTATACTTTTAAATAAATTAGAAAAGTTAATTAAAATCGATTTTTTCAAATATTAAAGTACATATTTTAAATGTGTTCGTTTGGAATATATTTTAAGTGAGAATGTTTTTTTATAACTCTAAAAATAAATTGCGAATAATTTTAAATGAATGAGAAAGTTAAATGTTACTTTTTTAAATTCAAAATCTTTTTTTTTTTTGAGTAAAATCGATTTTTTTCTTCATTTAATTTGACTCTTATATATATATATATATATATATTTAATTTGTTTCTTTAGAATATATTTCAAATACGAATATTTTTTTATAACTTTAAAAAATAAATTGCGAATAATTTTAAACGAATGAGAAAATTACTTATTAGTACTTTTTTAAATTCGAAAGCACTATTTTTGTTTTTCTTGTTTTTAAATAAATTTGAAATTTTAATTTATTGAATTTTTAGTTTTTCATTTTTAAAATAAATACGAACTTTAGTATTAATAGAGCCAGACTTTCGGGAAGAATTCACGGTAAAAGCATGTTTTCCAGGAATACGGAAATTATTTGTTGAAAAATGAGGAATAATTTAGTGTATAAAGACGAGTTTTTCTTATGATAAATTCCAGTCTGTAAAAATAATGTCATGTTTCTAAAAAAAAAAAAAAAAATAATAATACCTTGCATTATAAATACCTTACATATAAAAAAAAATAAATACCTTGCATTTCATTTGTAAAATTGAATCATTTAACTGCACTTGGAAATGAAGCTATTTTCCGTGACCCTTTTCCTAATTTAGATTGAAATTCCCTTGCAGGAGAGTAATGTATGGTGTCAGAACTTTTTTCACGGTGATTCCCGGTTTTAGTTTCAGATAGCAGCGATAGATGGCGCTGAAAGCAATAGGCGCTTAGAGATCGTATAGGCGTCAATCGAGGACGAAACTTAAATCACAGAGCATTGATGCGAAGAAAGGAGTGGGTCTCATTCGTCAACTCAATATTGTTCTTAGGGCCCGACTACGAACTCACACGGACCCACTCCATATATTTAACCTCCTTCCTTCGCATGGATTCTGGATAAATTCAGTTTTGTCATCAATTGGATGTCTATAGAGAACCTACTAAGTTGTTGGTTCTCTAGACGTCTAAAGCTCGCAGCGCCATCTATTCTTGGTAATTCGAACTATAATCGGGAATCGTAGTAAAATAACTCCTGACATCTTACATAACCCTCCTGCAAGAGTTTTTTTAAATATCCGTCAAAGTTTGCAAGTTATTGAATTTTAAAATCAGTAGGTCAATTTTAGGACACCCGGTATATTTTAACGCAAAAGCATGTCTGTGACTATCTCTGATGTCATATCGACGGTGGTAACGACTTCGGCAATCAATTTTTCTTTTATAGGAAATTTATCAATTGCTGAACATCGCACAATTCTAATTTTTACACCGTCGGATACGGAATAATATGTACTTTCAAATGCAATTTGTTAGAAAACTATATCTCAATTTACTGATTTTTTTTTTTTTTTTTTTTTTTTACGGTTTTTAAATTAATTTTCAAGGAGGATTAAAAAAAATATATATATATCTATATCGCGTGCAGTCGGAATACGGAAGATTAACCCACGTGCCCTTAAAACAATGTAAAAAGTAGCATTTGTTGCCGGATAATATTTCATAACGAAATTAAAACTTCAGAAATAATGAAATAATATAAGTAAAACACGAATTTAACAGATATGTAATCAAACTTGCGCTTAAACGCTGAAATAATCCGAATAAAAAAAGGTTGCTATAAATAACAGTTTCTTTGTTTATTAACTCCTGGCACTAGCGCTTTTAATACATTTCAAACCTTATTTGAATACTATAAATTTGATAAATGATATAATAAAAAATCCCTGACGGCTCGGCTTACAGGCACAAGTAGATTTCAAAGACGCAGACCGTGGGGTGCCTGTTTATTGGGAATTGCAGAAGAAATAAACTTTTTGGCCTTGATGTGGCAGTTGGGACCACCCACATCAAAATCTACCTGTGTCTGTAGGTGGAGCCGGCAGGTATATATTTTTTCTGTAAGGGTTGGTACTATAAAAAGCATGTCAATATAAAAGTTGTAGATAATATTAAGAGAATTTATAATAAATTGAAGCGGATTTGATATCTTGTGAATTGACGAAGTTATGAATTTTGTTCTTCTTAAACCCCAATCCCCCCCCCCCCCTAGCCTTGAGGCCATTTTTAATGATATCAAAAATCTGTCATAGATAAATTTTCGGACCTTTTCCTAGAAATAATAATAACTTTAAACGTTATGGGTTTTTTTTCTGTTTTCACAAAAAGCCCCACCCCCACCCTTTCCCCCCCTGGTTCGATTTTGCCCATTAACGAACTTGACCGAGATTTTCTGCCCCGAGATTTTATGTATCAGTTTGGAAGAGATTTGTGCAGAATAATGGAAGTTATCGTGTGCAAAAAAAAAAGTGATATAGATAGATAGATAAGATATAAAGTTTTGAACTGGGGATGGATTTGGGTTCTGGGAGTCATAATCGGCGTAGATCTGCAAAAATTTTTCAGAAATTCCAACATAGGGGAGAATGTAATAGGTAGTATTCCTTACGAAATCTACCTACATAGTAACCGGGCGCTTTCTCGGCTTATATATATATATATATATATATATATATATATATATATATAAACATTAAATGTAACTAATTAATTTCAATATTTAATTAATATTAATTTTAAATCCTTATTTTAATTCTTATAATTTTGTTATTTAAATTTGATTATAAATTAATTTACGTGATTTTGTATTTATTGCAAAGCTATTTAATTGTGACTATGTCATTGCTTGGTACAAATATTTATCTGAAGCATTAATCAATAATTATTAATTTCACCATTTTACATATCATTTTTTACACAGAATTTTTCATTAATACATCCATTACTTTTTTTAATGTAATTGAATAATTTATCAACATAATTTTAATTATTATTTCATTATATTTATTTATTATTTAACTATCAGTTATCATTCTTTAGACAGTATTTGTCTTAATCTTTAACTAATAATAGTAATCAAATGCTTTTATTAAATCATAGAATATTCACTAATTTTTTCATAGATGGCAGCACCTTATTAATTAATTTGAAAAAATGTTTGGTGTTCTATTTTAAATTTTCAACAGAGGGAGCTGATTCTATATTGATTTGTGTTTGGCTTTGCTGTACAATAATATTCTTTGGTCAATCATCTTTTAAAACTTATTTTGGCAACATGTAATGATTTTCTCCAATTCATTGCCTGTGGACTCCCGTTGTGTTGACTCCCGTTTGGATCATGTATTCTATCTGGTAACTGTTGTTTTCTTTTCCCTATATCCTTTTTTATCTTGTTGTATTTTGAACTTTATGATTTTATTTCATAGTTTTTTTCTCTTTTTTATGGGTAAGGTTTCTTTCCTTTTTAATATTGTTTTTATTTTTTTTTTAACTTTATGATTTTTTCACAGTTTATTTCTCTATTTTGGTGTGGTAGTCCCAAAATCATATTCTTTAGCAATGTTATGGTTAATATGATGATGAATCCGCACATTTTATTTGTGATAATTGGTAATTTAGGCATTTGGGACCTGAAGATTCTGTCTAAATTCCACAAATTTCATTTTTTTCAATTTTTAATATAATTTCTTCTTCTTCTTCTTCTTCTTTTTTTTTTTTTTTTTTTTTTTTTTTACTATGCATATGGAATCTATATTCAGAGTGTTGGGGAACACTATTGTTGTCAATTAATTAATACATTCTAATTCATAATTTCATAGTTTTTGTTGCTGTTTCGGTAATGTTTCATTAATGGTTATATATATATATATATATATAAACAACTGCATATACAAATATGGTATTATTATAGAGAAATGAGCAATGTATCATAAACACACTGAATCAAACAGTTTTGAAATCGAAGAATTATTTTAAGCGCTATTTAATCACTGTAAAAAAAAAATCCGTCAAATTTACGGCAAAATCTGCAGACAGCAATGTTGCCAGCAGTTTTTACGTAAAAATAGCAGTAAAAATCGATGTAAATTTTATCGCATATTTTCCGTCATTTCAACGGTTATAAATGTAGTAAATTTCACAGCCATTTTTCCGTACAAATTACCACAAAAAGTTCTGTAATTTTAACAGTCCTATTTCCGTACAAATTATCACAATAGCTGCTGTAATTTTAAAAGCCATATTTTTTTTTAAAGCATTGATTTTAATCAACTTTCATTTTTAGATGACTATTAGAATAGTCATAAAGTTCATCGCTTGTTTGAAAAACATTGGAATTCATTATTTTATGTATAGAAATTCAATCCCATATAAAACATTTCTTTACTGCTTTGTATATGATATATATAAGAATTCAGAATTTATTAATAGGAATTTTTTTAATGTGGCAAAACTGAGACATCAAATATTCATTATAATACTATGTGTAAATACATTATATATAGACAGAGTATATTTGTAGTACTAAAAAAAGAAACACTTCAATTCTGAAGGACGAGAAGAATTTATATAATATATATATATATATATATATATTAGATAATTGGACTAGAATTACAAGCTTACGTTTATCTAATACAAATATAAAATACCATTTGTAATTAAACACTGATATATAAACAATGCAGGCTCCTAAGCGTAAGTCAAGAAACACACCATTTTGCTCGCTTTCGCCGTCGCGGGGGAAAGAGCACGTACTTTTGAATAGAAGTTCCTTGCGCAAATCATGCTAGTAAAATGTCTTTGCGCGCAGGCGCCGATTAGAAAATGAATGATGTGATCTGATTGGTTGTTCGCATGAAAGGATTTTGAAAGCGAAAACGCTGGTTAAATCTACTATTATATTTGCGGTATTTTTACATACGGAAATATTACGTTGCGATTTACTGGAATAAATGCAGTGAATTTGACAATCATTTTTTACAGTGATGTTGAAGACGGTCAAAATAAAAATAGTTCAGTTAAAAAAATTATAGGATCAAAAACCATGCATGACAATTTAACCATCTTTTGCAGGTACATATTTGACACGATTGTGGTGTGCAGTGTTCAGTCATTTTTTAGATTTGGAGAGTTTTTTTAATAGTTTTTTTTATTCAAAATTTCATAATTTGAATAGAGATTTTTTTTTTTCGTTTTTCGGAAAAAGCATTTTTTTTAACATATTGTTGCCAGATTTAAAAAAAGCGCAAATAATAATATTTTCAAACATTTTTTAACTCAAAAATATGTTTACACGCGAATATTAAAAAAAAAAAAGAAACTTTAAAATAATTGAATTATTACGTTCGAAAAGCAGTAAATGTGGAAAATTATGTCATATTTAAAATGATTTTCTTCTAGAGGTTATTATAAAAAACCGTAGTCAGTGACATTTTTTATTTAACCGTTTTATACAGTTGATCTTAAAATGTGTGATAAATCTTACTGAATCCATCACGAATAAGACGTCAGCGGTGGATGCGGCTTTGCCCCCTTTACCCCCCCCCCCCCCCGCTCCCCGCCACACACATACACACAGTCAACGTGAAATGCATAGCGACCCGATTACAGAAGATTACCATGCTGGTTGTGATAATATCATTCAATCGTCCGTAATCGGGTAATCTTTTTAAAACATCAAATTGGCGTGTTTTCAGAGCCAGCGGGATCTGTATAGGGTTTGGCGAGTGTAGCTTGTAAGGGACAGAGTCCTCTAGTTTTTTTTTTTTTATATATATAAATGTTTTTTGCTATTGTTTGTAAACAACCAAAAAATGTCAACTATACATTAGAGTTTTCAATAAAAAAAAATATTTTTACCTGTGTTTTGTAACACGGAAAGCCTTGGTTAAATCGTCTGACAAATATAAAAGTAATAATATTTTTATTTATTTATTTTTTTTAAACACGCTTTTATAAGCATTAAATTTTTATCTGAAAACTCATGCTTAATTTTATTAATGCCATTCATGTTGTTCCAAAACATCCCCGTTACAATACGTGGATTAGGCGTGGAACCCAATTATGGATAATTCACCGCTTTTATTTTTGTTTGGTACAAAGCGCGAACTAATGAATTTATCGAAAAAAAAATTATATATTAATTAAGTTTCTTTTTAAAATATGACAACAGGGAACAACAACAACAAAAGTATTTTTTAAAACTATCTATTCGGGATTTCTATAATGTTCTCTCAACGTATAATCATATTTTAATTAATATTAATCTATTAATTGATTATTAAGTTCTGAATTAAGAAAATATGAAAATATTGTATTGTTGTCGGAAACACCCAGCTGTACACAATTGCTAGAACTCTAGCACATCAGGAAGTGGATGAGAAATCGATTAGAAAATTTCCATCTGTACACACATGAACCAAGCTAATTTAAATAAAAAGTTTTAAAAACTACGTATATTCATTAAAATATCAAGAACGAAAAATCATGCGTGAACCGCATGAAACGCATAAAATGAAAATTGATGTCTAAGTAAATAATTTGGAACACGTATAACAAATAAGAAAACCCTATTCAGCATGAAAGAAAACCAGTCGTTGGGGGCCACCGTAATACTTACCCATCATGGATATGCATAATGTAAAATATTAAAATAAAAAATGTGTAAACTACTTATAAAATGCATTGCAATTCGAATAAAATCGTGGCTTGATGACGTCCTAAACTTTAAAGGCTCGATTACTGAATTGCTTAAAAGAAAAATCCTTATAACTCCAAAAACAATAATCCTATTAAGTAGCGGTTTATTGCATCTGCTTAAGCGTCTCATTTCCAATTAAAATATATCTCTCAATTGAAATTTGGATGAAATATACGGTCATGAAAAATCGAAGAGTGTAGGAAATAGGATTACAAATATCTCAGCAACTCATTATCCGATCGACTTCATGCTTTATGCAAAATTTATGTTTTTTTATTGTCTTGCATATTTACTCCTTAAAATAAACAATTTCGAAAATTTTTATGTACCTTTTATCAGAACGAATATTTCGAGAGTCCGAAAAAAAATAGTTCCGGATAATCGAGGTTACTGAAATTCAATAAGCTTCTTCCCATTATTGCATACTAAGTACGTACCAAATTTCGAGTCTCTATCTCAATTTTTTCGGGAGATAGAGCGTTTACAGACACACAGACGGACGGCAATTTTTTTTTTTTTCTAAAAATATGTTTTTCGGAATCTCCAGTGTCTGAAACGTGTAAATCCGTCAAAAATTTTTTTTTTCGATTTTCAAAACGATTACAAGACTTACCCTATACTACGTATGATGGGTAAGTAAAATGAAAAAAAGAAAAGTGATTCCTTTCTGAATGGTGGGGTGTATTTTGTCCTAATTATTTTTATATCTGATAAAATCTCCGCCTATATTTAAGGAATTAGAATTAATCTTGTAAATAATGTTTTATACCTCTTTTATTTATTCTGTGGATAAAATATCTTTACAAACTATGTTTATTTTGTTATTTTAATAGTTTTACGATATTTTAGAAAATAAGAGAATTTATGACTATAATCAATGTCATAATGACTATAAAAACATGTGAAATGATTAAAACACGATAGTGATTTGATTAAAATCGTTAACACCATTTTTATAGCAAATTTACCTAATTTTTAGCATGATTTTTTTTCCTTCCCTCGATCAAATTTCTTTTTAAAAAAATAGATTAAAGCTCAAAAATATTTTATTTCACTTGAGCAGTTTTAAATTATGAAATTGACATCCATGCTCTTTGGACCTAATGGAATATTTCACATTTTAAAAATTATTTATTTTACAAACTTCGGTACTTTTCTATTATCCCGTCGACCACTTTTCATTACAAAAAACTCTCGCCAAACTGTAAGATTAAACGCCAAAAATGCAGTCCCATTTACTGGATGTCAGAAGCATTATACGTGTTTGTTATGTCATCAAGTGGTTTTTAATTCGACATTTGCGTGTATTTTTCATTATATTTTACTGATTTATTAGTTATTTCCCTAATTAAAATAACAATTGTGTCCTTAAATTCTTATATTTTATTTATTTATTTATTTTGATATTCCAAAGGCAACGTTCTCCCCTTTATTTGGCGGTACAGTTTGGCGATAGCATTTTGTTATGAAAAGTGGTCGACGGGATAATAGAGAAGTAACCAAACTTCTTATGCTACAAATATTAATGTTAAAACTTTTGATACAAATTTTGAATAATTCTGTCATCTTTATGATTTTATATATAGGCAATGCATAAAAATCCTCTGAATTGTGGTAATTGCATTCCTTCGCATAACATATTTTATTAATATTATATTTCTGACATTAAATAAACAAAGCATCCAGATTCCAACAAATACAATTCACTCTTTCCGTGTATCGAAAAGCAGTCTTGCTTGTTGTTATTTCGGAGAGAACGTTTCGAAAGCGTAATTTACTGATTGTTATTTAACTTGCCAAGTGAGCGATAAGCTGCCAAATTAAGTAATGTACGGAGCTAGATTAAATATAGTAATATGAATAATCCGTTACCCTATGTTATACTGCCTAGAAGTAGAATTACTTCTAGGCACTGTGCCTATGTTCTCCACATAGAAGCCAGATTAAAAAGGAACTCTTTGCTCAACTCCACTAATCTCCTCATTTATAGCAAAGATGGATATACGACTTAGCTTTGATTTATAGTTAACCCTCCAAAGAAATCACACTTTGCCCCCTACCCCCATTATCAAAAGGGATATTTTCTTAAGTTTACATACAGGCTGTCCAATGGATAATCTGTTGTTTCAAAAGCAAAATGTACGAACGACGTTTTTACTGCGCTCAAACAATAAATTATTAGTAAAATTAAGTTTTATATTTATTCCGGAAAAAAAATTATTTTCAAATTTAAATCTATACATAATATATATACATTTCTGTTATAAGTAAGAAATTTTTTAACATTCATTGCAGTATGGGTTCAATAAATTCAACAGTATTCTGTGAAGCTTACTCTATCGGACAAGTCATTCATAGTGTTAATGTATAAAATATAGGTGCTAATATGAATAGAATACAATTTTATTATATGGAAAAACTGGAACGGTGCACTTGTTAGTAAGTCTAAAATTCGTTTACTGTTTTACAGTAGTAGCATTCTTTATTCCCTAGAAATGAACGGAGTTATATCTACTCATAATTCTAATACCTTCTAAAAAATGTCTTTGTCATTTTGTCAAAAGTCTCATCCTATTCCTCTGTCAATGTCAGTCTTTTTATTTTGGTATTAAAAGGAATACTGGGCAAACAAAACACGACTTGTTAAGGATAACTCATTATTACTTTAAAAATTTATAGTAAATTACGAGAAGGAAAGTCATCACATTTCGACAGTGACTCCAGTCTTTTTACAATGGGAAGCATCGCCCCCTATCGAATAATTATATTCAGTTTTTTCATATCTAACACGTCGTTTATATATTTCTGGATCATCTCAGAATATAACTCCCTACACGGTTACAGCAGGTTTTCTTTCGAAAAATTAAAAAATGAGTTTTATCGTGTAAAGTAAAAATAAAATGCAAAACATCGTACAGGAAGTCGGAATTCCTTTTACGACTTTTATATTATTAGAACTTTTTATATTCACTAGAAATATACATAGTTCTTGTAAGGCTATTTATTGCCTTCTGATTACCTTTTAGTATTATTTTGGAAAACGTCTGTCTGTATTGTTAGTCTGTGTATGACACAATTTTTGTGGTTACTTTGTCTTTAAAAGTTCTGTCGCTCTGACTTCACTAACGCGAAAACACTCGCTCGCTAATGCTAGTGTTATTCCTATGCAAAACTGCATACATAGACACTATGTATGCAGTTTTTTTCCTATGGAACAATTCTTTTAAAATACAGTCGAACACGGTTAAGACATGTTTCGAGGGACTGGAGAAAAAAAAATCGCGTATTAAGCAGGATCGCGTATTAAACGTGATTTTCATATTGTTGCAGGAACTGACCTTATTTACAACATCTAAGCGCTTAAATGAACTTTAGAGCTGTCATTTATATGTTTATGGTCGAAAATTTTGTCTTATGCAGATTTAGATTAAAATTTGACTATATTATTATTTAACTGACTCCACAAAACTCGTGGTGCAAGTAACCCACTGACCATGAATAAATCAGGAGGAGGCTTGTATAAGGAAAGGGCATGTTTACAAACAAATAGTTCCATCAACCAATCTACCACTACATTTTGGTCGTAGCTATCACTACAGGATTCGTCATGGCAACGTAAGCCAATCATATCAGAGACCAGTTTAACGTACACCAATCAAATCGCCCCATCTTGTGTGTACAGTAGGAGTCATAACGAACGAACAGGGTTTTCTTGCTAACCAACCGTAATTCAACCAACAGAGACGACAGCTGCCCTCTCCTTATCAACAGAAAAATAATGAAGAAATTGTATTGAAAACGAAAGAACGTTTTCCTTCCTGTTCAAGTGCGTTTAAAAGCACACAGTACTACGTACGCTTTATTTCCTACATTGTACGAGTAAAAAAAATCGAAAGCATACACCGTGTAAAGAAAGAAGAATACGTAACAAAAAGCGACGAAAGTTTGCTTATCTCTGTATACTTCCGTAAAAACATACACGAAGCAAAAGACAAAGAATGCTAGGAGGCGGGATCAAAAAAGAGTTGCATGTTGCTAATTTAGAGGGATTAGACTTTTTATTGTAGACATATTGCAGATGCTAAAGGAATCTTCCACAAGATTTTTGTTTTTTTTTGAAATAGTGGTAAGAAATGTTGAAAAACATAGAGTTTTTACTTCACTTTACCTATTTACAGACATTAAAACAATTTTTCACACATAGAACTTACGCAGATGTCATTAATATATATATATATATATATACAGGGTGTTCCGTTAAAGGGGTCCAATATTAATAGGGGTAATAGAGGAGATCACATGGAGCATAAATCAGTATATAAAGCCTGGTCGGATCTCAATAGTTTTCAAGTTACAGCAAATAGAATGAAAATTCGGAAAATTGTAAAAGAACCCTCATTGCTAAACTATCGATAATGCTACATAAAAACGAAGCACATATTTAGAAAGAGCAGAAAAAAACCTACAAAATGACATCAATTGTATTAAAATAGCAATATTTATTGACGAGTTACAAGCCCTGAAACAGTGAAAAAAGTACGAAATCCAATATACATCAAAATAGTTAATCGTTAATTCCAAAAAGACAACTCTAGCTACAACAAGGAAAATGTAGTAAAATTTGGTCCATTCCGAAAACTTTCGAAAAAGCTTACAATGAACCATATCGGTTTAATTGTGTGAGAGAAATTAATCAGTTTCTTAGTTACAACTCCGCTTTCTTTGACACTAGCAAAGGTTAAACTCCGCCCATCACGATTGGAAACACCGCCTTTTTAATTACTCTCAACTATACATTTTCGATCATGCTTCTTCTGAGATGCAACATTTTTAATTATTCAAGAGTTGAATGAACCAAAATAACTTTACAATAATAGTCTACATTTTAAAGTGGTCTTTTATTGATATAAAGCTTAAGTTAAATTCCTTAAAATTAAACTGGTGGTGAAAATTCGGAAATAATTAAAAATATTGCGATTTGTAACTATGCAAGAAGTTTCAGTACATGTTTTACATGGACAATTATTGTATGTGTATATGCATCATAATTTATGATAGGAAATAATAATAACAAATAGCATAATAATTTTATTAATTATAAATTTAAAAAAGACACTAAATTTTAAATTAATTCATACAAACTTTGTAATTTACAATTTGAGTACACCACAGTCTGTGACTTACAAAATACTGTGCCAAAAAGTGTTGAAAATAAGAGAAAAATGACAAATAAAGAATTACATTCCACGTACTTTATGACATATGTGAAGCATAGTCTTCTGGCCTGCGCTGCACAGTTCAATGTCGGAAGGCAGACGAACGGACATTATTATAATAGGTGTTCGAAGTTGCGCCCATTAACAGAATCGCACAGCCGACAGCGACGTCGTAAAGATTGGCGAACACGCCGAAAAACTCCGACGGAGTTGGGAATGTCTCCTGCAGCGACAACGATTCGCGCTAGTAAATCCTCCGGTGTATCCACAGGCGTTTCATACACCAGCGATTTAAGGTGTCCCCAAACAAAAAAGTCTAACGGATTGAGGTCTGGAGAGCGTGCAGGCCAAGCAACAGGTCCACTGCGTCCAATCCATTTCCCAGGATATGTTGAATTGAGGTGATTGCGAACACCTATGAAAAAATGTGCCGGTGCGCCATCGTGCATAAACCACATATTGTGGCGCAATGTTGCTGGCACATTTTGCAGTAACTGCGGTAAGATATCCCGTAGGAAAACCAAGTACGTACTGCCATTGAGTACATCTGGGAGTAAATATGGTCCTATGAGATAATCGCCGAGGACACCTGCCCATATGTTCACACTGAACTTTTGTTGTGCGTTCGACGGGAAAACAGTGTGCGGTTTTGTATATGACCATGTGTGCATATTGTGCGTGTTTACCACGCCCTCTCTCGTAAATGTTGCTTCATCAGTAAATAAAATATTTTCCAGAAATTGTGGATTATTTTCTGTTACATTAAGCAACCAGCGTACGAATTCTGTCCGCTGAGCACAATCTGTTACTGATAACAGTTGTACCCGCTGCACATGAAAGGGGTGCATGTTTTCTGCACGCAGAACACGCCACACACTTTGGTGAGAAACACCGACTTCAGACGCAGCAGCTCGTGTACTCGTGGAGGGGTTATCTTTAAAAATATTCAGTACATCTTCTTCCATTGCAGGTGTTCGTACATGTCGATGTTTCCCTGCATCAATGCTTGCTGTATTAAACGATCCAGTCTCCCGTAATCGTCTATCGATTTTTATGAAGAGTTTCGAACTTGGGCAACGTCTCCTTGGAAATTGCTCACGGTACATGCGCTGTGCTAGACATGCATTTCCATGAGCTTGCCCGTACATCAGATGCATGTCCGCATATTCTTCGTTAGAGTATTCCGGCATAATTATTATACATCAACTTACTACAATCCCACTTACAACAGCCTCCCTTTAACATAACGCCCACTGATGACTGCTGTTTTATTACACTTTTCTTCCTATACACATAGAAAATTTGCATAAAAAGTACTTCTTCTTCATCATCCTGAAAGTTCATGGAGGAAACGCAGCAGTCACGGAGTTTGCTTTAATACAAGGCGAGAGCTGCACAATATGTCATTCACTTGACCAGACTGAATAATGAAAGGGTATTGATAGAGGTTGATCAGAAATGTATAATTGAAAGATATTAAAACGGGGTGTTTACAATCGTCATGGGTGGAGTTTCGCTCTTTCCGAGCGTGCAACAGTACAGAGTTGTAACTAGGGAACTGCTTGATTTCTCCCATACAATTAAACTGATATGGTTTATTGTCAGCTTCTTCGAAAGCTTTCGGAATGGACCAAATTTTATAACATTTTCCTTGATGTAGGTAGAGTTGCATTTTTGGAATTAACGATTAACTATTTTGCTAAATATTTGATTTTGTATTTTTTCACTGTTTCAGAGCTTGTAACTCGCCATTAATTCTCAATATTCTAAAACAACTTATGTCATTTCGTAGGATTTTTTCTGCTCTTTCTAAATATGTGCTTCGTTTTTATGTAGCATTATCGATAGTTTAGCAATGAGGGTTTTTTTTACAAATTTCCGATTTTTCATTCTATTTGCTGTAACTTGAAAATTATTGAGATCCGGCCAGGCATTATATACTGATTTATGCTCCGTGTGATCTCCTCTATTACCCCTATTAATATTGGACCCCTTTAACGGAACACCCTGTATATATATATATATGTACTTAACTTTCTTCCAGATAGGTGAAGTCAGTCCTTTAAAACCATCATATGTGTCGTAAAAAATATTTTCACCCGACCTTCTTGGTCATCTTCAGTTTACTGACATTTCTTCATCGCCTCTTGATTTAAGTCGAGCTGTCCCGGTTTTTCTAAAATTTAAAAGATGACTTCTCCTATTTGGTAGAAAGTTAAGTATATCTTTTTTTTTTTTAAGAAAAGACATCTACATAAGTTCTATGTGTGAAAAATTGTTTTAATGTCTGTAAATAGGTTGTGAAGTAAAAACCATATGTTTAGATATGACATTGTAATAAATTATTTAAAAATTAATGTTGAAAAATTTAGGAACGCTGCGAGCCCTGAATTTCATTTTATAACTACAATATTGTTATATCGTCCCACAATTAAGAGTTGAATACTTTTAGAAGGGGCGGGAATGTACTGCGTTTCGGCGGATTTTCGCTTACAAAATTCATTTTAATCCCAGCCTCCTCCTTCCAGAAAATGTTGTTTCTCTCCTTTGCCCCTTCCCCCAGCACATAAAATTTAAAAACGTTAATTTTTATGTTTTGTTCCAGGACTGTTCAACGCGTCTGCGGATTTAATGATGTCCTTTGAAAGTTCTCCTGGCGTCCTTTTCAAACCTTTCTGCTATCTTAAAAAAAAAAAAATCTATTTTAAAGGATGTTTTTTAAAGCAATAATATTTGCATATATTTTTTAATTAGTATAGGCACAATTAAGATTTCTGGTTGTTTTCCTCATAAAATTTTTGGAATAGTCCCTCCCCATCCTGAGAAAATCGTAAATTTACTAATATGTATGTTTTTTCCTACAAAATATATATACATGGGGTTCGTTAATCGTAAGTGGGTGGGTGGGGAAGGAGGGGGGGGGGGGCTCTCACGGGTTACCACTGTGCGATGTATATACATCATATGGTATGTGTGTATATCGCTACCACTACTACATTACGATTATATTGTTGTATGTTTTAAGTAACTCTTGAAATTAATATTTTTGCACTATTTGTAACTGTATTAATGATAAATTATTAATACGTCAACTAAATTAACCCTCCCATCGACCCTTAAAAAAAAACTTCTTTGATTTATTTAATCTCAAACAAATAAGGTGGAGAAAACTTTTAGAAATTGTTGGTATTAAATTTCAAGGGATCATACACACGCTGGAAAATTTCCGCCTGCGACTGCATCAATTTTTGTGTCAGCGCTCAGGCCTAATATTCAGTGGGCGGCGCTTAGAGAGTCGGAAGTCAGGAATTGAACAGTGAGTTGGATTTCTACTGTTTGATATTTCGATTCATCGACTCAGTATCGGGTATGATATTAGAAGGATGATTATATGAATAGAAGAGGAGGGACAAGAAAGCGAGGTATTTGGTGACTGTGTTGTGGCACAATTTATAGTCTTTATACGTACATCATATTATGTTTAGCTCATTGTATTATTTTTTATCTAATTTACAATTTTATGTCATTTAGTTTTTTAAATTTGGCAACACTCAAAAGTTTTGGTTTGTGTTTTTTTGCTTTCTAAAAAGTTTGTTCGATGTAAATAAATCTGATAAGTTCAAACTGAAATACGATGTCAGTATTATTATTTGAAAGTACACGCAACAAAATAATTAACGATTTTATATGAAAATCGGCTCCACAACAACTGGTGACCCGCATTTTTAAATAAATATTGCTCAATAACCGTAGCAATCTATCTAAATAAATATGCCTGCAGACGATGAAAAATCAAAAGATTCTACGCAAGAACTATGTAAGGTGAGTGTTAAAATTCCTCCTTTTTGGATTGATCGTCCGGAAATTTGGTTTTTTCAAGTTGAGGCGCAGTTTAAGATAAGCGGAATTGTTTCTGAGGAAACCAAATTTAATTATTTAGTATCGCAATTGGAACCTAAATACGTTGAGAACATATGGGACATTGTAACAAAAGATAGCGATACGAAGTACACGGAATCTAAAACAAGACTTTTAGACTTGTTTAAAGAAAGTGAAATCACTCGTATTAAAAAGCTAATTACTGGAATTGATTTAGGTAATTTAAAACCCAGTCAATTATTACAGAAACTGAGATCAGTCGCAACATCAGATGTATCTGAAAATTTAATAAAAACCTTATGGCTAGAAAAATTACCAGATTCTATGCGAAATATAATACTTGTTAGTGATGAAGAGCTACCAAAGCTGGCGATTATGGCTGACAAGATTGCCGATATGACACCTTCTATTGATATTTGCAGCGTATCTTCTACTTGTAATTACTCGAACACCGAATTACTATCCAAAATCAAATCCCTTGAACAACAAATTGCCCAATTAAGTGTTGATCATATATCACGACCACGATTACGGAATAACTCTGTTTCTGGCAGAAGATCTCGAAGCAATTCTAAAAAGAGATTTAATCCTCGAGGAAAATACTGTTTTTATCATTTCCGTTATGGTGCCAAATGTCATCAAGATAAATGTACTCCGCCGTGTAGTTGGTCAACTGATTATTCACCAAACCAGGGAAACGCCAAAATGCAGTAGAGAATGTGGCATGCTCTTCTGCTAATAATTTTACGGATTGTCGCAAATTTCGCTTATTTGTTAAAGATAAAAAATCGAAACTGCGATTTTTGGTAGATAGCGGTGCAGATGTTAGTATTTTACCAGCTTCTAATCAAGATGAACAATCCGTGGATTATAAATTGTATGCAGCAAATGGCACAGAAATTGAAACATATGGTATGAAGATGCTAACACTTGATTTAGGACTTCGACGGGAATTTCAATTTCCTTTTATCGTTGCAAAGATCAATAAAGGCATTTTGGGAGCTGATTTTCTAAACAAATTTAACTTGTTAATTGATTTGCATAATAAGAAATTGATTGACGGAGTAACTCAGCTAACTATTACTGGCGAAGTTGCTGCCGTCAGTGAAGATAGTGATGTTGGTACTGTAAATAATACCAATAAATTTTATAACCTGCTAAAGGAATATCCCGAGATAACCAAACCAAATTTATTTTTATCAAGTGTAAAACACAATGTTCAACATCACATTATAACACAAGGTCAACCTGTCCATGCTAAAGCAAGACAATTAAATCATCAACGACTTGCAACAGCGAAACAAGAATTCCAATTCCTGCTCAATAATTATATAATAAGACCCTCCAGTTCTCAATGGTCAAGTCCTCTTCATATGGTTACGAAAAAGGATGGTACTTTTCGCCCATGTGGAGATTACAGACAACTCAATGCCAGAACTGTTCCTGATAGATATCCTATCCCTCGAATAGAAGATTTCCATCATATTTTGAAAGATACAACTATATATTCTAAAATTGATTTATTTAAAGCCTACTACCAAGTGCCCATTGCCGAAGAAGATAGATGTAAAACAGCAATTATTACTCCATTTGGTTTGTACGAGTTCAATGTAATGAGTTTTGGTTTAAAGAATGCACCAGCAACATTTCAAAGATTTATTAATGAAGTTTTTTCAGGTCTAGACTTTGTCTTCGCCTATTTAGATGATATTCTCATCGCATCTACAGGTGAAGAACAACACAAGAATCATCTCAAATTGGTGTTTGAAAGATTAAACCATTATGGACTTCGCATTAACATTTCCAAATCTGTCATGGGAACACAAGAAATAGAATTTTTGGGATATTTAATTACTCCTCAAGGCTCACGTCCTTTACCTGACAAAGTTCAAGCCATCGTTAATTACAAACTTCCAACAACTATTCATGAACTTAGAACATTCCTAGGCATGATTAACTTTTATCGTCGATATTTAAAGAACGCTTCAAAACATCAATCTCTCTTACATGATTACCTCAAAGGAGCAAAAAAGAAAGATAGACGAAAAATTCCTTGGACAGATGAAGCGAAAGAACAGTTTCAACAATGCAAAGATGATTTAGTCAATACTGCACTCTTATCATTTCCAAAGTCTGAACTACCTCTGTCACTAAGTACGGACGCTTCAGATTCGGCGATTGGAGCAGTAATTGAACAGTATGAAGATAATGGATGGAAACCTATCGCATTTTATTCTAAGAAACTAAATGATGTACAAAAGAACTACAGTACTTACGATAGAGAATTACTTGGTATTTACCTCTCCATTAAACACTTCAAGCATTTGCTAGAAGGAAGAAAATTCACGATATATACAGATCACAAACCTTTAACCTTTGCATTCCTATAAAAGCCTGAAAAAGCATCTCCTCGTCAACTTCGTCACTTACACTACATTTCACAATTTTCAACTGACATCCAACACATTAAAGGTCACGACAATATCATCGCAGATACCCTATCCAGAGTGGAAGAAATTTCTTTGATCGATTATGATAAAATAGCAGATGAACAAGATCAAGATGACGAATTCCAAACTTTAAAGGCAACCACAACTTCCCTGAACTTCAAGCAATATCCGCTACCTTCTGGAAAGTCTTTGTGGTGTGAAACCTCAACAAGTAATATTAGACCATACATTCCTGAATCCCATCGCATGAAAATTTTTCATCAAATGCATGGAGTATCCCATCCTGGAATCAAATCATCTGTGAAACTCCTGACATCAAAATTCATCTGGCCAAGTATCCGAAAAGATGTACAGCTATGGACCCGATCTTGCATGGCTTGCCAAAAAAGCAAAATTAATCGGCACACCAAATCAAGTTTTGGTGAATTTCAACCGCCATCGGAAAGGTTCAGTGACATCCATGTTGACCTGATAGGACCTTTACCACCATCGAACGGAAATATTTACTGCCTGACCTGCATTGACCGGTATACTAGCGGAAGTAGTTCCGCTGAACAACATTTCAGCTGAAACAGTTGCTAAAGCATTTTACGGTAATTGGATTTCTAGATTTGGAACCCCATGCCGACTCGTCACGGATCGTGGTGCACAGTTTAGATCAGAGTTGTTGAACGCCCTGTCAAAAATGTGTGGAATAAAATTGCAGCCCACGACTGCCTATCACCCCCAATCCAATGGAAAAGTCGAAAGGCTTCACAGATCTTTAAAGACCGCACTAATGGCACACAATAGCCTGGGCTGGAGTGAAACACTGCCATGCAGGAAGATTCGGAATACACCATTGCCCAGATGGTCTATGGACAAAACATACGATTACCTGGAGAATTTTTCCACGAAAGTACAACTCAAGCAACACCTGATACTTTTGCAAAACAACTTCAACAAGTAATGGAAGAAGTTGGACCAAGAACTGTGTCAAAAAAATATGTTCAAAAAATATTTGTTCCAAAAGACTTAAAAACCACGTCACATGTATTTATTCGCAAGGACAGAGTTAAAAAGCAACTGGAACCCCCATACGAAGGTCCCTTTCAAGTCGTCGACAGAAATGAAAAATACTTCACACTCAAAATCAAAGACAAAACTGTCACTGTGTCTATTGATAGATTAAAGCCGGCGTATTTCTTGCAAACACCAGACCTTCCTACAAAAAACTCAACAAAAACAAAACAATCTGCGAAACCTAAACAGGATTTACCTCCTCAAGTTCAAAAACTTCCAGAAAAACATTCACGTACGGGACGAACGATCAAACTTCCTGTGCGATTTCGCGATTAATTTTGTAATTTACTTTTTTCTGTATATATTTCATTGTATTGTATAGATTGTACCGTAACTTTGTTACTGGGAAGGGAGTATTGTTGTGGCACAATTTATAGTCTTCATACGTACATCATATTATGTTTAGCTCATTGTATTATTTTTTATCTAATTTACAATTTTATGTCATTTAGTTTTTAAAATTTGGCAACACTCAAAAGTTTTGGTTTGTGTTTTTTTGCTTTCTAAAAAGTTTGTTCGATGTAAATAAATCTGATAAGTTCAAACTGAAATACGATGTCAGTATTATTATTTGAAAGTACACGCAACAAAATAATTAACGATTTTATATGAAAATCGGCTCCACAACAACTGATTAATTGAATTTGCTGTATGCGGGACCGAATAAGCGTTCAAGCAGTTGTTATCTGAGGATTTTTCCAAAAAAGAAGAAGTAGGATTGGATAATGGAATGTTTTCAAGTTCTTTTGTTTCATCTAATATAGAAAAAAATTAAAAGAAAGAGAAATTAAATTTTACTTTAGTAACAGACTATTATAAATATGCTCTGTTACTGAAATTATTTTATATTCGAAATGTTTTACATAAAAATGGATATCCTTTATTTGATTTTCGTGTATCTAGTTATTTTAATCCATCTTCATAAATATAAATATTCGCAGATCACTTTTTTAAAAAATCACACAAAATTTTTAAAATGTTAACCAATTGATTTTTTTTTAATGTTTCATATTTGAAATCAGACATGAAGATTATTTTCAGAATTCTATTTCCCCTTTCTTTTCCTCGTTCAGGGAGGTTGGGAGAAGCGAGTTAAAACGTATCTCAGGATCTATGATAGTTTTATAAATGTAATTATGAAAGGGGGTGAATCACAGAACATAAACCAGGCATTTTTATATATTTATTTTTGTTTCGTTATAATTTTCTTTAGTTCCTAAGGTGCGTTTTGCTCCCCCCCCACCCCCCCCCCCCAAAAAAAATGTAAGGAGGTGTATCACAGACCATAGAAATCAGACATTTTTATATATATATTTTTATACATTTATTTATTTTTATTTTTTTCGAAATTAGGTTCTACCTCGTGTGGCATTATTTTTGTACTTTTCTTTTTGAACTATGAACTATTTTTACTATTATACTTAATCTTTAACTATAAATTTTCATTATTTTAATAGCTATACTTAACACTATGCTATTTTTATGTAGTCAATCGGAGTACGGCTAGACATTTCTCATACACATACGGGTCTCTCAGGATTAGATATACACCTACTCAAAGGCAGTGTGTGCAGTTGCTTCGCAACTGGGAAGCCCATTGAACCTATCACAAGTTCAAGTTCAAATTTTCATTATTTGAATAGCTATACTTAACACACCTATTTTTATGTAAGTCAATTGGACTACGGCTAGACATTTCATATGGCTCTCTCAGGATTTGATATACATCTACTCAAAGCCAGGGAGTGCAGTGGGAAGCCCATTGAACCTATCACAAGCTATTGTACTTTACCTTATTTGGCATATTATCGCTTATGTCCTGGATTAAATAATGATATGGTATAGGGGCTCTCTTGGCCCCTCGGTCTGTGCATTTTTTTTTTGGGGAGGGGGGGTCAGGGGGTGCGCAAAACGCATCTTAGGAACTGAAGAAAATTAAGCCTGGGGACTGGCTCCTATGTAGAGGATAAGCTCCCTGCCAAAGCTATTGTACTTTACCTTATTTGGCATATTATCGCTTATGTCCTGGATTAAATAATGATAAGTAAATTACGTTTCCTAAGCATTCGCTTCGAATTAACAAGTAAGACTGGTTTTCGATTACCGAAAATAGTGATTTGGAATTGGTAAAAGGTGGATGCTTTGTTTATTCAATCTCAGAAATCTAATATTAATCAGTAATGTTAAAGAAATTTGAAGAAAAAGTTAAGAGCATCAATTGCTTTAATGTCATTAACTACAATAATAATAAAAATTAACGATAGTAACATATTTTAATATTTGTTTTCACGCTGATAGCAAATTTAATTGTTCCTGTAACAGTAATTGTTATTTCATCATATAAAATATCCTCGAAGATTAGCTTAATTTTAGTGGATGTCATGTTTATTCAATTTTCCACAAAATTTCATTCATGTAATGAATGACCGATCAGCTAATTTTTATGCTTTGTCTATATAATTAAACAGAATAATGAATATTATAGAATTAACTACATTTTTTATTTGATATGTCGTTAAAATTGTTTAATGAGATAATTTGTGTGAGTGACAAAATTACACCTACTAAAATAAAAGTGGAATTTTTGTAAAAGTATATGTTATTTTCTGTAAAAATATATATATATATATATACAATATAATAATCAACATTTATTTGATGTGGATGAACCATCCAAACTTAACTGTATCATGTCTTTCATGATATAAGATTTTAATGAAGTTTGACATGTTTTATTTAAATATAGATAAAAACTTTTTATGAATAAAAAAAATTCAAATAGAAAAATTTTTTCTCTCAGAAATTTAAAATTCGTATCTAGATTTTAACATTAACAATTGTAGACTTTTTTTTTATCTCTTAGAAGTTTAAAATTCGTATCAAGATTGTAGATTTTTTTTTTTTTTAAATTAAATAAATAATTTTTAAATGTGAAATATTTCATCAGGCCCGAAGAATTTTGAATGACATTTTCAGAATTTAAAATTGCTCAAGTGTAATAATATATTTTTGACTTCTAATCCCTATTTTTAAATACAAATTTTATGGAGGGGAGAAAATAAACATTTTAAAAATTAAGTAAATTTGTTATAAAAATGGTGTGAATGAGTTTAATAAAATAACTTAAATCGCGGTTTTAATCGTTTGATATATTTTTAAATCATGGATTAAAGTCATAAAATCTATTAATTTCTAAAATGTTATGAATTCTTTAAAAGTTCAATTATTTCTCTCTTACGGCTGTTCTCAAATCCAAACTGATTTTTGACATATTGACTTTATGACATATTTTTTAATTAATTTTTTGCTCAAAAACGCGTATTCATATTCTTTGTCCAATCCTCCACTTAGCCTTAGCATTGACTGGGTTTGATTTGGCAGATCACTGTTGTTATATATACTGCTGGAGTATGGAAATATTCCAACAGTACATGAAGCTATTGTCACGGATACGGATTGATAACAGCTACTGAAACGCTGTTCAATATATTTGATATTTAATGAAATAATGTTTCTGGTGTAAGTTTAAATATTTTACAATAGTATTTTTTTTAAATTATCAATTACTAGTTTAATATTAATTAAATATGATTATCTGTTGATAAATCAATTTGGAAATCCTAAATAGAGAGTTTAAATCAAGATACCCTTATCATATTAGTTATTATAATACAAGGATCTTTTTTTAAATAATGTTCTTTTTCCCCTTTCCCCTTGCCATAACTTAAAAAAAAGAAAAAGAGTTATAATTAAAAAATAAATAACTAAATTCACTCATTCAAGCATTATACCATGCGTAAATCAAAGCAGGGAATTTTGTATAATCGGGGCTTACGCTAAATTAACGTATTGTAGCGGAATTTTGTTTTTAAACACTATGAATTGAAGCTAGCGTTCGACCGAATATTAGATTTCGTTTTCGTTCCAAAATCCTTAGTTTCGACGAACACTGGTTTTCAACGAAACTACTGCCAAATATTTGGCCGGGACTGAAACTATCTGTATTCCTAAAACTTCGTCTTTTCTTTCGGGGATTTCCAAAATTACTCATCAAATGAGACTATGTTTTAATTTTTTGCGATGAACTTACATGTTTATAATTAAAAAGTTATCACTGACTCAAGACGTGAGTGCAAGTTATAAGCAATGCATATACGTATGACTACACTTTGGAAAACGTGCTCATTAAAATCGGCAGACTTAGCGATTCTTTTTTTTTTTTAACCATTGGGAAAATGGTTGTTGTTTTCGGTCGAGAATGGACCTCTTGACGTCGTCACTTTATTTGACGTCGTCCTTTATTTTTTTTTCAAGCGTTTTTAAGCGTTTTTAACGAAATTCTGTAACTTTAGAAGAATTTTTTTTTTTTTTTAAATAGGCAACAGAAATGCCTAAAATCGTTACAAAAATGTTAAAGTTACAAAAAGGATAGATGCAAATTATCAGGTATGAAAGTAGAAATTTGGTACTTTCGTGTTATATCGGCCAACAAGGATGAAATACTTTTGTTTCTGTGTTCATTGATATATTGTAAATTTGGTACTTTCGTGTTATAGCGGCCCCCAAGGATGAATCGCCAAGCGACCAAGATTTATCGCCAAATTATAAAGCATGTATGACATTCCAACAATATATGATATATAACATTTCTTGACGTATGTGGCCAAGTTATAGTCATATATGATGCATACATGATGTACCTATATGACATGTGTATATGATGTATATACCAATTAATGAAAGCAAACCATTTAATGAAAGACTTTCAGAAGAGGGCGGAGCTTCTATTGTTTTAAAATCAAGATATCATACAAAACCGCCGTTCAACAAAGTGATAATAATATTGATTAAATTCGTTGTTTTTAAATTAAATTATTTTTTAATCATTTTGTATGTTTATAACACCTTATTTTTAATTAAATAATTTCAACTGATATTTTTAAATTAATTTCATTTTAAATGAAATTAACTTTTTATTAATAATTATGTACTGTCGTTTCTATGCAAAACATTATTCAGATAACAAGCATATTATATTAGTACGTTTGCCTTTTGAGCCAGAGTAGTAAAGTAGATGCAATGGGGAAATTGCACGTTTTCCCATTTAACTTGCATCTGATAGAGTGTAAAAATACGAACATTTTGATACCATTTTTACATATATTTGAAACTTGTATAAGTCATTAAATGAACTTTTAAAACTCAGTTTTTGTCGTGGCGGGAAAAAGCCACGTCACGTGACGAAAGCTGTTCTGACGTCACTACACATGCAAACAAACCCTCCCTGTATTTCTCCCTGTTATTTCCTACGGAGGCGGCTTGCTTTACGCTGGACGATTTCTTTCTTTTCTTAAAAATGATTAGTATAACAAATTAAAAGTATTGTAAATTGCTGTAATGAATAAATAATACTGCGAATTCCAGGTGATATTTTTATTCCATCGCGTTTCTAAGAATTTTCATTTCCAGATCTCGATGTAGAAATAAAGTATCGGTACAAGTTAATACTCGTACTACAATATTGTATTTTTAGAATAAGGTATATATATATATATATATATACAGGTGGTTATCAAAATACAGTCGAACCTCGTTAACATGAACCTCAAGGGGAATCAAAATTTTGTTCATGTTAACAGTAATTCATGTTATCAGTATCAAATCTTTGTACTCGTTTTTATAGGGGACTGCGAAAACAATTCATGTTAAAAGTAATTCACGTTAAGCGTGTTCATGTTAACGAGGTTTGACTGTAATGGAAACACCCTAGATTTTGAAGGAATTCTTTATTAATATGGCGTTGGACCGCCTTTGGCATCTAATACAGCTTGGATTCGCCTGGGAATCGAATCATACAAATTCTGAATAGTGTTTAGAGGAATATTGTACCATTCTTCATGGAGTTATTGTGAAAGTTCCGTGAGAGATGCCGGTGGAGGATATCGATTCCGGATTGAAAGCTCTAAAATAGACCACAACGGTTCGATTATGTTGAGGTCTGGGGAATGTGCGGGCCAAGGTAGATGTTCCACCTCATCCTCATGTTCATCAAACCATGATTGGACAACTCTGGCTGCATGAATAGGGGCATTATCATCCTGGAAAATTCCATCTCCTGCAGGAAACAAAATTTGCATCATGGGATGGACCTGGTCAGCTAAAACTTCTCTATACTTCTCCCCAGTGATCCTTCCTTTCAGGGTTACGATTGGACCAGCAAAAAACCATGACACGGCTGCCCATACCATGACCGATCCACCTCCATGCTTGACAGTTGGACGGAGGCAATCAGGATCATACGCTTGTGCAGGTGTTCTCCAGACATGTACCCGTCCTGTTGTGGGGAAAAGTGTGAAAGATGATTCGTCTGACCATATAACAGTCTTCCACTTATCAATCGACCAGGTTTTGTGGTTGTGGCACCACTCTACACGACGTTTGGCATTAGCATCTGTGGCAAGTGGCTTGGGAATTGCTGTTCTGCCGTAAATGTTCTCTTTATGAAGGTATCTCCGAACTGTAATTGTTGACACTGGAGAATCCAGATGCTGATTGAGCTCTGCGGTCACTTTGGCTGCAGTTGTTTTCTTTTTAGACATTACAATCCGCTTCAATACCCGTCGGTCTCTTTCACTCAGCTTCTCCTTCCGTCCACTATTTTGCTTTGCTGAGCTTGTCTTTCCGCGCTGTGTGTATGCTGTCATGACTTTAGACACCGTACCTCTAGAAACGCCTATAAGCTGGGATGTTTCGGTCACCGTTGCTCCAGCTAGTCGGGCTCCTACAATTTGGCCTCTTTGAAAATCTGTGAGGTCTGACATTTTACGGTTCTGACAAAAAAAAATCAAAACGTAGACAACTCTTCTAGAGCTCTCTCATACTACTTAATACATGTACTTTTCATATTAAAAAAAATCTGGTAGCTAAGATTATATTTTAATGCTTACGAAGGGAATTCTTAAATGTCCCTTTCATTCACAAGTGTTTCCATTATTTTGATAACCACCTGTATATATATATATTGCACAATATAAAATAAACTGGTACTAATAAGATTTATTTCATTAGGGAGGGTGGAGTCAACTTATAAAAGGGCTTTTGTATTTATATTTTATACTTATAGTGGAACGAAGCAAAATTCATAATTTATGTTTTATCTCTCTTTATTTGTTAAATAAACTGTTTTGAATCTTTGAAAAACAGCTAAAGTTATTAGAAAGAGCGAAATGTGCTAAGATAGCTTTAAGACAGGCTTACAGAATTTTTATATAAATATACACAAGAAAAGTTTAATAATTTTTCAAAAAATATTTCCAGGGACCTAGCCAGACTTTTCTCACAGGCTTCTTTTTTTGTGAAATTGTGAAAAGTATTTCATATTTGTGAAAAAACTATAATTTTGTGAATTTGAAATAGCTGTTACATCCAGTTTCTTGTTTATGAATTTTTGACAAGATTCTTTATATATGTAAAAGCTACATAAATAGATTCTTTGACGGCTTCAGTTGTTTTGTGTCAGGTCAGATTTTTCTTTTAAATAATTAAATTTGTAAAAGGTTTAGTTTGGAGATGGAAAAAAATTGTGAAAGGCCCATTTTTAAGACAAATTTTTTTTTTTGAAGGGTCTTGTTTTAAGGTGGAATGTATTGTGAAGGTTCCTGTTTTAATATGAAAATTTTTGTGAAGGGTCCTTTAAAGGACTCAATTTCTTCCTAAACAGATCTCTGGACTACACTACACACAGGCAAAACAATCAAGTAATTATTTTAAATAGTCAGTTTTGTGAAATTTTCAGAATGTGGGGTTGAAGGTTATATGCTTTATAGAACTTTGTGGATTAGAGATGATGTTTAGTTTAAAAATTATCTGTTTTATTTTTGTTATAAATTAACAATATTTCTACGGAAATTAAAAAGGCCAAAGGAGAAATATTATGCAGAAATATAATAATTCTAAATGCATTTGAAGCAATGTTATGTATATTTAAATTTTATTGCTGTTATTAACATTTTAAACATTAAAAGAATGGTAGTACGTTTGAATTTTCGTTCATGATCTATAAATGTTTTCTTTATTCTTTGGTTCTATGTTAAATTTTTGTTGCTAAATTAATATATAATCCATACCTTCCAAATAATTAAAAAAAATAATCATGCAAATTCATACCTTACCTGTGAATTGAATTAAAAAACCATTGTGATATTATAGCATAATATAACATAATGTCCTGCACTTATGATACTAATGCATTGTTCAAACAAAGAATAAAGCTTGAACGATAATATCTTGATTTCTTTATATGTCACTATAAAAAGTTTACGTGTAATGAGATGGCTGTTTTCAAAAGTGAAAAGAGTGGGCTTAACTTCAACAACATATTGAAATTCTCAGCACATCTCGCTCTGTTTTAAAAAAGCTTTGTGCAGTAATACTGCTTATTTTCAAAATTAAGATACTGCTTTCTTTAACAAGATTTTCAAATATTTTTATTTTTATTTTTTTAAGAAAGTTAGAACATTGAGGAAAATAAAGATATAAAATTTTTAGAACCTGATAAATCTAAAAATAGGACATTCTGAGAAACTATATTTCAAACAAACAAAAAGTACTGCCTCCATTCAAAAATTATACGTAAGCAAATAATAATAAAACAATAACTAAATTATTTTTACACTTTTCTATATTAATTGAATTATGATTATACGTTGGGAAATCAATTTAGCAATCCTAAAAAGATAGTTTAAATAATGCTTTTTTTTTTCTTTCCTCTTTCCATACCTTAAAACAGAAAAAATCAAAGATTATACATTTATTTTAATAAATTTATTAGCTCTCATTTTCTACCAAGCGTAAAAAAACCGGTTAATTTTCCCATGAAGCTTCGGTGGCCACGGCAAATTATAGTATTATATTGGACATTTTTTGAAAAATCACGAATTCCAATCATAAAAGGAGGCGTGATTATCAAAATAAACATTGGATGCTTATAAAAGATGTGTATTTAAAAAATATATTTAATTTAATACTTATTTTTAAGTAAGACCATAAAAAGAGAGAATAAAAGACAATAGTGATAAATTTACTCACGTATGTTGCAGTAATTTTTTTTCTGAAGAGTGAATACACAATTATTATTGTCAGTATTTAATTAAAATTTTTATTCAATAAATCAGTATTAAATAAAGCATTTTTTCTTTTTTTTCTGCATTGTTGCTCAAAATTTCGTTTTCCCATAATTAATTTGAGTACATTTTTTATCCGTAATATAACCTGCATAACACGAAATTATATTCATATTAATACGAATTAAGAAAATAATGCATTTCAAGAACTATATAAATGCGATTTTACTTACGATTTCTTTTGTAATAAAAGTATCATTCTGATTTCGTTTAAATAAATCAGAGTAAGTGAACAATATACGTGCCTTTTTAGCTTTAGCTTCCTGTATTTTTACCCACATGAAATACAGTTTTTCTGTCCTAAAATCAAATTTGAATTAAAAAAATAAACTATTTCCGAAAGACATAATTTTGTATTTTTCGAATCCGAACAACTTCAAACGCTTTTCTAAATGAAAATTAATGCAAATGTATAAATTGATAGTGCATTATATTTAGATATGATAAAATAATCTAATTTTTGTTTTTGTGTAAACGAGTATTTAAAATATGTTTATAGTGTACATAGAAAGCAATATAAAACAGCTTGCGAGCACTCGGCTCTAAGCAGAATTCCCCGTTTCATGTGTAGTGACGTCAAACCAATCCCGTCGCGTTTTCCGATCACGTGGTTTTGTTTTACTTTTAGCAAAGTTTAAAACTCCAATAACTACATAGTTTAAATTATTTTTGCGATTCTGAGTTAAGTTTTGAGGTATGTAAAGTTGTCTTCATCAATTAAACATAAAATAATGCATAATCTAAAGTGAGTGCAACTTCCCCATTTTCCACACCAATTTTAAACAGATGTTTTGCATCTAGCAGGTTACATTATTTGGTACTTCTCTATTATCCCGTCGACCACTTATCATAACAAAAAACTATCGCCAAACTGTAACGCCAAATAAACGCGAGAACGTTGCCATTGGAATATCAAAATAAATAAATAAATAAAATATAATAATTTAAGGACACAATTGTTATTTTAATTAATGAAATAACTAATAAATCAGTAAAACGTGATGAAAAATACACGCAAATGTCGAATTAAAAATCACTTGATGACATAACAAACACGTATAGTGCTTCTGACATCAAGTAAATGAGATTGCATTTTTGGCGATTAATCTTATAGTTTGGCGATAGTTTTTTGTTACGAAAAGTGGTCGACGGGATAATAGAAAAGTACCGTAATTTCGCGCGTATGCGTCGCGGCTTAGTTAAGCCTTTTTCAAACCGGAAATTTTATTGAAAATAAGAAGTCAAATAAGTGCTAAGCAGAAGTAAGTCACATTTCATTTAAAATAAATTCTGGTAGGAAATCGAACTGTTTGAGGTGCGGCGTATACGCGCGAAATTACGGTACCCATTATTTTTATATGGAATGTTTTCTTGAGAGGCCAGAGAGAGAAAATAAAAATATTTTAAGTAGTGTTTTTTCAATTAATTTAAATGTAAATATTTAAAAACTGAAAATCTGTGTGTTGTTATAAATTACATATTCATTATTCAACTTGTTCTTTGAGGTTATTTAACTACATTTTAATTAATTATCGATAGGTGCCTTTGATTATTGGATGTTATAAAGTAATAAAGTATAAAAGTTGTATATTATTATTGGTACTTTTCGGTTATCCGGGCGCCAGTGATATATGTTCATATATAAATACATATGTATATACATATATATGTATATATACATATATATATGCATCTATGCATATATATGTGTATGTATGTATATGCATACGTAGATATGTGTATATGAGTGTCTGTGTGTATGTATACAGGTATATATATCACTGGCGCCCGGTTAACCGAAAAGTACCTTATTATTTAAGTTATGTTTTTATTTTGAAACTTATACAAGCACGCATAAAATAAATAAATAAAATAAAATAGAAATAAAAATAAAAATAAGTAAAAATAAAAATAATAAATAAATAAAATAAAAATGAAAATAAATAAAATTAAAAATAATAAATAAATTAAATAAATTAAAAATAATAAATTAAAAATTAAAATAAAAAAATGCGTTTAAAAATAAACTAGCATTTGAACTTTCATAATTATTTAAATTAAAATAACTGTGAGGAAAAAAATAAAAAAATTCTTTTTAATTTAATCTAGACAAGTTATATATTTTTTTGCTAATTAAGTATTGCAGAATAATTGCAACATATGTGTACACAATTTATAGTAGTTTATTGTATCATCCTCTTTCATGGGCTAAAATCTCATAAGTGTGATTTCTCAGTCCACAGTATATCTCTCGGCATTTCTTTACAATATAAATTGTCATTAAATGTTAAAATGTGATTGTTCTACAATATTATGTTACTTCTGATTAACTAAAAAACTGGTAATCTTTAAAACTGAATTTGATATCTCAAAAATACTACTGTTCTCTACCCTCAAGCCATAACTCGATCATTAAAACCATCAACAAACAATAATTATTAAAAAAATTTGAAAAACCAATACATTTATTATAAATATGAATTTAATGGATAATAACAATATAATTTTTATGTGAGTGAAGAATGTGTAATATTTGTTTTTATTGGGTTTAAACTTGTGTCCCTCACTTCTTTGGTCACTACTGTCCATATGTACGAATTTCTCCATACTTCAACTAGATGGCAGTATGCAGTCAATTTCCGTATTGTTTCCGGTAGAGGAGCAAATGTTACTCTTAAAAAGTTACCATTGCTTACTCTTTGTTCATAAAAAAGATTTTCTGTTTCATTTAAATACTGAACCAATATCTAACAATTTATTTGTAGGTTTGATATGTCTTTGAAAATAGTGCATACAACATTTCAAAACTGTTCTTTTTTAAGTAAAGTAGTAAAATTGCAAAAAATCTCACTACTGTCCCTGTCCCTTCCGTTCTGTCCATTAAAATTTATGTTTTATCAGATAAAAACTGCTATATCATATTTATTCTTCAATAAAGTTTGTGCCCGTCTACTAATTATTAATCTGCAATATATCAGGGGTTATTAAGGCTAATGTCACACGAGCGATTATTTCGACGTTCATGGTTTCCGCATGAAAAACGTCACCTTCGCTGCAGCGGCACACGGACGTAGATTGTACGATTTGTTCACGCCAAAACAGAGCAGACATTCTGTCTCACGCAGAAACAGAGATACTTCCAATCGATGTTTTTATAACTAAGCAAGATGGATCTTTCTTAGTAGTTTATATAACGATAAAGAAATAAATGATTCTCTAATGTTATAACATTTGTACAAGAAATTGGAATATATATATATATATATATATTTGGGTTAATCCTCTTATAAGTGATAGATTATTTACAGGCAATCTATATATTTAAAACGCTAAGCGATTTCTTTCGACAATCCGTTAGAACAAACTACTGCATCAAATTACACCATTCTTTTTTTAAATGAAAGATATTAGGACACAGATTTGTTATTGTGCATTCGTTTGTTCGAAAATTTAATTAATTAGCTGTAATTTTCAATTAAACATTTACTTCTGTTTATGACGTCATAAAGTTGACAACTCCCACTTTTGAGGGCATAGAGTTTTTTCCCTGAACTCTGTGGTCCGCCAATCTTTTGACATTAACTAATATCAACTATTTTAACATTGTAGTATAAAATCTTAAAAAAAAAAAAAAAAAAAAAAAAAAAAACCTTAATTAGCTAGAATATAATCATAATAAAATATCTAAACGTAAACATATCAATTATGAATAACAAATCTCACGTAAAATGTTGCAATTTAAATGATTCCAATTGAAACAAGATTTGGAGAGTTATCCTTGACGCCCAGCTAACATAAAAGTACATATTTTATTTTATTTATTTACACACATATTCAAATTTATTATAAAACACCAGGTTGCCATACAAAGCAAAAATCGTCATTTAGGCGCCAAAAAACAACCCAGGTGCGTCTGCGATATCTGTACTGATTTAATCAAAATTATTTTGGTTGCACCGCATATTGCAAAATTAATTAAATCCATGATTATTGTTCCATTCTCATATTAAAAATAAGGAAATTGGCACTTCTCTATTATCCCGTCGACCACTTTTCATAACAAAAAACTATCGCCAAACTGTAACGCCAAATAAAAAGGAGAACGTTGTCATTGGAATATCAATATAAATAAGTAAATAAAATACATGAATTTAAGGACACAATTGTTATTTTAATTAATGAAATAACTAATAAATCAGTAAAACATAATGAAAAATAGACGCAAATCTCGAATTAAAAACCACTTGATGACGTAACAAACACGTATAATGCTTCTGACATCAAGTAAATCGGACTGTGTTTTTGGCGTTTAATTTTACAGTTTGGCGATAATTTTTTGTTATGAAAAGTGCTCGACCGGATAATAGAAAAGTACCAGAAAATTTAATGTTTAACGAAATTCAATTATTTGATCGATCGCAAATTTTGGTTCTTTTCCGTTATACCGACATCATGCCATACATGTAAATATATGCTTGGCGACAATGGTGTCCGTATAATGGAAACGTACTCAATTTTTTCTTAGTTCGGGCTATACCAAAAACAAACATTTTACAGGTAACAAAAAAATCGCCGAAAATGGCTGCTTCATCAGCTGTCATGACAGCAAAGTTGGATAAAATCTAATAACCTGAATTTTACAACGTTTATGCGAAACACCACAGAGAATACACGCTATTTTATATAAGTAGGGTATATTTAAACGAATAATAGAACTAACAACCTTCAATAATATAATGCATGAAAAAGTAAACAATTAAGTGATTCAGCAAATCATAAAAATATGTATTTCTTAATATAACTATAAAATACAGAAAAATGTTCTGGTACCATAAAAAATATTCATTATCCCGTCGAAATTCCGTGCATTATCCCGTCGTCCGATTAAGAAAAAAAAAACTATATTCAAATTAGATACTTTTCGGTTAGCCGGCGCCAATAAAGTATATATATATATACACATAATAAAAAACTCCAATGGAAAATTACTTGGAGAATCATTATCACAAAAGCCAACCAAAATCTATAAACCACATAAATTCAATACTAGAAAAACAAAACTATATACATTATATATATTTGTATATATGTATATATATATATATATATATATATATATATATATATATATATATATATATATATATATATATATATATATATATATATATATATATATATACTTCATTGGCGCCATGCTAACCGAAAAGTACTTCAAATAATTCGCCAAACTGTAGCACCCAATAAACAAACGGAAGAATGTTGCCATTAAATCTCAGAATAATAATAATAATAATAATAAAATAATTAAGAAAAGCCCCATTTACTAAAGTATCATTTATCAGTAACTTTTAACAATAAAATTTACAATATATTAATGAAAACAGAATCAAAAAAACTCTTGGATATTTATTTATTTACATTATTTCTCTTAATTATGGAAAAGGAATAATCATCCTGATTATGTAAAGGAATGAAGAAACCATACAAATAAATTACACTTGAAAACATTAAAAATCTCCTTTATCTGCAGATTGATTTATTATTGTAAAAAAAATTCCTCATCTTTACATAAAAATTGATTAGCTTAAAACAATAGATGCGTTTCAGAAGATATGGATTTAAAACAAACAATGATTAAAGAAGACATTTTAAAAAATTTGATCAAAACATTTAAAACTTTTTTTTAGCGTCGAATTTCGACGGTGCGTTTGGGGAGAAGCAATGCACATGCGCATAGGAGCTCATTCGGTTGCATTATCACAGGGGGGGGGGGAGAATGTGTGCCTTATTTAATATGTTCTTTTATTGACTGAATATGAGATGAACGTAGGGATATACTATTTGTATGATACTTCATAGGTTCAGGAAATTTTCTTTCTTGCCGTGGGGAATAGGGCGGTAATGTCAAACTGATTTCCATTTTGTTTACGGATTATTTGTTTGGAGTTTGCATCGGAAATAATAACGTAATTCACTGGGGGAAATTTTTTTAAATAAAATATTTGAAAGATTGTTTCATAAGCACCCCCCCCCCCTACTTATGTAATAAAGAAGCTTATTTTACTAATATTGCTATTGTAATTTTTTCCGTCAAGTTTTGACGGGTACCATCTAGTTTTTATTATTTTACAAGCAATGTTGGATTAGTACCACGGCAAAATCGGGCTATAATCTAATTTGATATTAATACATCGTTATACTGTATCGTATCGCAATTTCTATTTCAATAATTAAATTAGTATTAAAATGTTAAAACGGAGAATTTCAGAAATAAAAAAATTCTCAAATTTTTAAAGATATGTCATTTGTATTCATTTTAGCCATTTACTATTGTAATGCATCTTATGTTAAATGAAAAATCAACCATACTTAAGAAATACAAATGACTTCAGATATTATTAAAATGATGGTAGATGTTATCCATGTTTTATGTTCAATCCGTAATCGCGCGAGTTCTAACCAGTTCTAAAAGTTCACTGCAATGTGAGATATACATATTACGTACGCCATGCTGCAATACTAAGAAGCTGTAGCGAGTATTACGATAATTATTTTATCTCGCATGCAAATAATTAGAGTTTATTTAATTGCACTTAATTATTACCTTTTTTAAAAAATAAAGAAAAATATTTTATCACAAACATCAACAAAACTTTTTATTCTATTTATTACCTTATTCCAAAGTTATCGTTTTATCGTCTGCTGCCATACCATGATAAATTAAATTTCATTAAAAAAAAATGCACAGTAGTAGAAAAATATTTTTCTACGGTTGTACTGATTTTGATTTTTAATTTTGGTTTTAGAATTAAATTCATGAACTCCCGTGCGTAGAATGGGTTAAACGGCTATTTAATTTTGTTTTATGAAATTAAGTTTCAATACACTTTTAAAAACAATTAATTACAATTCTGTTACATTAAAATTATACTATGCCCAAATAGCCAATACAAGAAAATGCAAAAAAATCATCGTTATTATTTCAGTGACATGAATTATATCTTCTGTTATTAAGCTATGATGAATTTTCATAATAAAAAATGAAGAAGATTCTGTAATTCGTCCGAAAAAATATCGTCCCTCTAAAAATCCGAATAACATCGAGTCCATTGAGGCTATTTTTTCAGTTCATTATTAATCTACTATATATATAAAAAATGCAAATGGGAATTTTGTTTTGGCTGCTTATAACTTGAGTTCTGCTGAATAGATTTGGATGGGACTTGCACTGTTAGTTACATGATATTTCAGGGAAGGTTATAGTAATAATGGCATATCGTTCTACTTAGATTAGTTATATAATTATGGGGGAAAGTACTATAATGGTTGTCCAAATGAAAAGTGGACGCATGCGATTGCGTCAGAATGACTGCAGCTATAGCAGCACCACCGAACAGGGATACAAAGGGCAGTAGGAGGTGTGCACCGCATATGGCGTTCAACAGTGAAACCTGTTCGCCGTAGCGGAAATTGATCGAAAGTAAAGTCGTGCCGTACACGGATGCGTCCAGATCGGAACAACGCGCGGTAATACGGCACTCTTGATTGATTTCCTGTCCCATGGGAGCACTATCAATTCAACACAATACTGCAGTACTCTGACGAAATTACAGAAAGCAATCAAAAGCAAGCGGTAAGACATTCTCACACAACAAGTGATCATTCTTCATGACAATGTCCACCCACACGTCTCCCGTGAAACCCAGAATACCTTAAACAAATTCCGTATGGAAGTGCTGGAAACCCGGCGTACGATCCAGATTTGTCCCATTATGACGTTTGTGGGCCACTTAAGAGAGCATTAGAGGTGAAACGTTTCCATTCGGGCGATGAAGTGAAGAAAGCTGTGCAGGGCTTCTTCAAGAATCTTTCTACAGCAAAGGCATAGACCTGCTGCCTAAACGATGGGACCTGTGTTACAACGCCCTCTTTTGGTTTCCAATAAAGGTATTATTTTTATTCAACTTGTCCACTCTTCATTTGAGAAACCCTTATATTATCAGATAAACTCATTTATGGAAGATTAACCTTTAAAAAAATTATATTGGGTGGATTTTGATGAGAATTGCATTGTTAGTTAAATTATTTTTCAAGGATGGTTTTAGTATATATTGCATATTGTTCTTTGAAAAATCCTCCTGTAAATGATAAACTAAACAAGTCTGTCCTTAACAGCCAAAATTTTATCTGACCTTCAAGATAAAATTTTGTGAAAATATAATTTTTAATAATATATTTTGTAGAAAATATAATAGTGCAATGGCGTTGGTATCGTATTCAGCAATGCGGAAGTACATTAACGGTAACGGTTCATATTGCTTTAAAAGACAAGGTCAAATTCACAGATATATTTCGTTTGATTCAAGGTTCGTTTGAAGAAAACGACCAGCATAGCGAGCAAAGCCTGCTAGTATATGGGTCGCCCAAATGAAAGTGACACTACAGTCGGTTTGAAAAATGGTTTAAACCCATTAAGCGCAGCTATATATATTAAACTATTTTTTTATGGAACAGTTTTTTTTTTTTTTTTTTTTTTTTTTTTTTTTTTTTTTTATTTTTATGAATAGGAAGTCTTTAAAGTATTTCTGAAGAAAAAAAAAATTCAAATATTTAAGAAAAATAGCATGTTCCCAAAATGGAAGCAATGGCTCAAAATGGGGGTAAATTTTTTCAAAATTTTTACTTATGCCTCCGTGCATTTATGGTTGTTATTTCACTGTTCTTTAGCTATAAAAGGGGTAATATCATTCTGAAACTGATATTTTACGAATAATTCATATAAATTAGTCCAACATCTACATTTATAATAAAAATAAAACATAAAATTACCGATTCCATAAGGATTTTCATTATCCGTCTCTTTATTTTTCCCATTTATAAAATTTCTGTCCTACTATTTTACATGAAAATGATGGAACATTTTTTATGCAGCATTATATTATTTTTTTGCGTTTTCTAAAATTGATTTTTTTTTTTTTTTTTTTGCTTAGTTTTTCCATATTTCGATTTGAAGATTCGTCTGAACTTTCATCTGAAATATCAAGTCTGCTTTTAATATTTTGTCTTTTTTAAACACTAAATCAGATATTTCTTGATTGTCTGTTGATTTAGAATTTACGGAAAGTTCTACTTCACCAAATATAACATGGGATAAATCGTCGCGTAAATTATTTTCTATTACATATGTAATAGAAAATAATTTATGCGACATACATATGAGGAAGATATCTTCATTGTATGTTGCAATACTGCAATCAGGGGGCAAAAAAAAAAAAAAAAAAAAAAAAAACGATTTCTGGAACAGCCGAAAAATTATCCAAATCTAAAAACTTGTTCAATCATCTTCCATGTAAAAAAATCAGAATAAAAAATAATGTAATGATGAAAAATAAAGAGATGGATAATGAAAATGCTTATAGAACTGGTAATTTAATTTTGTTTTTTTATTATAAATGTGGGATTATGATAACTAATATGTAGTTTAGCCACAACAAGGATTCTTCAAATATAATATAAACAAAACAGATTTAATAACATAATAACAAATACAGCTCGGATTTACACACAATATTCCTGAATGATACAAACATTCTTATCTCACTACAAATAATAATTATAACAACTTTGCCAAGCTTTGCATAACAATTCCACCAAACAACATATCCGAAATCTATAGAACAACCACTCGTGCTGCGTGCTTTTCTTGAACTTGCCCGTGAACTCCTCGCCTTTATCGTTGCTCGTCTAAAGAAATAATTCATGGAGTTCGTATTATTGTTGTTGTTACTTCTGATAATTCCCACATTTTCGGTCATCCTGACATTCTGGCGACCTCGACAGATCAATACTTCTTGTCATATAATTTTAATATTACACTATGAACTGATACAATATTATAAAACAAATAAAACAAAAATAACTAAATTAAAACTCAGGATACTTTTTCATATACACTTTACCTTTTGAATGACATGGACAATAACAATTTTCATAACATTTTCTTCTTTGCATATATTCGTAACCATTCAAAATACGAGGAGGGACATAGCTACATTTGGTTACACTCTCAATACTTTCATCATTTCTTCCACGAGGTGCAGTTTCATATCTTTTGTAATGAAATTTATCTGTAAAATAGGGTTCTCGCTTCCTATTACTCCAAAAATACTGACTTCTTTGACGCCTGTCTTGTTTACGGTTTTCATGAATATTATGCTTTTTTCTGTCTTCATATTGTCTATACTGTTTGCGGTATCTATGATTTATGTCAACAAACTTTTCTTTTGCATAAACTGATTTCACTTCATTTCCGTATTTGTAACCACGTTTCTCAAAACTTTCATAAAATATTTCTTTATTTTCATTTTTTCTTTTTATATTACTTCCCGTTATTTCGTTTCGCGTGCTCGTTGAATTATATTTTTCGTTTTTTCCTATTTCATTTTCATCTTTTGATTTGGTCTCGTGAGTTGAGTGATTTTTATTTGTTTTCACCGCGCGTGCTAAATTTATCTTGGAATTATTTTCTGAATTATTCTTATTCATAATACTAATCATTTCGTTTTCTGCACGTGAACTATTTTCTTTTGATACTTTTGCTTCATTGTATGAATTGGCAACATAATTTAATTTTTTATCAGAATTCTTCAAAACTTTAAGGCAACCTACTTGAAAAGTATTGCGCTCGCCAACAATTTTAATTCCTTCTTCATTTATCGCCAAATTTAGTTTACTCATCACGTCCATTCCTAGGACTAGGTCATATGCAAGAGATTTTAAAACGTACAAATTTGTAGAAATTCTGAAACCATCAATTCTGAATTCATAAGGGAAATAACCTAAAGGGTATACAATGCCATCAATGCCGCACAGTGATACGTTATCAAAAGATAATCTTGGCGATCCAATATTTACATAAGTTTCATAGCTTGTTAGGCTTAAATTTGATCCTGTATCGAATAAGAGATTTGTTTCTTTTCCATTAATATTAATTGTTCTCATCTGAGTGTTAGGCTTATTATCTTTAGCAGTTGTATTAACATTAACTTTCTGCACACGGAAATTGGGATATTGGCGGTGATAATTATGATGGTTTTCGGTAGAATCGCAACTGAACTCATTAGTTCGACCGTTATTTCTATTGTTACACTGAGACGCTACGTGATCTTGAGAATTGCATCTAAAACATCTAATTTCAGATTTATTTCTTTTATTTTGGTATCGGGTATCAAAGAAAGATTCTGAATTTTCATTTTTACTTATTTCGGGCTTTTTATCTTCAAAGTGGTGTGAAGCTCGATTCATGTTTTTAACATTACGTCTCGCCGCGTCATAATCGTCTAGTTTATTTACTAATACGTCTATATTTTTAATTTTTGGAAGATCATCAATAAAATGCTCTTTCATTTCTATAGGTAACCTCCGCTTAATTTGATCTACTACGATTAATTCTTTTAAGGATTCAAAATCGGATACTTTAAGACCGTTAATCCATTCTTCCAAATAATATCTTAATTCAAATGCCAAATCGCGCCAAGTGGCTGAAGATTCTTTTTTATGGGACATTAATTTCTGCCTAAATTCTTCTGGCGTCATTTTGAAGCGTTTGAGAAGTAAATCTTTAACATAATCGTAATTGCTCGCCAATGTTTCAGGCTCTCTAGCTATAATATTGGCGATTTCTAACGGGATTAAACTTAACAAATGTGTGACCCAATTTTCTTTTATTATATTCATTCGAGCAATTTGTCTTTTAAATAGTGCTAAATAGAGACTAATATCACTTCTACCGTCAAAGTGAGGAATTAATTTAAACAAATCTGGTTGCTTACCTGAACCAGCTATTGCAAAATCGTCGCTCACACTTTTCAAGTTGCGTTGAAGCTCCATTTTTCTTAATTCATATTCCATTTCAACTTTCTTTTCCTCCAACTTCCTATCTGCTTCTTTCTCCAGTCTTCTTTCTTCCTTTTCTGCTTCTAGTCTTCTTTCTTCCTTTTCTGCTTCTAGTCTTCTTTCTTCCTTTTCTGCTTCTAGTTTTCTTTCTTCCTTTTCTGCTTCTAGTCTTCTTTCTTCCTTTTCTGCTTCTAGTTTTCTTTCTTCCTTTTCTGCTTCTAATCGTCCTTTTTCTGTTTCTTGTCTCTCAGTGGCAATGACTTCGAGTCTAGCTTTAATAAAATTTTCTTCATAATCTTCTGATTCGGCAATCAACTTTATTACATCGATAACTCTTGCAATCTGTGGTACAACTATACCTAGTTCATCACATAACGTTAATAAGTCTGCTTTTCTGGCTTTATTAAGAGCTGACATTATTTAACTTCATTAAACTTCAACTGAACAAAGTATTATAGTATCGTAGATCTGATTACGGAACTTTTCTTCATATAATACTTCAGAAAAACAGTTAAATTTTTTCATATTATCCCGGTACAAAACAGCTTTATATCCATATAGTATGTCAAATAAACAGCTTTATGTTCATATCCCGGCAACGAGACCCCAAAAATTGTTGTGGGATTATGATAACCAATATGTAGTTTCAATACAACAGAAGATTCTTCAAATATAATATAAACAAAACAGATTTAATAACATAATAACAAATACAGCTCGGATTTACACACAATATTCCTGAATGATACAAACATTCTTATCTCACTACAAATAATAATTATAACAACTTTGCCAAGCTTTGCATAACAATTCCACCAAACAACATATCCGAAATCTATAGAACAACCACTCGTGCTGCGTACTTTTCTTGAACTTGCCCGTGAACTCCTCGCCTTTATCGTTGCTCGTCTAAAGAAATAATTCATGGAGTTCGTATTATTGTTGTTGTTACTTCTGATAATTCCCACATAAATGTAAAAGTTGAACTAATTTATTTGAAATCTTCTTTAAGTATTAGTTTCAGAATGATAATATCCCTTTTATAGCTAATAAACTGAAAAATAAATACCATAAATACACGGAGTCATATGTACAAGTTTTCAAAAACATTACACCTATTAAGAGCCATTGCTCCCATTTTGGGAACAACTTATGCTTTCGGTAATTGTGATTGATCAATTATACATATTAATTCCGGATTGATGTTGTTTAATATAATACACTGTTATAAACATATTTTAACTAAAAAATATTATTTTTATTATAGAGTTTTTTTTTCTTTCTTTCGAGTACGGCCAAAAAGCTATTTTTCGCCTTTTTTAACTCATTTTAAAAAATAGAAAATTTTAATGAAACTTTAAAAGAAAAATTCAGAAGTCGTCTATTATATTCAAAATTCAAATAGCATGAACCTTTTAACAATATATAAAATACTCACTTTAGAAAAAAATCATAAAGCAATGTTCCCAAAATGGGAGCAATGGCGCTTAATGGGTTAATGGTATTAATATAAATCAGTATACAAAAGAAAGAAGTAATACAGCCGTAACAGATAGGCTAGACAACCTTGTAGGTTGAAGTAAGTGTCCCAGCGGTCAACGAGACGATGGATACACTGGGTGAAGAAGCTCCGGGGTAGGTTGTGGAACCAATTTTCAACAACAGTTTGGATCTCATTATCGTCGGTAAATCGCCGTACCTTCAGAATTCTCTTGAGTGGAACGAAGATGTGGTAGTCACACGCCGAGATGAGGTCTGGGCTGTAGGGGGGATGTTCGAGAACCTCTCAGCGGAATTGCCGTAACAATGTTTGGCACGCCACAGCCACATGAGGACGAGCATTATCATGCAAGTACATTTTTTGCTTCGACGATAGATTTCACTAGCACTCGCATTTTCCGCTGTTAAAAGTTGCACGACCGCGCGTTGACACCGTTTGGAGGCATCCATGATGCGAACGATGCTTTTTAACGTGCTCCCACCCTATCACACACGCATCTGGCGAGATCTGACGATATCGCATTCATTCCCAGCACTTTGCGCCCTTTATAGGAGCCATCTTTCTCTTCAAATGACGGAGTTATTAAAGCAATGCCACTTTCATTTGGCGACCCTTATATATGTTAACATTTTTCAATTTCAACAAATATTTTAGAAATCATTCACTTTGATAGATGAAACATATTAAAAATATTCTATTGCATTCACTGAATTGTTTGGATTTGCACCTCGTTTGAGCGTTGGAAATATATTGCAGATTATGGGTGATATTTAATTAGGATTTTAACAAATTTTCAACACTTTTGATGTAATAACCTCAAATCCATTCAATTACATTTGTTAAGCAAAATTTAAAATTTCTCTGCAATTTACCTGTCTTGCAAAAATGATGAATTTATAAGAAATGAGACCAATTCGTTCAATTTGTAAAAAAAAAAAAAAAAAAAAAAAAAAAGAAGAACAATGTTTGTACTCTTCAGGGGCGAATTATGATATTCAAACTGCGCATGCTTCTTTCCAACCAGTGATATTTAGTAATTTTTTCTAGGAAATTTTGTAGGAAATTCTGACTATTAAAAAATGCGATAAAAAATATACGGAAAAATTTGGTGGAAAAGAGCATGCCTAGATTGAGTAGCAGAGTTCGTAACTCGTATCTTAAAATAAATAAGAATGAAAAATAGTGCATCAGGCATAGATTATGAAACAATTTCCCAAAATAACAGGATATAATAAAAAAAAATCATTCATTTTTAACACTTTCCAACATAGTTGAAAAATGTTTATGAATTCGATTTGTCTGTCTGTCTGTCCGTGTTCCATCTCGCGTAAATATATTCAGATTGTCATGCACTTGATATATGTTATTGAGGTCTACTATGGCATGTTTGGTATTGAAAATGAAGTGTGTAGCATTTGTAGATTATTTACAGGAACACTCAAAAGAATTCCGTTACATTACGGTCTATGGAAGAAAATCATTTGCGGTTTATTTTAATGATGTTACACAATTCCAAACGTATTGAGATTGATATATATCACTGAGATGTACTACAAGAGGCTTAATATAGAATATGATGTGTATAGCACTGATAGTTCCTTTACAGGGACACTCAAAAGGATTCTGTTACATTACGGTCCAAGGAGAAAAATCGTTTGCGGCTTATTTTAATGATGTCTCAGAATTTCAAACATATTGAAATTGGTATAAAATGCACTACAGGAGGCTTACTATAGAATATTGTGTGTATATTCATAGCTCATTTACAAAGACACACAAAATAATTCTGCACTGTCTGTTAACAATAATTGCTGGAAGTGCTTTTTCATTTGCTGAACGCGTTTTTAAATTTAACTAATTTTTTGCCTATTACTTGGTATGTATAAATTCTATAGATAATATACAGGGCAGCACAAAATTTCTCGAGTACATTTCCGTTTATTGACGGAAATTGCAGAAGGGGAATTTTAAATTGTGCTATGTGTTTCCTAACTGAACTAAAAATTAGCATTCTATGTAATATATATACAAATCTATAGATCCTATACAGGGCTGCACAAAAGAGTTCGTATATTTTTCCAAATATTGTTGTTAATTTTTGAAATTGGTTTATTAAATATGTTACGCGTTTTCCAAATTATTAAACGGTAATGATTTGTAAAATTATTTTTGTAAATGTTGGAAAGTGTTACATAATTTATGCTTGACGCATGATTTTTCGTTCTTGTTACTTTCTTCTATCTATAATAGAAGAAAGTATTGTAATCGAAATTTTTTTCGACTTCCGGTTTTCGACAGATTTACACGTTTTAGGGGTCAGAGATTCCGAAAAACATATTTTACAAAATGTCTGTCCGTCCGTCTGTGCGTCTGTCCGTCTGTCCGTCCTCATTATATCATCGAAAAGTGTATGAAGTTATGCTTCAAATTGGCTATGGTAAGCAGGCTCTATTACAATTTGGGGATATTTCGACAAAAGGGGGCGCTGTGATCGATATTTTTCTTCCATTTTCACTATTGTACCATCTAAAAGTGTATGAAGTTATGCTTCAAATTGAACCACGTTTTTTTCTGTGTTTTTGGCTATGGCAAGCAGGTTCTATAAGAATTTGGGGATATTTCGACGAAAAGGGGCGCTGTGATCGATATTTTTGTTCCATTTTCACTATTGTACCATCTAAAAGTGTATGAAGTTATGCTTCAAATTGAACCAATTTTTTTTCTATGTTTTTGGCTATGGCAAGCATATTCTATTAGAATTTGGGGATATTTCGACGAAAGGGGGCACTGTGATAGACATTTAAAGATTTCAAATTCAAAAATATATGCAAATTCAAAAAAATAAAAAATCCTAAAAGTTTTTTTCGTTAAATGTTCGGCCTTGATCCGGAGAATCCGGAGCAATTTTTGTTTTGCTTCTATCTTACAAAATGGCTGCGATATAGCGGTTTGAAATTTTAGGGTGGCTGACATTTTCAAACAAGCCAGCAGAATTCATCCATAAACGGGTTTAATTTATGAGTTTTAGTTAACACGGTTTCGGCAAATTTTCTTTCATTGTTGTAACCATTAATCGTATTATATACTTATTACTATACTAGCCGCCACTGGCGACCAGTTTGGTCTCCCTTAAATGTATGTTAAACATTGCAACACGTTACATTTATTCATAATTTAATTTTCCCTTAATCCTTCGCCAAATCGGAAGATTCTAATAGACAAATCATGAACTTTTACGATCATGGTAGCATTTCGCATATTTTTTGGGCACAAATGTCACATACGCACGTTGGCGCGATTCCCCCCCCCCCCTCCCCCGCCAATTTGGCGAAAACTTTGTTATGGAAATTGTTGTTTATTTACTTTTATTTTTTATTTTAATTCTATAAATTATTTTTGATATGTATATCAATATTTATTTACAACAAACTATCATTTATTTATTTTTATTCTTTTTTTTAATTATGAGTATTTTTGTTAGCCGGGAGCAGATGATAATTCGCCAAATATCGTTCCCATCACCGTCATTCATACTACAATTAATTTAATTTTAAATTATAAACCTGTCACTCATTTCATTTAAAATACTTAACTTTAATCTAAAATGCTTATATTACATAAATTTAAAATACTTCACACTTTTCATTTAAAATAGAAAATAAATAAATAAATAAGAAATAATATCATAAATCAAAACATTTGATTTCAAAATCAAAGTATCATTTCTAATTTGTACACGCGATAAATAAAAGCTGTATTAGCGATTTTAAAAATGCTAAAAATCTGATTCATTAAATATTATTACATGAGTTCAATTTACGTCAAGAAAAGGTCCGAAAGTTGAGTTGTATAGCACATAATTATGGTAAACTTTGATTGTCTCACTGGTGCGAATTATTTTTTTGACGCGAGGCAGCGGTCCAAAAATTCATTCGCGGAGAACTTGCTTTGCGAGTGATTACCTCCATGATTTAATATTTTAAATGTTCACGACGAATCAATCTTTTTTTTGTTTACTTTTATGAATAAAGAATTTGAACTGCGAATCTTTCGACTGAAGTTATTGCAGAATATATACATAATTGAACGCAAGTCATCTCTCAAATATTAATTTATTTTGGTACTTTTCGGTTAGCCGGGCGCCAGTGAAATTTATATATCTATGTATACATATATATGTATACATACACACATATATGTATGTGTATATATATGTATACACATATATGTATACATACACACATATATGTATGTGTATATATATGTATACACATATACATGCATATATAAAGGTGTGTATGTATAGATATATGTATATATATGTATACATAGATATATAAATTTCACTGGCGCCCGGCTAACCGAAAAGTACCTTTATTTTGAACGATCTTTCTTAAAATGTAACTTTTATGCAGTTTATTCGAAAAAATAATTTTGAATAAAAATGGCCGCTTGGCATATGAAAAAGCGATGCGGCATCCCGGAACTGTTGAGGACAGTCACATGACTTACAGTTTTATTATAGATTTTTATTTTATTATAGAGATATTTATATTCGTCAACGCATAATTCTCGCCAAACTTGGCGACCAAAATAGGTTGCCATAAATGAAGTCAACTTGGCTGTAGAGGACTAATTTGGCGATATTCTTATTCAAATTCAATGTTGACGAGAACTGGGATTGAATCTTCTTTAATTAGGTTCCACGCATTTTAACCTTCGTGTTTTCTAGTAAAATTAGCTAAAATCGTAAAACCAAGGAATAGGGAGGCTATCTGTTCCTGTCGGTTCAGGCCAGAAGGACTTTTCGTAGTTTAGTATACATCAGTTGATCGCATCCCGGTAACCCGACGATTCGCAAGCAGCTGACGTACAACAGAAGGACGAAAAATATTGATTTTACTGTCGATGTGATAGCGAATTTTGAAGTATTAACATGACTGAGATAGAAGAAAGTTTTGGTATTGGCACATCCGACTAGGTTTTTCTTAAAGAATGAAATGACATATCTAAATAAGCAACTTAAAAAACATATAACTCAGTGAAAATACATTAGCAACATTTGCTGTCGATATTTAATAATGTGTACGAAGTCTTTCGTCTAGACCAGAGCTTCCCAACCTTTTTTCTTTCACGTACCCCTTGCTTAGGTTTTTCATTTCGGAGTACCCTCTATTTATTATTAACACCCACCACCCCCTCTCTTCCCCCACGTGTTACTAAAATCTTCATCTCCCGTGAATGAAAATCCATATTTCAAGAATTATGTATTATTATATTTTCTATTCATTAAGGGAGTACTGGTGTTATCCGTTTTATTTAAAGTATTAGATTTATCAGTTATTTATCAGAACAAGCCTATTAACAGCTAATCTCAGGTTATCTTGCAATTCTAAATAATCAGATTGTTTCGAAGAACTCTTAAGAATTCCGGATTTCAACGAGTTATCCATTTTAAACATAAAACCGAATCATTCAAATAATAAGTAAACACTTAAAATTAAATACTCATTAAAGGGAAGGAAGCTTTCCAATTAATATATGTTAATGATATGAGTCCGCCTATTCGAAAAAGAAAATAAGGGGCTGCTTTTCAACACGTTTTAAAATAAAACATTAAAACCAACAGCTCTGGCGTAATTTAGGCGTTTTGCAATTATTATTGAAAAGGAACAATAAGAAACAAGTGGGTAAGTGTGATCGAAGATCGCTCAAAGGGTTTCGTTTAATATTCCTTTCAAAACATTTTATCCTTTCTTTAATAAATCCAAATAAATTTCATTTAGCAACAAAAAAAAAAGTCATGTTTTTTATAATGTAAAAATTTACCGGCCTATTTTCTCGTTTCTTCGAATATCTAAACCAGTCCGATAGTGGGTGAAGCCCGCTATTATATTCTGTCATAATAATATCTATCATGCGGACTAAATGCGATATTTAAAAAAATAATTTCAAAATTAAACATGTTGTACACCTTCAAAAATTTAAAATATGCGAATATTTCCATAATCGGATTTTTATCATGATTCAATACGTTTCTCAAACTCATATATTTACTATTCTCTATTACTTATATTGTTACTCGCTTTGTATTATTCTCAAACATTTGAAAAATTCGTTAAACTTCCAATATGACGTCAGATTTTCTTTTTAATTTTCTAATGACATGATATTAATCTGCTTTGTGTATATACACATACTCAATACTCCTTGTATTATTGAGAAATCTTTGAAAATTTCCGTTTTATTACCACTATGACATGAATCATTTTTATTTCATATTAATATTTTTTTCAATTGGTGAAACTTTTTATTTCATTTTCATTTTTCACATGGAAATAATTCAATAGAAAATTAATTATTGTAGAAAGAATTTCATTGTGGATTTTTTAATTTTTGACAACTGCTTTAACGAAAAATGTTTAAATTTAATAGGAAAAGGCTGTTAGAATTGTGTTTTTTTTTTATCTCTATTTATTAAAATAATACGGTTTTTTCAAATTTTAATATTTTGAGCATCATAGATGGTATTCAGCTAGATATACACAAAGTTTCAACTCTTTAAGTTACATAGTTTCTGAGGATGGCTTCTGTGACGGACAGACAACGGAGCGGGAGTAATGGGGTTTCGTGAGATGAACGAAACCCTAAAAAAGAGGTGGGAAAAGAACATTGTATAATGATCAATGGAAGTTTTCGCGAAGATTGGGGAAAATATATAAGTACTGGTGCAATATGATTAGCAGTGGGCGGAGCTAATGACATTGAATTATCAATGAATTATTAGGTCTAGAGGGCCTTTACCCTCATTTTGAGAGCAACATTTTGGAGTTACACAGGAGAATAACTTTGAAATCCAAAACTATCAATTTTCTTTATGGGGTTTCAGTTGAACCATTTTTGTGATTTCCGCCGTTACCGATACTATTTTTACGTACCCCCAGCAGGCCCGCCACGTACCCCCAGGGGTACGTGTTCACCAGGCGTACTTGCGTTTCTTCGAACAAATTGGTCGCTCATGGAAGGAATTCTACTGAGAATGGTCTCTGAATGGAGGTAAAATTAGCATTGATCCTATAGGAATAAATTTCGTTCCATTAAAAAAATGGTCGCTAAGGGAAGTGGTCACACAGGGAGATTTCACTGTATGTTGAAAAGTGTTAAAAAATAAAATAAAGAAATCAACCTACTCTTACGGCTGAGATTAAAGGACTTGTTTAGACGTGTAGTAAATCATAGATTGAAAAGTTTTTATTTTGTTTCAGCTGTTTGGAAGGAAACTGGATCACCATGTCCAACAAAGTGCTCAAACCTCCATTAATCGAAGAGACGATGGAAGACATGGAGAATCTTAAACTGGAAGGAGGGTCGGAGTGGGACACAATGTCAAACCTGGGTCCACCAAGCGAGGGGAGAAGAAACAGTGCCCAGCTGAGCGTGGTCAGCGGAGAGAGCCGGCGACAAAGCCTCTTCACTGAAGAGGATCTGCGAGACGATGAAGAAAGCGAAGGGTCTAAGGTAAGGTGACCAAACTTCACAGGTTTGTGGAGACAGTCCATATTTTTCCATTTTTGTCTCCAGAAATAGTTTTGTTTCCATTTGTCTCCACTTTTTTTTCTGCATGTATGATGTAGAATGCCTCTGTATGAAAATCGCGACATACGAGATAAAAAAAAAAAATTGATTGAAATGATTTTGGACAGAAAGGAATCTGCAAGCATTTTGGCAAACCTGTTATTAGCGCCAAACTAATATTTCCGAACTTGTCTCACTCGCCTAATGTGACTCGTCCAGGCGAGTATATTCAAGTTCTGGAATGTAGGTTTGCTATAGTTTGAATGGAAACTCCGGTCTCAGCGCAGTCTGAGCATGCGCCTTGTGCGTACATCGCCACTCTAATGTAGAGGTACCGTAGTACAGGGTGATCAATTTAAAAGAGTACCCGTTTGTGTTTTGTATTATCCACATCTATAATATATGTAGAAAGACTTTCAACATCATTACTTATTTAATATGTCTATATTTAAAGTGCAGATATCGTTATTTTTTCACTCTCTAAATGCGAAAACTCGTTTTTTAAACATAAATTCGCATGAACATCATTAGTAAGGTTTAATCCGATTCTGCGCAAATGATTTGATTGTAATGATTGATAATTGGCCGCCAAAGTCACCAGACCTCACCCGATTATATTTATTTTTATGTGGGGTTATCTCAAAGGTAGGGTTTTCCAGATTAGTCCTGCAAACATCGATGAATTAAAACAAATCATAACTGAAGAAATCTCGTCAATAACACCAACAATGTTCAAAATGTGTCAAAAAACTTGGTTCGATGTGTTCATGTTTGCATTCAAAATGATGGTGAACATTTTCAACATTTGCTGTAAGGAATGATAATGTAAAAAAAAATTGAATTAAATTATGTTTTTCAAAAATAAAATTACCACAGGATTAAGTAACATTGTGCGTCTCCATTTCTGTTTTTACCTCACAAATAAAGTTGTAAGAGTCCAACAGTGTTGAAAATTGTCTCCCACATTTAAACAAGGTTCAAACAATTATACCGTAATTTCCGGCGTATAATCCGCAGCTCAAAGAGTCGTTTTTCGACCCAGAAATATTATTTTATAAAATGTAACTTAAAAGATCGCTGTAAATATTTAACTACAATTATTGAATAAAATTTCTGGGTCGAAAAACGACTCTTTGAGCTGCGGATTATACGCCGGAAATTACGGTACTTCAATGTTAGAATAGTTGCCACATCCTCAGATTTATGAGTAATAAGAAAAAACAACGGGTACTCCTTTAAATTGATCACTCTGTACAAGGTGACCAAATATCCCAGATTTTTGGAAAAACTATTCTTAAATTTGGGGATAACTTTCAAAAATCAATTTTCGGTTTTTGTTTTATTAGAAATCTTTAGACATTTCTGAACAATATGCAAAAAACCGCATTCAAAAATCTGTATTATTTCTTGAGTTATAATCATTTATAGACGTCTAGTATAATTGAAGATATGAGGATATTGGAATTTTAAATGCGCTTTCTAAGATTAGTAAATTTTGAGTTTGCGTGCGTGCACTGTTACTTTCAAACAAACTAATGACTAATCTACAGTTTTAAAAATTCGACCACATGTCCGTTTCTTCATAGTCTACAAGCTTAAAAAAAATGACATATATTGTTTTTTAAATTTTTTTGCAGTTGAAAAATATGATTTTATCTTTTATTTTTTAAATTTTGTGTTAAAATTAAATTTAAAGCGATACTTTTTGTGCATATTTTGATTTTAAGTTAGAAGTCTGTTATGATTCAAGTTTGGTGAAAAACTGCTTTCTATATGCACAATTTCCCGTTTTATCATGCGCGCAGCACTTACTGATTTTCATTCACGTATTAGTGATATCAATTTTTAACATTTAAATTTAAATATTAGTCAACATTTCTTTTTCTGCGTAATATACTTAAAAATATATACTTTAAGCAGAAAGGAGAACAAAAAATTTAATTGCATATTATTTGAGTTTTGATACTTTGAAAATGGTGATTTTTTTTTTTATCGTTTCGACGAACTCAAAGGTCCTGTGCCCCCTTAAGCAATATGACAGTTATGTATACAGATCACTATTAAAAGTATGTAAATTAATAAACTGAAATGAATTTTCCTGCATTGGAATGATGATTGTACATTTCATGAAATTTGCACAAGGATTTTTGTTTACGTTTTAGATTTGCATTACTCATAACCATTAGAAAATCAGGAATTGGTCTCTTAAATTTGTTAATCTTATATCTTTTGGTAATATTTACTACTACGTCGTCTATTGGGTTGTTCGAAAAGTCCCTTCCGTTTGGGAAATACAATTCGTACCGGAAAATTCTGCCTGCCAATTATTAGATATTAGATTTCGGAATTAATGTCTAATATTTAAATGATAGAATTTTCCGGTACGAACCAACTTTCCCAACAACCCCCCCTCCCCCCGTTATTCATGGAGTAGCTGCTTTAGAAATTCGTGTTTGGTTGAAAAATATATACTCTGATAATGATGGTGTTCACCTTTAAAGTCTAATACATTACAATTTAGTAATATTCTGTAATAATTAATTATTAAGGTTAATAGTATTAAACATACAACTATACTAATGTATTATTATTTATTGTTATTACTAATATTAACCGATTAATTATTGTTATTATTAACTTTGTTATTTTTTTTATCTAAGTGTGTAGCACTGTGTTTCTTGTGTATTGTGTAACTAATTAAGATGTATATTTTTGGAATTTCAAAGTAGAATCGGAATAATTTTATTAAGGGTGCCGGAAGGATTTGAAACGACGAAAAAATGTATTATTATTATTATTGTTGTTTCTATGTTTGTTAATAATAATAATATTATTATTATGTTTATTATTATTATTATTATTATTATTATTATTATTATTATTAATTTTATTACGATGTTTATTATTATTATTATTATTATTATTATTATTATTATTATAATTTTTGAACCTTTGAAAATGCCGTACAGTTGATCGATATAAAAAATCCTAAAATTACGGTCCTACGAGTCGTTAATGTTGAGTCGCTCGCAGATCAACGATACATGAGAAGGCAAAACTTTAAAGTCAATTATCTCGAAACATTGTTTTTCAGAGGTTTTGACACCACAACTTTTGAAACTAGTTAAAGGATTTATATGTTTATTTATTCATTTTTAAAATAAACAAAATTAAATTCTCTACAAACTATACCTTAAAAAAATTAAGTTATATATAAAAAAAAATATGATACGAACTGAATTTTTCCAACTGAGTGAAAAAATGTCCATGCCGGGAGTCGGACCCAAGAACTTTGACTTAATTTCCAATTATACCTATTGAGCTACCAGGCCCGACAACAGACGAACACATTTTACTCAGATAACCTTATTGGTAATAGAATTTGCTTTGCCACGTATACAGCTCAACAGATTATCATACTAATTGGTAAAGATATCATACGAACTGAATTTGTCCAACTGAGTGAAAAAATGACCCAATAAAAAAAATAGGATAACTTTTTATAGATTTTTTTTTAATTAAATTTTTTTGTTTTGTTTAAATATAATCGTAAGTGTAATATTCAGTATGTAGAAGAAATGACGACTCAAAAATATGGAGCCTGGATTTGAAAATCGTGGAGAAACTAGTTTTGCAAGATTATTTTTGTCTTACAACGAGTATACTCGTGGTTGTCAACATTCAAAATAAAAGTGTATGATAAAAAAAAAATAAAAAAACCTGCCTAGCCACCACTATTTTAAGATGCTAAAAAATACTTTATTTAATGACAAAAACTTTGCTATTAAAGTTACCAATTATTATCTTTCAGAATTTTTGGTGGGAAACGAATTTCAGTAAAAATATCGAAGACTCCGCCCGCAAAGTTTTGGCAGTTAATGGGTTAACAAATGTTTTTTTTTTTTTTTTTTTTCATATATTTCTATAAAACCTAAATAAATAAATGCAAAAATAAATAATATTCCAAGTTAATTGTAGGCTTCATAATCTATCTCAGTTTTCTGCATTTTTCATTATTTCAAAACTTTCTAGTCCCCTTAACAACATGGCGTGTCGCTATTTCTGAAATTTTCAAATTTGCTCACTATATTCTAAGGAAGACGATGACGACGAGGAACGAAAGCGGATAAAAGATGAAGTCTTCGTCGACAAGACACGTGCTGCCATGGTGGTCATCGGGGCAAAAGACATTAAGGATGCTCTGGAGCGACAGAAAGCAGTTGAAATTTCAAGGAAGACTCCCGAAGCCAGATACGCCCACATCCTCTTTCATCAAGCCAAGTTCCTAATGTCCCAGAGTAGATTCAAGGAGGCTTTAATTTTTATAAATAGGGTAAGATAACTAGTGATTTCTTTTGACTTTTAACAACGTTAAAATGAAGGAGGTCTTGTAAACGAGTATATAGCTATTTTCACTCTCTCTTTTAGTATGATTTTATATTCATTCACATAACTCGATCTTTCCCCTTATTTCATTGTGTAATTAATATTGTTATTTTGTTGTATGTATATTGTTTTGTGTTTCTTTGATATGACTTTTTGAATTTATATACATACACAGTGGAACTTCCCTTTAACGAAGTCCCTACTTAACAAAGTTTTCGACGAAATTTTCTACAGATCTTTGACTTTGAACACCATTAACATGTAAATTAATCTGCATATTACGAAAATAAATTCTATATAACTAAGTTTATTCTACTTTTGTATGTGTACAGAATTCAAACTAAGAGGTTGCTGTTTCGATGGATATGCGAATTTATTTCAGCGGATTGTATGAAAATGAACACATTTAAATAATTTCCATTCTGTTTTGTGCTAAATAAAACAACTTTTTTTTTCACACTAAGAAAAACACTTGTTATCGTTACTCTCCCACACCGAGACTCCAGCGCTGACAGTTGGGGAAAGTCAAAATCCCCTTTTTACATTCAATGATATAGAAGATGCAGTGACGCAATGGCAGCAAAAACAGTGACGTATGAAGCAAAAAATATCAATTAGAATCAGACAGTTACCATTCTGACTTTCCATTGCTGATAGACAATTGCTTTGTACATCCACAAAAATGTGCTTCAAAATGCAAATCGAAGAACATCAAAGTTATTTTTGTTCCTTCCAATACAACTTATAAACTTCAGCCATTAGTCTAAGGAATAATAAAAAATTTTGAAGCACATTATCGAAAAAGACAGAAAAAAGACAAATGTAGTGAAAACATTATAGTTTGAGAACCTGTCTATCAGAGCTGATGAAAGCTTGGAAATGTGACGTGATTTCATCGACCGTACACAGCTGTTTTGTAAAAGACGGCTTCATAATTAAAACTGAATCAAATGCTTCTGAATCCAGTACCTGTTTATCCTGAAGAAATAATTTCACGAATTTAAGTTGATTTCTATTTTCTTCATAACGAAGTTTTTAAGTGTAACAATGAGCCTTCGTTAAATGGAAGTTTCACTGTATATATATGTATGTGCATGTGTGTCACACCACAATGATAACTCTGTGACAGGTCGACTACTCTCGTCACGTGAGTAGGCGATGTTTTGAATGCGATCGTAATTTTTGTCCACTAACCGTCCATGTGCGTAAAAGTTTATCAATGCTCTCTTTTCTCTAACCTTCGATGGATGTGTGAATCTCGGAAATTGTGAGTTGCTGTTTTCCTTCGATATTTATGCAAATTATTGTAGCTGGTCAATCGATACTGTGGATATATAAGCGGCGATTTTTCGTTTAGAGTTGTACTTGGCATCGGTACTTAGTAGCAATACGGAGCAGCTAGCATCTAGTATTTGGTATCTTACCTCGGAGCCTCCCTTACTGCGGTTAACGCCGGATTAACTTGTTTAAGTTTTACTTGCCTGTTGAACTGGTGTAAAACCTGTATCAGAGCTCACCAGATTTAAACGTGGAATTGTCTTATCTTGAATTGCACCCTGAGTCTCCGCTGTCGACGGACGGCGAATGATATTTTTCCGTATATATTCTCTTTTACTTATTGGATATTTCTTTATTTTTATACCGCTTCAAGTCGAAGGCTAAACTTTTTGTTTAAGTTAGGTAAAACGAGTAGTTCTCACTCAACCTCCCTGCCCGATCAGACTTAATAAACTGGTTTTAATTTAAACCTTAGCTTTTGTTCTCTCTTGCTCTACCGAACGGCCTGGTACTCAACAGAATGGCCGTTACAACTCGACTAATAAATAACACTGATAACGAATTTTTTCTGTGTTTAATTGGATGCGTGCCCCAAAATAAGGTTGCATTTTAACTGGAAAAGGAATAACTGTCTTCGGTTAACAAATATTTCGGTTTACGAATGTGTTTCTTGATTATATAATATATATATTTCTGTAGTACAACCTATACTAGGACTTCCCTCAAAGGGATTAGTCTGAGTGATATTGCTGAGAACATAAAGTTAACAATTACGATATAAAGAAGATATCAACAAGAATCTAAGTGAATATACTGCATATGATAGACAAGAGATAGATAAAGATACAACATATGAAAAATAGCAAATTAAATGATATAATTACAAAATATCATATATAAATTCATATACTGTTATGTTTTCATATGCATTTTTTTTATAACATTTGGCAAATAATCTCATTTTCTTAAGCGGGAATTGCTCAAAACTTAAAAAAAAAAAAAAAAAAAAAATACCGCCGGATCTTTTAAAACGATATTTTTAAAGTCACATAATCAGATTTGCAGCCAATAGCGTATTTTAGCAAGCGTAGTTTAACGCAAATTTAATTTAATTTTTGCAACATTTTCTTTGTGACAAATATCTAAATAAAATATTAAAAAATAAAACATTAAATATTGAAATATTAAATCAAATATTTAATATTTGAATTAAAAAAATTTCCTTTGTTTATTTGTATAACTATTTATAGAAACTCGTATACTTCAAACCACATTGATAACATGCTTTGCTACAAACGTGTCTACCAGTCTAACTACTCGTATGTCTTAGCTGTGTCTCTCTCCGAACTCATCTGTCTACTGTCTCTCTACTCTTCTGTATACCCGTCTCAGTATCCGTCTGTCTTTCTACCCGACTCTTTAATCGTGTTCTACTCGTCTCTCTATCCACCACGCTACCCGTCTCCCTACCCATCTCACTACCCCTCTGACAACCCTTTTTTGCACCTGCCTCGCTACCCGTCTGTCTATTCGTTTCGCTACCCGTTAGCTTATCTCTGTCGCTATCCGTCTCTCTACCCGTCTGTCTACCCGTTTGTTTACACGTCTATCTATCTCTCGCCAACTCTTCCCAATATTTAAACAATTTAGTAAACAGAAGCCGTTTATCTGTTATTAAATGCAAACAGGAGTAATTTGTGTGTGTAATCAGATGCAATTTTTTTAAATACATACATAAACCAGCATAATAATTCACCAGTTTTATTTTCATAGTAGTTTATGTCATTTGACAGTAAATCTCAACTTCTTCAACCCGAACTGCGTCAAGCTTTTTAAAAAAGCCCCAAGGTCCGTATAACTGGGAAGGGGAATTGTCCTCAGGGCTATTAGATACATGTTATTAAGTTAAGTGAAAGTTTCGTAACCGGGTTCGCAGCCAATTTCTTATGTCAGAAAGGGTGACTTCACGCCATTTTAAATTCATTTCTGTAACTTTCTTTTTCTTTTTTTGGTGGGTGGTTGGGGGGGGGGAGGGTTCCAAATATATACACTTAAATTCAAATTTTTGCCCCTATGTTAATATTAGTGTTGTTTGTATTATCAATTAATACTTTGTTGATCGAGCTTCATTCGAAACAAATGTAAAAGACTTCTACAGTTTTTTTTTCTAGGAGAAAGTTCCGTAATCGGGCCCTAAGCTAATCGGGGAATTTAATATCATTATTGTTTTTAACTCTTATAGAGTTAAAACAATATTGTTGCTAGCATTACTCTTGTTTGTGACCAACCTCTTCTGTGTATCTGAATAGGGAAAAGTTCCGTATCATGTACTGGTTGGTGCCAAAGGCAGTTGTAGAATCTTACAAATTTTTCTAGAGAGCGGAAAAACATGTTTTTTAAAATATTTACAAATATACGTTTATTAAACCATGTTTTTGAGCCATTTTAAAAAATTAAGTGCGGTGCTAAAATAAAATTTTATTGCCATTTTCGATATTTTAATAAGAAATGAAAATACATAACAAATAAATTTAACAAAACTAAGCCATTTTTGGGTGCTTCTCTATTATCCCGTCGACCACTTTTCATAACAAAAAACTATCGCCAAACTAAGATTAAACGCCAAAAATACAGTCCCATTTACTTGATGCCAGAAGCATTATACGTATTTGTTATGCCATCAAGTGGTTTTTAATTCGACATTTGCGTGTATTTTTCATTATGTTTTACTGATTTATTAGTTATTTCATTCATTAAAGTAACAATTGTGTCCTTAAATTCTTATATTTTATTTATTTTGATATTTCAATGGCAACGTTCTCCCGTTTATTTAGCGTTACAGTTTGGCGATAGTTTTTTGTTATGAAAAGTGGTCGACGGGATAATAGAGAAGTACCCATTTTTTGTGATAAATAATTGTTATTGCCAGGGGGGCAAATTGTAAACAATTAATAAGCGAACTAAAAAAATTACCGGAAAAAACTTGTGGGAATCTCAAGAAAGAAATATCTGATATAAATAGCATTTAAAATCTTAAAATCGAGAAGTGGTCCGTATAAAAATGCAAAACATTATACACCTGATATAAGAATTTTTTTATTTTTTTATATTTCCGAAAGCACAGATAAAAGGGTAAAAATCCCGGCACAGATGCCATATACTCACCACGTTGGCGCGATTTTTCCCCCGCCCCTTTGGCGAAAACTGTTTGTTGTGTTTGTTTACTTTTATTTTTTATTTTAATTCTATAGATTATTTTTATATGTATATCAATATTAATTTAGGCACAGATGTCATATACGCACCAGATTGGCACGATTTTCCCCCCGCCAATTTGGCGAAAACTTTGTTTTTGAATATTAGTTACAAATACCATACAATAATAGCATGTAATTTTTTATTTCAATATAAAAATAAAATAACGTAATAAATGAAATAGCTCCTATTATTCAAAAATGGGAAATAAAAATAAATAAATGATAGTTTGATATAAATAAATATTGATATATATAATAAAAACAATTTATAGAATTAAAATAAAAAATAAAAGTTAATAAACAACAATTGAAACAAAATAACCGGGTTACCATGTGAGGCATAAAATTGCCATTTTGTTGCAATCGCGCCAATGTGGTGCGTATATGACATCCGCGCCTTTATTTATATCAAACTATTATTTATTTATTTTTATTTCCTTTTTTAAAATAATAGAAGCTGTTTCATTTATTACGTTATTTTATTTTTATATTGAAATAAAAAATCACGTGTACTATTTGTCACACTATTTGTAACTAATATTCAAAAACAAAGTTTTCCCCAAGCTGGTGGAGGGAAAAATCGCGCCAACGTGGTGCGTATATGACATCTGTGCCTTGTTTCATTTCACATAGAATTACTGCTCTATTATCCCGTCGACCACTTTTCATAACAAAAAACTATCGCCAAACTGTTAGATTAAACGTCAAAAATGCAGTCCCATTTACTTGATATCAGAAGCATTATACGTGTTTGTTACGTCATCAAGTGGTTTTTAACGCGACATTTGCGTGTATTTTTCATTATGTTTTACTGATTTATTAGTTATTTCATTCATTAAAATAACAATTGTGTCCTTAAATTCTTATATTTTATTTATTTATATATTTTGATATTTCAATGACAACGTTCTCCCGTTTATTTGGCGATAGTTTTTTGTTATGAAAAGTGGTCGACGGGATAATAGAGAAGTACCCACATATGTATTGGTACTTTTATGTTAACTTGGCGCAGTTGATAAATCGCCAAATATTTTTCTCATAACATCTTCATATTGCATTCATTTCATTTATATATAAATCTTTCACTGATTTCATTTGAAATACATACATTAAAAATACACGTATTTCACTCATTTAATTTAAAATACACGCCTTTCACTAATTCCATTTAAAATACTAAAAAGGAAAAGAAAATAAGAAATAATGCCACAAATCGAAACCTTTTATTTAAACATCAAAGAATTGTTCCTAACATACACACGCGAAATAAAAAAGCTGCTAATGGTGTGATTTACGCCAAATCTCTAATACTAATACTACTCTTACTAATCTCTAATACTTTTCAAACAGAAAAAATTCCAGATTAACTTTCCATTTTTATTAAATTGAAATATATTTTATTGTGCTGAATATTAGTGCTTGCATATTTTTTTGCTCCATGTATTCCATGAACTTTTCAATTCCGATTGTCTACGAAAATCTCCCGCCGGTGAAAATGACGTACGCACAAAATTTAGTGACGTATGTACTTTAATTGTGCTTTTTTATCTATTTTTTTTAATATAACTTCCAAACGGTTTGACACTTATTCTTGGTAATAAATAGACGACGTTGTCACCTTTATAGGTACCTGCTGTAAAAATTTGAACGAAATCCGTTAAATATTTTTTGAGTTATGCTTGACGAAAGGTTTTAATATCCATCGTAGCTATATATGGGGCAAAGTAATACTGCGCTGTGTATGAGTCTTCGTTGCACTCAGACAATTACTGGTCAAATTTTAGAGCTGATGACTATCGTAGAATACTGCATTCCTTTTTGTGCAATAAGTGTAGCTATATCTTGCTACAACAGATGTCAATGTTCACATCTCAAATACAAATCTGCGATTGATCTACTTAAAGGAATATCACTTCATTTTTATCGAAGAATTAAAATACAGCACCAACCGAATAGGGAACGATATGTAGCTTTCTTTAACATAGTACAGAAGTCGTGATGTTATGGAAGTTTTGGATATACAATCCATGCGGTTTTTCCCAGATCTGAAAATAAACATAACTGCTTTTATTATATAAATGCTTTTATTAAAGCAACATTTTAGGCAGGATTCGATACCACGAAAAAATCCACAATTTAGATCTTTGAACTTATTAATAGGACTTAAACATATACTGGTATCCAGAAATTAAGGGGCAGTGACCAATTTCAGACGTGTCCTCCTCAATTATTCAATTATTGCTGTAACTTTTTGAGTTTTCACGATATTTCTCTGATCCTTTTATATGAGTTACCCTGCCGTATTGACTATCAAATAATGACAAAAAATCTTTGCTGTAGTTCGCGCATGCGCAGTTAAAATTTATTTCATAAAAATACCTATATCTCATCAAATATTCAATATATTAATATTTTAATCACAGTATACTATTTCTACGATTTTTTGTCAAGTTTTTGGAAAACGGTGTTAAATTCGGCGGAAAACTCTGCATGCTATAAATAAAAAACCTTTTGAATTTTTCACAGAAACGTTAACATCTTCACGAATATACGTGCTATGCTTACACAAATGTTGAACAGGACCTACATAGTCATTTGCTACAGTGACAGGTCATTTTTAGCATTTTCTGTTACTTTGGTGATCAAAAATACTATTTTATTGTTAAAATTATTATTGCCCCCCTCCCCTCTAATTGCCCTCTCGACAAAATCTTCACTGAAAAACATGAAGTGAAACCTGTTTATTATATCCTCAAAGTTCAAGGGCAGAGGTGTCCAACTGTGGCCCGCCTCATACCACTAAATTTTGAAAGAAATATTCGACTTCTTGAACCGCAGAAATTTGAAGGAAAAGTTTACTATAAAATTTTACTGGTATCCGGCGGGCCACAGTTGGACACCCCTGTTCAAGGGTATTCCGGGCATTTCCTCACAAGTTTCAGTAATATATTCGAGGAAACGTCTGTAATTGGTCACTGCCCCTTAATTTATTGGACACCAGGGTATTAATTGCTTTATTTTAATTATTAACTGTCAAGCCGGAGCGACAGTTATATAGTGAAAAATTGGATTCACTTTCACCACCTGGCAGGGAGCCAGGTCCACGCAACAAAGAAAAGTGCAAGATATAATATTAAAACTGTTTCTTTATAAATTTACCGGCATGAAATGAATTTTTATCCGCTCATATACAACGCCTGCTTGAAGGATGCCAAACGTGGGATACCACAATTTTGATGTTGTATGTAAGTAGTACAATAAGTAGCACCTGTCCGATACAGCAGTAACGTTTCACTTCTAAGATGCTGCAGTTTAGAAGAGCTTGAAAATACTCAAAATCTGAGTTTCGAGCCCCGTGCAAGATAATTTATGAGCATCGCGCACGTCTACAAAATACATGACATAGATAGAGCCCAACCAATTAAAAATACTCATTTGGTGGAATGAACGCGGATTAAAAAAATGGAGTAAAGTGGTTTCCAGAACGCGGGAAATAAAAGCTTCGGGAAAAATCTGAAATCGTATCGAAAAAGAATAGTAGTTCGATCGAAAAACACTGAAAAGAAAATACGTATGACTGACGCAATGCCGAAATTGAAAATAAAAAACACGCGTAGAAAATCAATTAGATATTATTTTTCTCTTTGTAGAAAAGGACCCGTTTGTGTGTCTGTTCCATTAGGCTTTAAAAATGGCTTTTTTTATCTCCCTGTTCCTCAGGTTACCGTAAAAATGTGTATTTCTTATACCTTTAGATGGCACAAAATTTGGAAGAAATAAAATTAATAATAACTTCTCTGTTACGTGTTCTCCAACAATTTTACTGATGTCGAATGACGTCACAAAATATCAGTTTACCCGCTGCTAACAAAATACACGGCCGATTCATGACGTTTAAAGCGTCACTCGGAGTGGATCATCTTTACACGGCGATTGGTACAAAGCGGTACGCCCACCGTGTTGTGCCAATCGCCGTGTAAAGATGATGCACTCCGTGTGACGTTTTAAAAGTCATGCACCTGTCGTGTATTTCGTTGGTCGCGGTGCACCGTCCTCCGAATACTAAGCCTTCGCGCTGGTACAAAAATGGCGGCTGTCGTAGGTGGATTTTTTTTCAGCATTTGTATGGTCCCTTGAATTTTAATACCAATAACATCTAAAAGTTTTCTCAACCTTCTTTTTCTGAGATTAAATAAGTCGAAGAAAACTTTTAGAAAATACCGGTGTCCAAATTCAGGGGATCGTGCAAATGCTTAAAAAAACCTGCCTACGACAGGAGTAATTTTTGTGTCAGCGCGTAGGCCTAGTATTTAGTGGGCGGTGATCAATTTTGATGTTACTGAAACAATTGTACTGGTAATAGCTCGGAATGCATGAAATTAATTAACGATTCGGTGTATCGACATTAATGTATAATCTTATAAATTGAACTCCCGTTAGTGCGGGGCTTCCAAAGGAGGACACTTTTTATCCGCACTAACCGAAGCCGGTATCAAACGATGTAAAAGTTTGAATGCTGCACAATAACCTATTTCGTTCAGTGCATTGAATTCAGTGTCTGACAAAAATTAAATAGGTTACCAACCTAATGCTAAAATAAATAACCTTTTCTTTAATTTAGTAATTTTTGTTTAAAAGCAAGTTATTGTAAATTTGTTAAAACAAAAGAATAACTTACAGAGGACAAACAAAATATGCAAAGAAATTGGCGTACTTAGATAGTTTAATTTCAATTAACGTAATCGCTCACTTTTCTTTGCGTTATTTGATCAGATTATTTTTTTTACCGAATCGTTTTCAAGTTTTGCGACACACTCGAAAATTTTGTCTGTTATATGACATTTTGATTCTTAATATTGGTGAACAGCCATTAGCAATTTTTGAACCTCTTACGTTTATGATGGAAGAAAATTATCTTTATCTTCATTATTGTCCCTGACAATTTCTTAATATCTCAATAAGAAAGATAATAAAAGTTGATTTTGAAAAAATAACATACAAAATCAGTTTCGATCTTGCTTGGTCAGTTTGAGAAAAAAATTGTCCACATTATCCAATGAGTGGTACGTGTTTAAATTTTATTGCAAATAAGAAATAGTGGAGAAAACGAAATTGGCCTTATTAACCGGAAATACGTCTTAAGCGGAGACGTATTAACGTGAGCCGGCTATAAATATATCCTACTTTATCATTATAAGTTGCGTACACCCCTTTGAAATTCAAAGGAGTATCTAATTTTAAATTTGCATTTTTGTTCGTAAATCAAGTTGAGGATTTTTTCAATCCCTATTTCTATTATTTTGATATGGTTTGTTACATAAGATCGGGCAATGTGGAATAAACAATTTTGCTTAAATGTAGTCAAATTCACATAGAAATAATTACGCTTTCTTTACATTGTGGACCTTGATAACGTGTTTCACAAATTAAGATTCCATATTTTTTAGTGTATTGTTCTTTCCTTAAGTTTTGTATTTTTATTAATACAGTGCATTTGTAACGTTTGGCTTGAAGTTATTACTAATATATTCTGATAGTTGGTCATTTATTTTTAACGTCGATTTTATCTTAAGATAAAAGAGACTCTAGAGAGTCAGTTTATTTACAAAAAGTTTTATTATATAAGTGTGTATGTGTGTGTGCGTGTGTGGAAACAAACCACTAATTTAAATCCACAGCAAGGAAATCTCATAAAAGTGTTAATGAAATGTGTTTGAATTTGAAACTTCATCTATTCTCTATTGTTTTCAGGCTTTGACTACCGATTCCGATTGCAAAGAATGGTTAACCGAGAAGAGCCGTTGCTATTTGAACCTCCTGCAGCCCCAAACAGCACTTCAACATGTAGATCAGGTTCTTCAGAAAGACCCAAATTATTTCAAGGTAAATAAGATTTCATAGCGAATAGGCCGTTTCAATCGTTATACCTGTTATGAAATATTGGGCAGTACGGAAAGTTTCCTCCGTTTGGGAAACCAATTATTCGTATCGGAAAATTCTATCCGTCAATTATTAAACAATGGAACAATGTAGTGAGCATCATGGAACACCTAGTTGCAGTCAACTGAACTTCCAGGTTAGAGGTAATTTGACTTGCGAGGCAAAAATGAGCCGTGAGAAGTTTAAGAGTTAAAAATTAAATAAATAAAAATAAAAATAAATAAAAATTTAAATGTAATGTAATAAAGAATTAATAGAGTATAACAATAATAGTTAAGAAAAATAAAAAAGAAAGAAAAATACCATTAGATCTAATAAATGACAAACAATTATTAGACATTAGATATCGGAATTAATGTGTAATAATTAAGTGATAGAATTTTCCTGTATGAATTGGTTTTCCCTAACGAAAAGAACTTTCCGAACAACCCAATAGTAGAAATAACTGGCACCACCTTCGCCCTAAAAAAGAAGGGGGAAAAAAAGGACAGAACTCTTCATGTGGTTTTACTGTGAAATTTTCACAGAAATACCAAAGTTGGATTATACAAATCAGGAGATCCAAACATGGCCGACTTCAGTATCTCACAAACATCTTGTTTGTTCTCCCGCCTTAGGATGGAATTCATGACGTTAGACCAAATGATCTCTGCCGATCCAATCGGCCGATAAAGGTTTTGTTTTTTCCTAGGACGACTTTCTCGGCCGATTCGGTCGGAGGAAATCACGTGATTGTGATGTCATGAACTCTGTCTCTAGGCTAATAAAAAAGACTGACAACAGACTGCCGCATTACATTTCGCGCTTGTCTCTCTTTGGACCGCTGGAGTCACGTAATGCTCTTTTTGTGCAGGTGCGTGGCTGTGGACATGGCTGCGTTCATCCGAGCTATAACGGTTCAAATCAGAGCTATGGCGAAAAATGGTCTGGTTCCCCGCATTTTTCGCTCTGTTGGAAAAAATCTCAACTATGATACTCCAACCATTAAATATGATTTACCTAGTTGAAAAAATTTCCTCTGTTCATTATTACCTAATTACATGGTATACAGGAGTTTCCGTGTTGTATTACATTCATCATGTAAAATGCTATAGTTATATTTATATATAGTTTATTAAACTTCCACTTTTTAATTGAAATTCGTATTGTGTGTATCACAGGCTATAGTTCTGAAGGGTGAGATACTGTATTCGATGTGGGACTTGGAGAAATCGATGCTATTTTTCGTTCAAGGTCGGCGGCAGAGACCCGAAAATTCAGAATGCATTCGAGGCATACATAAAGTCAAGATGGCTCTGGAAGAGATTGCAGGTAATGAAATATATCATTCAGTTAGATCTAATTTTGCCTATACTGGGCTATTTAAAACAAAGGTCGCCAAGTTTCGCGATTAATAGCGAAATATCGACATATTTGGCGTCAAAAATCTCACCTAAAGTAGTATCAACCAGATACTAATTCGCTAAATTTGCATATACAGGTTTCAGTGAAAGGTTTACGTGCTTTAATTCTTTAATTGTTGGAGATGAACTGGCAATGTATATTGAAAAAGTATTCAAAATAAGTTAGGAAATAGGATTATGCTAATGTAAAATTCTCAACCTAAAGTTGCATTTTAAAAATATTTATCCGTAAACAAAGTAAGTCTGTTACAAAAAGAAAATATATATACGAGGGAGAGTCATTAAGTAAGTTACAAACTGATATGACATATTTTAAAGTAAGCAACAAGCATTTTCCAAAAATGTTAATAGGTGGAAGCATCATCCAGCTTTATGATAATCATTTCATATTGACTAGGTAGTATTAGCACGCATACATCAATCAGTTTCAAAATAACGATGGGCTTGATGATACGTCCAGGCCTGTCGGCAGTCCTAACACAGGGGACAATTCAAAAGTTTGGTTAGCAATGGCAACTTCTTCAATATCCACCTTACAGCCTGAAATTAGCGATTTTAAACTGTTTAGTCCACTGAAAAACATCTTGGAGACAAGATGATGTTTGCAGATGCTGAAGAAGTTCAACATGAAATCCCAGAGATGCCAACCTCTCATTAATATTCCGTAATATGCGAGTTAATTTGACCCAAGTTTAACACGTTTCGCACCAGAATTTTTTTTTTAAGAAATGAAATTAAATAAAATCCACGTAGAAACCAGAAATTGAATAAATAAAGATTCATCCAATAATTTTTCTGGTTTGAAGCGTTGATAAACTGGGTCAAATTAACCCGCACATTACGGAATATTAATGAGAGGTTGGCACCTATGAAATCCTAATGGGTTTGAGATAGCAACTCAAAGAATTTTATACAGCTAGTATTGGGGCAAAATGATAAGTGCATCAATATTAATAGAATGTTGTGAAAATAAAAAAAATAGTTTTGAAGTGATTATCACTGTAAGTTATTAATTAATAATTTTTTTTAACTACAGTAGAACTCCAGTTATCCGAATCAATTGGAACCGGACCCTATTCGGATAATTGGATTTTTTCCAAAAAAAAGGGGAATTTTCAATTTTATATTAAATTTTATATTGTATATTTTAATTAATTACTGTATGTATGTTGAAAATGGGAGAAAAAAATTATTTTTAAAGAAAAAGAGCTTTTAATTAATTAAATGAAAAGGCAACACTATTACATGTTAAACGTACTTACAAGTGGTGTACATTAGTACAGTATGTACGTACCGTACTGTAAATGAAAATCATTACTTGCTGAACATCTCGGTCAAAGTAAGCTGTTTGACAGTCTTCATCCGTTTTCGGGGAGCCAAGTAGCGCATCCGCTTAACAGTCAGAAGTTGCATGTGGTCACACTCGGGCTGACGCTCCATCCACTTCGGCGCAGTTTCAAGGCCGGCAAATGCTTCACTAGCTGATGGTCCCGTGTATGCTTCAACTTCCACATTAAGGTCATTTTCTCCCTCGACACTTTCTTCTCTCACACTTTCAATAAGTTTATCATCATTTAGAATTTGAAACCCAGGGTCTTCACGGCGGGAAAGACAATAGCGCGCGTAGACAGAATCATTATTTTGGGAATCGCAGTACGTTTCCGTCTTTTTGTATATACTATTTGTTTTTTTCTGAAATTCTGAAAGCGATTCGGATAGTTGGAGTTCGGATAATTGGAATTCTACTGTAACTTAATGACTTTCCCTCATACTGTTTGTTCCAACAAGATCATTACAAAAAACTGAATAATTATAATAAAAGAAATTAATAACTTAGTGACTCAAATCTTTATTTCATCCTTTCCAATTTTGCGCCCTTCGGATTCGTGCGCCTGGAGCAGTTTGCTCCAACTGCTCCTCGGTAGCTACGCCCCTGATTCAACTCGACCCGAACCCAAAATTCAGCTTACAGTCAACTCGAAACGCGAACCATAAGCATGAAACTCAACCCAAAACTTACCCGAACCGAACTTGACCCCCAACAACAACAACAAAATAACTTCAACCCGAACCGACGCGAACTCGACCCACAACGAACAAAAACAAACAATTAATTTCAATCAAAACCATGGATCGGGTCGGGTTCGGGTTAAATGAAGTTACCCAACCCTATACAGGTCTCTAATGTTACTCAATATCTTTCGGGAAAAAGTTCAATTAATTTTACCGAATGTATATATTTTTTAATTTAGCACTTCGATTTAACTTATTACCGTAATTTCTGGCCTATAATCCGCGGACCAAACATTTATGTCGACCCAGAAATTTTATTTAATAATTAAAGTCAAACATTTACAGCGTTCTAATAAATTACATTATATAAAATAAAATTTCTGGGTCAAAACATAATTGTTTGATCCGTGGATTATAGTCCGAAAATTACGGTAATTTTCTGTTTATTTAAATCGTTTTAACATCAAACTGCTCGTTTATTATTATTTTATTTTTCATTGAAATTAATATGTTGAATTTTGATTTTGATTTTCATTTCTTTATTATTTTTCAAATTTATTCATTGAATGGGATTTAAAATACATTATCTGTTAAATATTTTCAGATTACCGAATTTCAACTGACAGAGTCAAAAAGAAATCGTCAAAGAATAGAAGTAAATCAGTGAGTGCCTTGAAACATTATTATACTTCCTTGATTTTTATTCATTTTTCCTTTTTTTTTCAAACATGTACAGTTTGATGTTCATTTTCTCAAACATCACGTAATATGCTTTCTTCGTACATGAAATTGTTACTCGAACGGTCATTAGCTTCTTACAGGGTTTTAATATTTTGCGTGCCATGTATTTTCAGGGGAAAAAAATGGCTTGTACTTTTTTACTTCCGGCTTTTGTATATGCGTAGTTTCTAAAGTCCTGCGCGATTCGGCTAATACCCGACGCTAAGCGAACACGACAAAAATATCTTGGCTGTCCCGACCTTAATCGGACAAAAAAATTTCTCGACCCAAAAACTGCAATAAAGGAAACAAGTTGGAAATTGTATGTCTAACGTGACAAATGAGGTGCGTTCCTACTATAACTAGTTTCAATGAAATGAATTATAGAGTTTGTTATTATATGATTAATTTCCATAATAAAATAAGTACATTTTAAGTTGGCAACATTTTATCATTTGTTGACATTGACTGAAAATTCCAATGGGAAAATTTAAGCCTAGCAATGAAAATTTCAGAACTTGAAATTCATATGTAGACTTTTTTCCATTTAACATCTATTTCTCCAGAAACATCTATCCAAAAACTGTCGGTAGATTAGAGGATTGCTATAATTAAACAATTTCAGTATATAAATTCGGTTTTTAAATTCAGTAATACGGAAATAATATGACTCCATTTTAAATAGGACGTAATCATGGCAACCTAGTATCATTACCTATCATGTGATATCATTGAATTAATTACGTATGATATGATTTAATAGAATGATACATCTCGGTCGCTTGACGATTAATCCTAGGAAGCTGCTATGACAAAGAAGTATCAATTTAAAAGAAAATCAAATTACTTAATAAATATTTTTATTAATATCTTTTTAAGTTTTGATTCGATTTTCATAAAATTTGAAATGACTCGACAAAATTCTGCAAAGATTATATATATATTAAATTTCAAATCATTTGGTTGAGTAGTTTTTGCGCTGTTATATGCGGACAGACGCACGGACGGACAGGACGATGACTAAAGGTGCTACGTATTTATATAATTACGAACAGTGTTGGGCACGCTCGCGAAAAAAACAAACAGTTCAAACTCAAGTTCAATTTCTCAAAAATGAGCCAAGTTCACGTTCAAACTCAAAATTTTTCAAACGAACTCGCTCAACTCAAACTCAATTATAAAAATGAACGAGGTTCACTAAAAACTCTTTTTTTTTTTTTTTAATGAATTTGAATTTTATTGTCCAAATTTACAAAATTTTGTGAACTAAACTTTTGATTATTCGATGCAAGGGTCTTCATGGCCCCGGCCCAATTTTCCTTCCCGACACTCGGTCCGAGTTTGGTTTGGGGATTACTTTTCTAGAGGTTCGGACCCAGGTGGGCCTAGACTAGATTTATTTTCCGGCCCACTTCGGGGCTGGATGCATTCTTCTTGACGTCTGAACAGGCAGAAATTTTCAGCCCCAGCTCATATAAAAATCATTTGACCGGCACGGCTCAGGCTTGTCCAGTAAAAATATCAGTAAAATTTGGCCCGAACCAATTTTTTTTTTCAAAAAATGCACGGATTTTTAAATCGCTATTATTCCTGAATTAATACATATATATAGGTGGCAGCTCTAATCAATTTATTTCCTACTATCATTTTTTTTTTCAAAGCAATGTTTGTATAGATATAGCAGCCATTTTGAGTTAACGATGACTGGCTGCTCGTCAAGTACTTATAATCTTGTTCAATCTACAGTAACATTAGTCTTTTTTAGTGAGTCTTGCACATTATTTCATGATCTAATTTCTTTTTAAGCTGTATAATTGTTTATCTATCTTATTTCTATTTAAGTTTCATATTTATTTATTTATTTATTTTGTTATTTGAACTATCACTGTCTATTTCTACCTACTGTTTACTATCACTACTTCACTGTCTACTATCTATATAAGTTGACGTGTTTTTTCTTTAAAAATTTAACTTTTTATGAAATAATTGTATTTAAAGCGAAAGAAAAATAAAGTTCAAATCTAACGAACATGGAAGACATATTTTCAATCGTTCAATGGTACTAAAAATTTATTTTTATTATTTGTTTTTTATACTTTTTCATTTATAAAAAAGGTGATTGTGAATTAGAATTATATCATTAGTTTTTATTGATTATTTTACACATACAAATAAATATAGACATCGTCTCGGAAGGAATATATCTGCCAGCTGTATCTTGAAATTAAATTAAATTTTATTCGTCTCTAATTTGTTAAACAAAGGGTAAACTTTATTCATCCTAAGTAACTTAAAATAATGAAACACACAGAGAAAGAATAACAACAAAAAAAAATTCTAAGGATATCTCTGTTTCTCTTATCCTTAATCCCCGGAAAAGACAATTTTTGTTTTATTTTATTTATTTATTTTTACATTCATGCGTTTCAAATTTATGATATACGTTTAAGACAAATTAAAAAAATGAGCTGTTTAATTTTCCGATTTTGAAATATAGCGGTAGAAACTTATTTTTCAGTATTCAATATTTCTAAAATGTTAAAATCTTTGAAATGCTCTAGTGTGTTTATATGTTTAAAACAAAACTGTCTTGTACGATGAGTTCTAAAATCATTCCTAGTTCAGTTTATTTCATGTTCTCCGTTTTAAAAATTAGCCTGGACTGCGGATTACAGCAGCAAATACATTTATTCCAAAAATCATGTTCCCTCTCCACTGAATTTTGTTTGTACGAGCGCTGATAAAAATTAAATGTCTGACATAATAGACCGGGAGGCGGCAGCACAGACAATCACCTCATCGAGTTCACGGCTAAAATTCCAGAATTAGTTAAAACTCGAATCGCATATTAAAGCGCAATCGGTCTGCCAAGTCATATCTTGGTGGAAAACACTTGAAAACCCTTTAGAGGTTGACTCGTAGGTTTACCATTGTGTATTCCTGTACCCAAAAGTATGAAAACATGGAGAACTGGGTGCAGGAAAACACAATGGTAAACCTACGAGTCAACTGCTAAAGTCGGGTTTTCACGTGTTTTCCACCAAGATATGACTTGGCAGACCGATTGCATTTTAATATGCGAATCGAGTTTTAACTAATTCTGGAATTTCAGTCGTGAACTCGATGAGGTGATTGTCTGTGCTGCCGCCTCCCGGTCTATAAAAAAGCCCTTTTCTTTTTGCATATGAATCGATAAAATTTGCACGTGTAACTTCTTAATAATCAAATAGAGATTTTCATTTGCCTATAAAGTTGACGTATCTTTAATTCTTACAAGTTGTTGCCCCTGACGACGGCCCTTCACAGGCTGCCGATTCTCAAAAACAGACTTTAAACACCTAATTTGACATCATTTTCTCAAAGATACTTTGCATTTATAGAAAAATGAAAAACTTTTCAATTTACTGTTGTTTGAATGAGGATTGTACAATTTTTTTGAATGTATAAATTAAAATGAATTAAAAATATATTGAAAATTTATTTATTACTTTAGGAGTAAAATTCTTTTTAAAATCAATAATCTACTTATAAATTATAATTTTTTTTATTTCTCATTGAAGAAAAAATTGTCAAAACAAAACTGACAGTTTGTGAAAGCCCCATGGCTAGGCTGCATGCTGCATCTCCTCTTGCCCTCACATAAATCCGGATCTGTGTATCATTTCTTTAAAGCCAGACTTTCTTTTCTTTTCTTTTCTTTTTTTTTTCCTTAAAGAGTTTGTATGGTTTGTATGGTAACAAATACATAATAATTATTAAGGTGCTACTTGGTGCAGCATAATATAAATTTAAAAACAACGTTAAATACGCCTGTTACATAATATACCTAATAAATATTTAGATGAACATATATTTTTATATCAGTCTTTTTATACTCTAAAAGTACACAATATTGATTGTAATCAGTAGAAATTTTTGCAATAGATTTAAAATATCAATATAATTTATTATATTGTTAAAATATCATCTTTAAAAACCCCAAACTTTTAAGCCCCCTTCCCCCCTTAAAAATAGAATAAAACTGTAACCACCATTTTAATTTATTAAACAATGTCATTGATAAAGATTTGGAACTCACTAGTATTGTTGGAAATAATAATAATAATAATTTTTTTTTAAAGAAATATATAATAGTTTTAATTGATGTTTGTTTAGAATCGCAATTCATCCTAGTCCCTCTTATACTCAGAGAAGATTTCCATGCTTAATAAATTTCAGCTGCTTTGAAAAATAAAAAAAAATTTAATCTCTTAAATTTATTGTGAAATACTGGAGATTGTACTCATTAAATGAAGTTTGATATTTTTTTGGAGGAAACTATTTAAAGTATCGTATGCCAGGAAGCAATACATATCTTTATAATTATTAAATGTGCATCATATCTCATATCCTATACAAAATACAAAATTAGAAATTCATTTAATAATACTTTATGTTTTATCAATATATGCATTCACGTCAAATATACAACTGGTACTATAGAGTATATTTTAAGTATGTATTTCTCTGAGACACTTCATGTTATTTCTATTTCAATATACTGGTTTCAGATTTTGTTAATTTATATTAGCTAAAATTTATCTAATAATAAATTTAATTGTAGAAATCGTAGCTGTTTTTATTTGAATGAATGATGTATTCCAATAAAATAAACTATTACTTTCTATGAGTTTCTTTAGAGTCAGTAGCTATTTTTATTTTAATGAATGGTGTTCTAATATAAAAAATATTTTTTACGAGATATTTTTTTTATGTTTTGTGTGTAATATTTTAAAATGTCATTTTTGTTTCCTCCTAGATTATCAAAAATATTAATTTTTTTAAATGAATTTCAGTAAAATATATTAAAAATAACTTGTAATCATTAACTTCTTCAATGCATTTTTATGAAGACACTGACATTCATCGCGTACAGGGCCAGTGAGAGGAGGGGGCACAAGGGCAATTGCCCAGGGTCCCAGGAACAAGAACGGGACCACACCGTACCGAACAAATATAGAAATTACATAATATTCTAAATCTGAACTTGCACACATTTTTTTTTTCTTTTACAATCTAACTGAAAAAATATTTCCTGGAAGTTTTGTAAAGAGGTTTTTCAAAGACATAGAAGTCTTATCTCTTGTCTTGTTCTGAGGCGAGTACTAAAGTTAAAGCTATCACTTCGTTGATCAAAAACAGCTGTTCTTACAAACTGCCGGCACTTCCTGTTTTCCTAAGAAATTGAGAAAAGGACTCTTTTTTGACCACAGGCCATCATGCCTATGCCTTGAGGCAAAAGAACCTCTCTGAACGGCTCTCTTGATGGTAATGACTTGACTGGTTCATCAGTCATGCCTGTCGTAAAAGGTTTCGTCAAAGGGGCCACCTATACCTATGTGTCATTAGGCATTCTCATTTTATCTGACACTGGCTACAAGACCGACGCAATCATCGGGAAAATAGGCTGGCTGTCAGGGCAGGGAGTTGCTGCTAGGGCCCGCGCTAATTGGCCTACATCGCCTGTTTTGGAATGGTGTCTTGCTAAAGCAATAAAACTATTCTTTTCTACCCCACTTGCGGTTTTAAATAAAAGAACGGGAAAAACGACAGTAGATTCAACAATAGGTCAAGAGATAATATAAAATCGTACTTGAAGGAAGCCCTCCCCTCTTTCCAGGACATACAGAACCTTACATGTAAAGTCATTAGAGAAACCACAATAAAGGCCAGAACAATAAAAGCCGCCATTGACAGCAAGTACAGTATGAGTTAGGGGCTCCAAGTCTCTCTATACCTTTCGAAATAATGTTTTCTCTGTATAAAATAATAAAACATTTTTGCTTTAGATCTGTTTTTAAATACTTCTTTTGAAAATTTCTGACAGTCAAAGGTGATATAATTGTCGGGGAATGTTTAGATTCGACGATCCCAAAAATCACCGTTAATGCAAAAAATAAATATTTAAAATATTGTAAAGGATAAAAGATTCTGCGAAATAAAAAATAATTATGCACATTAAATGTGAAAATAGTGCTATTTTTTATATATTTTATTATAATGTATTATTATATGATATACACATTTCTTTTATGAGCCTAATGTTTCAGTATGCGTTGGGCCCCAGTAATTGCTTTGTCAGGGCCCTGTTTGGCAGTTGCTTGCAGGAATTGTCTAACTGCTATTTTCTTTTTCTAAATTGATGGTACATAATATTTATGTTAAATTTATGCTTAATAACGTATAAATTTCTGCGGGTTTTTTATTATTATTTGTTATTTCTTCTTATTTTTTTAATAAGCTGTATCTGTTATAAAGTATAGACAGAAGTGTAAGAAAGAGAAAAAAAAAATAGAATTAGAGTAATATTCCATCTTGCTGAAATTTACAAGCACATATAAAGAAAATTAACTAAAAAATAAATAAAAATAAACATTTTGGATGTATACAAAAAAATGCCCATTATCAAATTAGAATCTAATCGATATGAAATATTACATAAGTCATCAAGACTCGGCGTAGAAAACTAGACGCCTAAAGTATAGACATTTAGACTTATAGACGCCCTTTACTCAAACTCCCTTACAAATTCGGTTTACTCAATTATTAACAATCTTCATAACCTTCGATTAATAAATGACATATTAGAAAATTATTTTATTATTTTGGCTAAATTATCATTATACGAATAATAGGGGCAATACACTGAAGGCGATAAGAGGTACAAATCAGACCCTAAGCTGAAAAGGTCTCGTAAAGTTCGATTTTGTACTATCTGTATGCATATATTATATAAAGAATATGCAGGGACTCAGCCCCCCCACCCCTCACCTCTGTACCTGGGTTCACATTTTAGGAGAATGCCTTTGGCTAGCGAACTTAAACTATTATTATGTAAAGAGGAAAAAAGAAAGAAAAAAACTCTGAAATCATAAATAATATAATACATTTTATTAAACTTTTGAAAAGTCTAATTCACTTAACTTCATTACACATGAAATTCACTATGAATACAATTTAAGTTTATATTCAAAATCTGTCGTCACCCTTTAAAATTTCTGAGCTGTAGCCCTATACCTACTATGTAAAATGAAAATTGCAATATTTTCATTTGGAAAAGAAGACCAAAGAGAATATGACCAGCGGCTCGGGTCGGACTGGCGTTATATATTTTCGTTGCTAGTCTGGTTTGAGTTAAGTTCATTTCTACTTTTTTACTGCAGGTCGGGTTGACTATCCTTTTTCGGGTTCGGATTAGATTTTTACTCTTGTGATTCGGGTTCGTGTTGACCGGATTTTTCAAAAGAATATCCAAAATATTTTTTCATAATAAAAATCTATATACAGTAAGATCTTCATAATAGATACTCCGGAAAGTACACATCTAGTCAGCGAACACTTTTGCAATTTCTAATACTTATATATTTATCTGCTTATATCACTGAATATGAGCACCTCCCAATGTACACACATGCAACATGTGTATGTGTGCATAAACTATCTATGTGTTTTTGTGTGTATCAAAAATTAAATGTTAGCAATATTTTTCATATTCCGAGAGAAGAAAAATGTTCTTTACTGTACCGTAAAGAAAGAATAATCTATATTCACATTTTTTATAAATTTTATTTCTCATGCAGTAATTTGAATATATGCTCATTCATACTCAAAAAAATATTTGTTTTCATCTGAAACATAGTTGAGCTCAAACTTTTTGTGAAAATGCAAACATTCCTAATTCCAAAAGATCTAATTAGGACTAGCAAGAATTATTCTAGGCTACCCAACCCCGAAAAAGAATATTACAATCATTAAAACCCGAAAACAGAAATTTATTTGCAACCTGACCCGATGCAAGACTCCATTCAATGATCTCGATGTCTCTACTATTCAGAGCTTTTACTATATTTGAATATTAAAAAATTACTTTTATGAATATATGAATATTAAACACTTGCCTTTTTTTCTATAAAAACATAAAATTGGTAGTAGAGATATAAATGTGGGTCACTTTTCACAATTGCATTAAAACAAAATTTCCTTTCCTTTAATTTCGGGTTCGGGAGTTGCGGATCGAACTTATTCTTGTTGTCGGGTTCGGGTCAGATTGCGGGTTGATTTCAAATAGAATTTTCGGGTTCGGGTCGAGCTCACGGTCTCGACTCGCGCAGGGCTTTATCTCTGTCCGGGCTCGGGTCAAGATTTTAACCTTTTTCCGGGCCGGGCCAGTCTCGGGCGAAACTTTTAGCTGTTATGCCGGGCGGGATCGGGCCAATAATTTTTTCTCTACGTGCCAGGCTCGGGCCGAAGTTTTAACTTTTATACCGGGTCGGGCCAATATTTTTTTTGTACGGTCCAGTCCGGGCACGGTCCGAACATTTATTTTTTATATCGTCCCGGGCCGAACATTTAATTTTTATACCGTGCCGGGCCGAATTTTTCTTTTATGGATCGGGCCTTGAATTTTCGGCCCGTGCAGACCTCTATACCTTAGACTCCATTGTACAGAGACCTCCGTTCCAAAATACTGTTTCTATCACATTTCTTTCTATATATATCTTATTGCAAAATGTATTGATTTTTTAATGAATCTCTATTTGTATGTAAATATCTGAATTATTATTAATACCATTAATCCATTTATCCGGCTTGGAGACTTAAAAATTGAAAAATTCTATATCGAAAAACCTTCTAAGACGGAATCCCATTGGAAAGAAAAAAAATCGTTATGGTTTAGTTTCTTTTTTAACATGTCTGTCGTCTCTTGCAAAGTATTATTTATTTTCAAACGGATTATTATATCCATTTTGCACCGATCAAGAAATTTTTCCGTTTAAAACAGGATTTCATCATACACAGATTCTTATAATTTGTTTTACAGTACTGTATATCCTCCTTCCCCCGTTAGAAATATATACGTATTATTCTTTAAAGTAAATTTTAATTGTAGAATAATGGTAATTTTAAAATTTATGTATTTTCGGCAAAAATTGTTGATCCAAGGAGTTTGTTCCTTAAACAGATTTTTGCATGAATCAGACAGGGCGGATCAATGATTTTCATACAAGCAGGGTTGTTGTGACGACCATGCCAGAAAAATTCGGTCGGTGCAAACTTCTAGGAAAAATAAAGTACAGGACCAGAAATAAGCCTGGTTCGGCTCGGCCCGAGCCTCCAGAGAAAGCAAGACCCGGGCACGACCCAGAAAAACTAATGATCAGACTCGACCCGTCTCGAGTACATGTAGGCATCTAAATGGCATTTGAATGGGAAAAACGTGTTCTAAATGGCTGGAAAATTTTTAAATAAATCATGAAAAAAATTGAGTTTGAGTTGTAAATTTCGTTCAAACTCACAGATTTTTTGAGCTTTCGTTCAGTTCACGCTCGTTTATCAAAAAGTGAGTCAAGTTCAACTCACGTTCACAGAAAGTGAACTAAGTTCGCGAGTTTTCGTTCAATGAACGCGCTCATGCCCAACACTGATTACGAACGCATCTAAAAAGTCCTTCCAGCCTGTACCGGGAGGAAAAGGTAGCTTTCCTATATAGCTAATGTTACTCGAAAGGAGCAAGCTAAAATGCAAAAAACCGACTACAGAAGATTCGTTAATACTGAATTTGAATGCGAAATTCGCCAAATTAGTCAACTATAGTCAAGTTGGCTTCTCTCGTCAAGCTTGGCGAGAATTTGACGCTAACGGATATTAATATAGTTTTATGCGTATGATTGATTGAGAAAATGATTACAACAATGAAAGGTAATAATTTGCGAGAAATACCGTTCACTAAAACTTATAAATTAATCCCAGATTTTGTTTTAATCTACTGTCTTGTTTCAAAATGTCAGTCACCCTAGAATTTCAGACTGCTATATCTCAGCAATTTTTTAAGATAGAGGCAAAACAAAAAATGCTCCAAACAAACACACTCCGAAATCCTTGTATCAAGGCATTAAGACGTAAGCAAAAAATAAATTTAAATTTCGAATTTCTTTTAATGTATATTTTTAGTTTTAAATCTTTTAGTGGCCATCATTTTGAATAAAGATGGCGGTCCAAGCTGGCCAACGAACTTGGTCGAGATATTGGTGAACATACACTTAGTTTTATCCAAATCAGTTATATATATATATATATATATATATATATATCTAGGGTTCTGGTGTTCAGGATCTTTGAAAATATACCGAAATTTTTCGGAATTGCTTTCCTCCGAACGGCTGCTATAGGTAGCTTTTTATATTTTGTAATGAAAGCTACCTAATAGACTTACAATTTAATGTAATTATGTAAAAATAATAGTCTATAATCATACATCTCTAATATCAATTTTATCTTTTATTGGGAAAAAATGAATTTGTAATGAACAATTTATGTTCGAATACATAGTTTTTTTTCTCCTAAATTTGTCCAAAAAAAGTCGGAAGTCAACATCATTTTCCCGAAAACGAACTAGATGGTGCTACACCCTTGAAATCGCCGTTTTCGCCAAGCTGGCGAACAAAAAATTTCGGGGAATAAATTCTAAAATTAATATTTAAATTTGGCAATTATTCATGTTTACAAGGAAATTGAAGAATGCAGGGATCCTTTCTTGAATGATTCGTACAATTAATAACAGAACAACTACCCATAATCAAACCTTAAAGTTAAAAAATCGACAGAAACTAATTCAACGCCATTGAAATACATTACGTGAACCGGTTCAGCGAGAATAGAAATTCCTGACGAGTCAGCCTATATATTTAGTAGCTCTAGCGCTGACCATTGACGGTAACGGTAACAGGACCGAAAGCACCCGTCTCCTGGAAAAAATATGGCCCTACGATAAATGATGCCGTAAATCCGCTCCACACAGTGACCTTTGCAGGATGAAGTGGTACTGGGTTCGTTGCGAGTGGATTTTCTGTTGCCCATATTCGGCAATTCTGTGTATTGACATATCCCGTCAGATGGAAATGGGCTTCGTCTGTCCACAGAATTTTCCACGGCCAATCATTGTCCACTTCCATGCGAGAAAGAAATTCCAAAGCAAAACCCTCTCTTGCTGGCAGGTCAGAACTAAACAACTCCTGCACATGGCAAATTTTGCACGGATAGCATTGCAGGATGTTTCGTAGAATGTTATGCACCGTGCTCACAGGCCTGCCCAATGTTCGGGCAATTCTCTGTGCACTGCATGGTTGCACACAGCCGCTCGATTTCTCCTGAACTGCTGTGGCCACTTCTTCAACTACCGCCGAATCACACATTTTCCTTCCTCTACCAGACTGCACATCAAACGAACATGTATTTTCGAATTTTTTCATCATTTTCACCAGACCCACGACAGTCATCGGCCCAACGCCTTTTTTCATACCCTTGAGTCCTGAACTTCTGCAGAGCTACTGGTGCAGAATCACCGTTCTTGTCATACAGCTTTACAAGCAGAGCGCGGTCCTTCATTGAGACACTCCTGGCGAACGTCTGAGACGCGAAATGAGGAAACGCCGTTTACCCAACGCTTTCATAACACCTGAAATGGTCGTGCGCATGCCAGGTATTTTAATTTACATCTACTGACGCTTACAGCGCCATCTGTTACTAAAATTGGAACTTTTTTTTGTTCATGTTCTTTCCCCCTTTTCCAATAATACGCCGTTCAATTTTGACGGCATTCTAATCAGTGGTTCTTTTTTTAGAGCGTTTTGAAACTTAAACTTTAATTATAATCACTCGGTATATTTCTTCGTGACTCAACCAGGAATATTTCTTTATACAATAATATGTCATTTACAGACACATAAAAATTCTTTTCTTTCTTGTTGCCATGCCTTAAAAAGAAACTAGACATCATCAACAAAAACAAATATTAATAAATCCCCTAGTTAGCACTTTCTACCACCTTATAATTAAAAGCAGTGATTTTTTTTCATAATCGGTGTTCATGCCCAATTCCCATATTGTAACAAAGGGATTTTTTTTTTAATTACATGAATTGCTGTCATGAAATTAGGCGTGGTTTGTAAATAAACTTTAAATGTTTACCAAAAAGAGGTTTTATTTTCCTTTAAATATATTTTTTCCTTATATTTTTTCCAGGCCAAAGGAAGATTGACCTCTACTCCTCCTACAGATTGCCTTTTAAGAAGAGATCAGAAACAATCTCTATCGAGCCAGCGTCCTTCCACGAAGATGTCTCATCGCTCGGAGGACAGTAGCACCACTCCAGTGACGTCACGAGATGACAGTTTGAATTCTGACCTCATAAGACCGACCACAGCTCTCACTCGTCGTAGAATAGAGTCACCGAGCTTCAGTCGATCACAAAAGGCATGATAAGTATACTTGATTCGTTTGATAAAACTATATTTGCAATCCCACGTGTCGGGTATCCCAAAAATGACTGATGGATTTTAAAATTCAATAACTTGCAAACGATGAGATATTAAAAAAATTCTTGCAGGAGGATTATGTATGATGTCAGGAGTTTTCTTACTGTGGCTCTTGATTTTAGTTCGAATTTCAAACAATAGATGGCGCTGACAGCAATTGGCGTTCAGTCGATGCCGAAACTGACACAAAAAGACAAAAATGACGGTTGTCGCAGGCGTTTTTTTTTTTTTTAAGTTTGTACGGTCCCACGAACTTCAACACCAATAATATGTAAATGTTTTCTTTGACTCATTTGATCTCAGAAAAACTAGGCGAAGAAAACTTTTAGAAATTATTGGTGTTGAAGTTCGAGGGACCGTTCAAACGCTGAAAAAAAAGCAGCCCTAGTATTCAGGGGGCGGTGCATCAATTACTGCCCACTGAATATTAGGCCTGAGCACTGACACAAAAATTGATGCAGCTGTAGGCGGAAATTTATCAGCGTATGTACGGCCCCTTGAAATTCAATATCAATAATTTCTAAAAGTTTTCTCCGCCTTATTTGTCTGAGATTCAATAAGTCAAACAAAACTTTTAGAAAATACTGGGGTGTAAAATTTGGGGAATGTACAAAGGTTTTACAAAATCGGCCCACGAGCGCCGCCATTTTTGTGTCAGCGATTAGGCCTAGTATTCAGGGAGCGGTGCATCAATGCTGAGTGGCGTCAGCTTCGGCCTCGATGGAACGCCAATCGCTGTCAGTGCCATCTATTGTTTGAAATTTGAACTAAAATCAGGAATCACAGTAAGAAAACTCCTGACATCATACATAACCCTCCTGCAGGATTTTTAAAAAAATATCTGTCAAAGTTTGCAAGTTATTGAAATTTAAAATCCATCAGTCATTTTTGGGACACTCGGTACTATCACACGATATGAAATATATAGTGGAATTCGAGCTGAGCATGAGATAAAAATACCGACAAGTTCTTCATTCACAAATTCATGCGAGGTAAACTATTACACAATACGTTCTCGACAGTTTTTCTCATGCAAAGCCGGTTTATGAGGAAATATCTGGTATTGTTTATTTTCTATCATTTGTGTAAAGTCTAACCAGGAAACCACGCCGTTAGTGTAATAATGAAAAAAAAATCTAAATAAGCAGCAACCGAAAGAGCATAGTGAAACGTGTTTTTTGACGCATAAATCAAATGCCCTCGAGCCAGTACTCAGCCGTTTCCTCGAGCCGTTGTGTTTTTAATAGTTTCCAACATAGTTGAAAAGTGTTTATAAATTCGGTTTGTCTGGCTGTCTGTCCGTGTTCTAACTCGCATAACGATAATCGGATTCACATGCAATTGATACAGGTTATTGAGGTTTACTATAGCATGTTCGGTATTGGAAATGAAGTGTGTAGCACATCTAGTTTTTTTACAGGGACACTCAAAAGAATTCCGTTACATTACGGTCCATGGGGAAAAATCATTTGAGGTTTATTTTAATTATGTTACACCATTTCAAGCATATTGAAATTGATATATATCACTGAGGTGCACTACAAGAGGCTTATTGTAGAATATGGTGTTTATAGCACTCACAGTTCCTTTACAGGGACACTCAAAATAATTCTGTTACATTATGCTCTACGGAGAAAAATCGTTTGCAGTTTCTTTTAGTAATGTTTCAATATTTCAAACGTATTGAATTTGATATATATCAGTGAGGTGCATTACAAGGGGCTTACCATAAAATATTGTGTGGATAGAATTCATCGTTCATTTACAGGGACACAGGAAATAATTCGGTACTGTTAGTTAACAATAATTGCTGGAAGTGCTTTTTCAGTTGCTGGGCGCGTGTTTAAATTTAACTCATTTTTTGTCTATTACTTGGTGTGTATAAATTCTATAAATCATACACAGAGCAGCACAAAAGTTCTCGGGTACATTTCCGTTTATTGACGGAAATTCCAGAAGGGGAATTTTAAATTGTATTACGTGTTTCCTAACTGAACTAAAATTTAGCATTCTATGTAGCATATATACAAATCTATAGATCATGTACAGGGCTGCACGAAAGAATTCGGATATTTTCCCGAATATTGTTGGTAACTCTTGGTTTTTCAAATATATTATACGTTTTCCAATTTATTTACTTAGATATCAGCTTTCACCTTATTAAACTGTAAAGATTTGTAAAAGTATTTTGGAAGTGTTGGAATGTGTTACATAATCCATACTTGACGCATGATTTTTCTTTCTTGTTTAATATCAAAACGGTACATACTTAAGAAACTCGCCTCGTATTATTTTTTTTGCAGTCTGAATTGAGAATTTCGACGGAGAGACCGTTGAGTGCGAAAGGTAAACGGGGTGCATCGAACAGACCCAAGACTGCACTGAATCGAAGAAGTAGATCTAAATCGACTTCTCAAGACTTGGCAATCGAAGATATTCGCCGGTTCGTCAAGGAATCTATGAGCGGCTCTTACAAATCGTCCACCCTCAGAAGATTCAGTAAGTACTAGAAGATTCTTTCCAATATTTTTACACGCTTTTGTTTAACTTCGTTTGTTGTCTTTCTGCAGGAGCGCCATTTTAAAAGTTTCGTTAGGGGGTGGGGGGAGGGGGGAGGGGTACGTTTTATTTGATGGAGGAAATTTTTCTTCCGATATTGTTGTATAGAGCTGAGAAGAAATTAATAGAATTTTATTTTCACATACCTATATTCCAAAGCAAAAACATGTCCGTGAATAATGTAGGGCTCCCAAATGGTCCGCTTTATGAATACCGGTATTTTATTAGAAAAATTTTATTTTCAGATTTTTCTAGCAAATTTTGCAGAAACCACCTTCGGAGGTAAATTTATGTGGAAATGTAGAAGCCTACCATGAAATTTTCTATTAAAAAATATTGGTATTCAGTTGGCGGACCATTTGGAAGCCCTGATTAATGTTGACGTCATATAGACGGTGACAACACATGTCCAAGACTTTTCGCTTTTACTGCAATATTTTTTAACTTCCAAACATCGCACAATTTCAATTTTTACCCCGCCGAATATGAAAAAAAACTCTTTAAAATCTAATTTATGGTTTTAAAAATCATTTTCAAGCGTGATTTTTTAAAAAATCTATTTTTATCGAGTTCAGGCCAGGTACGAAAGGTTAACCCGTTTGCCCTTAAAATAATTTAAATAGTTCAGTCTTTGTTTCCGGCTAATATTCCATAACAAAATTAAAACTTCATCCATAATTAAATAAGATAATATAAATAAAACTAAAGATTTAACGCATGTGATCGAACTAAGCGTTTAAACCACTGAAATTTTCAGAATAAAAAAGGCTTCTGTAAGTAACGAAATCTTTGGCAATTTTTTGGCTATGAAGTCTTGGCATGCGGTTAATACGGAAGTATAATAAAAAAGGTTTCTGTAAGTAACGAAATATTTGGCTATATTTTTTGCCTATGAAGGCCTGGCATGCGGCTAATACGGAAGTATAATAAAAAAAGGCTTCTCTAAGTAACAAAATCTTTGGCGATTTTTTCGGCTACGAAGTCCTCGCATGCGGCTAATTCGGAAGTATAATAAAAAAGACTGCTGTAAGTAACGAAATCTTTGGCGATTTTTTTTGGCTATGAATTCCTGGCATGCGGCTAATACGGAAGTAGAGCTTTTAATAAATTCTAAAACTTTATTAAAGCATATTATTGATATTTTTTATATAAAATTCTTTTGATATTGTTAGCGTGTTATCTAAAAGAGATCAGTGAAACACCTCTCTGAAAGACCACCTCTATAAGATGATCACCTCTCATGAAGACCGTTTATTTCTGGTCTACAATTTTTGGCTTTTAGACTCAATGTTAATTTTTCCTCCATTAAAAGACCACTATTTCCCGTCTCCCTCTTTGAAAGACCACTTTTCAACTTTTCAGTCGTAGGACAGGATTACTTCTCTTCGCATCGTGGATTCTTGAAATTTCACTTTTCTCCATAAAACACATTCAGCTAGCTGGTGGGAGAAGGGATGTTGTCCCCTTTCCTGGAATTTGCCAAGTGGCAAACACCCTGTGAAGTGCAGGAGTCTTTTCCACAGGGCCTGATTACCAACGGGGCAAACTTCCACCAATAAATTTTAATAGAAATATTCGTCTTATTTAAACGGCGTATTCATGCAATATTACTGTATTGGATAAAGTGGAAATATCTATTCATTTTAACTGGTGGAAGTTTTCCCCGTTGGTAATCAGGCCCTGCTTTTCCACAGGGGTCCTGATTACAGTTTTATTTCAATTTTGTTGCTTTTCTTGAAAAGTTTGCCACGTCTTGTTATCACCTTAGTTTTGTTTAACAGTGGAAGTCAATGCAATATTCAAGTTAAAGTGCGTACTGTGTTTTTTTACTGTGTGTTTAGTAGTTTGATTATGCTATGAGAATTATGTTAACTTTGGAAGACAAAGTGAAATTTTTATGAGAATGCACACAAGAATTGAACATGAGAGAGGAAATTGGTGACACAGTTTAACTGTAGCAAAACTTAAAATATACATTGAAAAACAAAGATTTTCTGCTAAAAGAGTATGAGGTATTCAAATCTTTCGCAAGTAAAAGAAAAAAAAAGGAAAAAATTAGCGGGCTGAATGAAATTGTATCAACTATCTATCAATAAATTGATAGAATGTTTAATACCTGTTAGAGATGACACTAAAATAAATAATTTGTTTAAAGATATCAAAAAAATGTTTAGAAACAAAAATTGTTAAAACTAAAGAAAATTTTAATTTAATTCCTTCTTTAAAGCTCTACAGGGTGTATCTGAAAAAGTGGGAAAAACTTTATGGGGTGATAGAACGCAGCTATACGAGCAAATTTTGTCATAGAATGTATGGTCGGAACGCAAGTGGTGAGAAGTTAAAAGGAAGTGTTCCACTGTCGCAGTTAAAGAATTAACACAAGAATGAGAGGAGTTACTTCAGAAATTTTTTTATTAACAGCAATGTAATTAATGTACATGATCAAAGAAATTGCTCAAAAGATCTTCTGCCTGGTGTAATGCACGCTTCACACCTGCGGGATAGGGACATACGCACAATTGCAAAGACACCAGGCATTTCCCGAATATCCCCGGCAACAACGGCAATCCTGGCGACTAGATCCATATCGGTTTCAATGGGGCACTCGTAGTCTTTTCATATGGCCCCACGGGAAAAAAGTCCAAACACGAGAGATCTGGCGATCTTGGTGGCCAAGCTATGGGACCAACCTCGACCAATCCATCGCCCTGGGAACGTTGCATCTAAAGTATTCCGCACATCTAAGGCAAAGTGTGAGGCGCACCGTCGTGTTGAAACCACATTCTCGAACTGATAGGGGTTGGAATTGGACGCAGCAACTCTGACAACACCTCTCGTAGGAATGTGTCATACCATTTACAACGCCACCTAGCGTCTTGTGCGGCCATACATTCTATGACGAAATATGCTCGTACAGTTGCGTTCTATAACCCCATAAAGTTTTCCCACTTTTTCAGATACACACTGTATTGACATGAAATATAAAAATCTAATTCAATAATATTTTTTTTATGTATTGTATTAAACTTTGCTTTACCCATTACTTCTGTTCAGAGAGCACCTCTCTGAAAGACCGATTTTTTTAATGGTCCAATAGGTGATCTCTTTAGAGAGGTTTTACTAAATTTTAAATGTAAAAAATGTAGTGGGGCTTGAGCCCTCCCTTTTCCATGCCTTACGTTATCAAGAATGTCATATCTGATAGCAAAATATTTCGGAAATCAATTAGAATTTTGTTTACCACATTATTTTTTCCACTCTCTAGGTGAAAGTACTCAGAGATCTACAGATCGTAGTGGATATTCAAGTCGATCGGTCTCCAGCTCTATGGAGGACATTTCTCGACAGAGTCGTCATTCTGACAGATCTAAGCTGCCACAGGTGAAAAACAGGAGCTACAACAGCCAGTCTCATCAGCTGTCTAAAATAACTCCGGGAACCAAAGTATCTGTGTTTCTTGGACAAGATAAAATGTTCTTAGACAGTCTTCTGAAAGACAAAGGTGATTTAACATTTCTCTTTAATTGCAAAATTTCGTGACTCTTTTCTAAATGGTTTCTTCTTCTTCACACCTTTTTCTTGTGCCAAAGCAGAAGGGCTGGTGATTATCTTTGTAGATTTTCACGTCTGGAAGCATTGGTAATGCAACAGCATGTCTGGGAAACCCAGGATTATGGCCTAGGGCTACAGTTGCAAAGACTAGAAAAAAACTGGTTTAAATCTGGGAATAAATCGGGTTTTCTGGGAATAAACCGGGTTTTTTGGAAATAAACCAGGTCTTTTGGGAATAAACCTGGGAATAAAGCGGGTCTATTGGAACTAAACCTGGGAATAAACCGGTTCTTGGCAACTCTACCTAGGGCCGGCACTGGTGTGCCTGGATACCCGAAGCTCCTTGGGGAGACTCGGATGTGTCCCCAAGTGTCATGCGGCTCAGTCCTTTAGAGCTTTGGGATCTGCTATTTTAGCGACCATGCCGTCTATTGCGTCTTGGGTGCAGGGAGAGTGATGCGCATGGGCCGGTAGCTCGTGTCATGGCGCATGTCGTTGTTCCGTCTGACGCGTTGCACATAAGGGCTCCCCAGAGCTCAAATTGGCGAAGTGACTTACCGAAAGGTATGTTCGTTTTGCATCTTTTTCTCACGTTCTCTCGTTTACACGTGCTTAAAAAAATTGGGTGTTTTGAAAATTTAAGAGCAGCATGCAACCTTAAATATTCCGCCTCCGCGAGCTCATTTCGATCTCGGGATGAGACCGCTTCATCCCTCCTCTAAGCATTGTTTCATGTACTAATGTAAAATGTGAAACGTCTTGTAGTAAAAAGTAATTTGTAATACTATTTTGTGCTTTAATCTTCTGAATGCCATCTTTATCTCTTTACAGATCTGAAGCGATCTCATACGGTGTATACAAAGAGAGCGCTGAGAATAGCTAAAGAAGTGCAGAGCTTCGTATCAGAGCGTGAGAAATACTGGAAGAACAGGGAGAATTTCGCTCGCTATACGACAACAGAAGAAGATACCTTAATATAAAATCAATGACATCATTAAAGGACTACAAAAATATCACCGCTTGATGACTGGATTTATCTCGATTAACGGGATGATGAACTTAGAAGAGGAACAATATAAAAGTTTTGCAATGAAATAAAAATTTAACGAAAATCACTGTTTGATAAGTTATTTGGATTCACTTTAAATCAGCGTGAGTGTGATTTAAATTCAATCGACATTTTTATTAGCTTATTGCAGATTTCAATTATCAACTGTAACTAATGATTAAACTATCCCTTGCGAACTACTCTTCTTGCAATCCTTTTTGAACTTCTCAAGAATGTTGACCTATTGATTACGAGCTAGAATTGGCGACTATTTTTATATTCACTCGTACCACAATTTACAAAAAAAGAAAAAAAATATTTTTGGTATATTTCTTTTGAAATTATCCTAGTATAAGTGTATGGCAGAGATTATTTGTGAAATAGTGGTGGAATTAGAATAAAGAAACAGTCTCTGGGACGACATATGTCCCAACCCCGTAATCAAAGAGTTAATAGTTTTTTTCTTGAAAAAATATAAACGAGTATTCTTATATATAATAAAGAATAATTTACGTAGTTATAATTATCAAACGTAAAATACTAAGGGAAATGCTGAGAAAGCATGCCCAGTATGTAGAAATTACTTTATTAATTTTCGTAAGCATTGATGTATATCAAAACGAATACCCAAATATCCGTACTCTTAGGAGCTAAACATAAATAGAAGTTGGTTTTCAATCATTTGGAAATTGCATGCCCCAACCTCGTAATCAAAGGGTTATTAGTTTTTTTCTTGAAAAAAAAATATATAAACGAGTATTCTTATATATAATAAAGAATAATTTACGTAGTTATAATTATCAAACGCAAAATACTAAGGGAAATGCTGAAAAAGCATGCTCAGTATGTAGAAATTACTTTAAAGATTTTCGTAAGAATTGATGTATATCCAAACGAATACCCAAATATCCGTACTCTTAGTAGCTAAACGTAAAGAGAAGTTGGTTTTCAATCATTTGGAAATTGCATGCCCCAACCTCGTAATCAAAGGGTTATTAGTTTTTTTTCTTGAAAAAAAAATATAAACGAGTATTCTTATATATAATAAAGAATAATTTACCTAGTTATAATTATCAAACGCAAAATACTACGGGATATGCTGAGAAAACATGCCCAGTATGTAGAAATTACTGTAATAATTTTCGTAAGAATTGATGTATATCAAAACGAATATCCAAATATCCGTACTCTTAGGAGCTAAACATAAAGAGAAGTTGGTTTTCAATCATTTGGAAATTGCATGATGAATTTTTAAATATGGATGATTTCTTATATATACTTTTTTTTTAGAAAAGACTTTTTTTAATGAATTTAATGTTTTATTTCAAAAGGTGCTATTTGCACGTAGAAAATATTTGTTTGATGTCAAACAAAATTTATATATATCTGTTAAAAGACTACCCGCACTGCAATGTGTTCTGCAACGATTAAAAAGAAATTTAGCATTAGGAGTTCCAAGTTTTAAATCTGCATAATTCTTAAACTACTTGACCGAACGACTTCCTATCCTAGGGTAAAATTTAATTGAAAATTCAAATATGGTGTCAAAATTATTTGTTCGTACAAAACACTTTAAAGTTTCGTACAATTTCTATATGTAGACGATCCTCTAATCAAAATTTAAGTATACCATTCGCCCTTCCATGGGCAAAGTACAGGGTGATTATAATTAAAGTCCCACTTTCAAAATGCTGTAAACAGAAACCACTGGTTAGAATGACTTCAAATTTGAACTGAATATACTGGATGAAAGGGGAAACGGTATGGCATAAGAAAAAAAAGTTCCAAAGTTTATTAATAGATGGCGCTGTAAGTGGCATACTATGCAAATTAAAAGACACTCATGCGCAATTAAAAAACGAATCATTATCTGTTTTCTATGCGGTTTTTGGCCCAAGGGCAATTAAAAACGAATTTTTCCCATCCAACGTGGTACAACTTTGCCGTGGTGGATGGACTTTCTACTAAAAGTACCACAACTATTGACTGATTTGGAAGTCATTTTTTCCGTCCAACAACCGAAACACTCATGCACATTGAACAGTACGGTTGGTTTACTGTGCAACTCATGCCAAAACCGTCGTATTTCGATTAAAAATGTCACTTGTAGCCGAATCCACTTCCGTTATACCACTTACAGCGCCATCTATTGATACAATTTGGAACTTCTTCTTTCCTACCTTTTCAGATTTGGTATTCTTGAAAGTCCAAATTGCCCTATTTGTGGAGAGGATGTAATCTTGAATGCACAGCATTTACCACTGTGCCCCGCACTATCAAGTAACAATCAAGTAACAGTATATCTGGCAGATATTGGGAGGCCAGGGAACTAATGAGGACCTCAGAACATCAGCCTAATTGATTGTATTCCCTGTTTACAGTTAACTTTTTGTTTTCTCTAAAGTCTCTATATGTCACTCTTGTTTCATTTGTTGTTCTGGTTTATTCTTCAATTGATTTGGTGGCATATAATAGTGTATAGATGTTTGTCTAAGTGCTATTGCTTTGAAAAAAAAAAACTTCTTTCCTACGCCATACCGTTTCCCCCTTTTTCCATTATATTCAGTTCAAATTTGAAGTCATTCCGACCAGTGGTACCTTTTTTACCGCATTTTGAAAGTGGGACTTTAATTATAATCACCCTGTACTTCTGTTCTTAAAATGTTGAAATAATTGAGAAACACAAGAATTTACGCACAATTTTTTTTAAAAATAAGTAAAAGCTTTTCTTCTTCTACATTATAGGATAAAAATTTTATTCCAAAATTCTGCAACCACTGTAGAATTTGGGGATTAAAATTAAGTGGTATAAATAATATACTACCGTCCTTCAAAGGTTTAATTAGTAGACGTTATTCGTAATCGATTGGTAGCAGCCACATTTTTATACGATGATTTACGGAAGAGTTAATACGGGGATTAACCTTTTCTATTCACGGCAGGACAGGAACACGTTTTTGGCATTGATGTTCAATTTATAAAAAAAAATAATTCTCACGTTCTTTGCTCAAATTTGTATTACACTGAAATTTACACGCTTCATTGACACCTAGCACATTTACACGCTTTAAAGACACCTAAGTTGTGGATGTAAATGAACATCCACAAGTTAGGTGTCTTTTCGGGATATACTAGTCTGAATAAAATGTGTAACATCACTGAACGTTAAAAACATTTCTAATGCACGAAGATAACATGTGCTCTTAACATATTCTTCGGATAAAGAAATGCCCAATTACGTGTACATAAGATACTTTTCTATTGGAAGCCGACTTATTTAAAGACTTGATTAAATAAAAGTTAATGTTGTATATTTAAAGTCGATGAAAATAAGTTATTCCGAATGGAAATCTCCTTCATCCACAAAGCTCTTCAATTATCAAAATTTGTTCCAAGCATGTCGAATCGTATGGTTAGGTGTCTAAAAAATAAAGGTGTTTACATTCGTAATTAAAATTGTGTCAATTCGAACTGATAAGTAGAATCTTTATAATTATAACCTATAAAAAATTGTACTTTTTTTTAAATTTCACATTTTTCAAAAATATTACCATTTTTCATGAAAATGATGAAAATTTTAAAATTCTAGACACTGTACTTTCGATACTAAATACATAATACAGGGTGTTTCTAAATGAATATCGGGGTTTTAACGCTTGGAGTATTTATTACATACAACTTACAAATATAAGTAATACATAAAGTGAAAGAGCAACTCAAACAGTTTTACCTACATGCTTACAAGTGTTCAATGTGAACACCTTTCGGCACACAGCACACATGATGTCGATAGCTCAGTTCTTTCCAAACGTTAATTAGTGTTTGTTGCAACAGCTGCCTCAATCCTGTTTCTTAGGTTGGGTAGGTTAGAACTCAGTCTTAGGGTAGGTCAGCTGGTAGTGGAGGCACATACACTCGATCCTTTATGAACCCCAACAGGTAGAAATCACATGGCGTCAGATCGGGTGAGAGTAGAGTTATGTTTGGGAAGAACTGAGCTATCGACTTGATGTGTGAGGTGTGACGAAAGGGGGTCACATTGAACACTTGTAAGCTTGTAGGTAAAACTGTTTGAGTTGCTCTTTCATTTTATGCATTAAGTATAATTTTAAGTTTTATATAACAGATACTACAAAGCGTTAAAACCCCGATATTCATTTAGAAACACCCTCTATATAATGTTGCAGAGCCGCACTAAGTATGGTGCAGGTGCCAAGCGCTTAATTGAGCTGACGGGCGCTAGATCGACGCCATTATTCACTACTTCTGATGTTAGAAGGATAGATAGAAAAATGAACAAAATTTCACTGTTGATTTTTATGACGGATGCAAACCATTAGTTTCCTAATTACCAGTAGCGTAGCTAGGGACAGAACAATGGGGATGAGATCCAACTACTTATTTGAATAGTCTTTGCGTTATTTAATCGCAGATTTAAAAAAAAATCTAGAATTAAATAAAGCGAAGTTTACTGGTCAGAAAAAGTGGTGGATGCCTCCCTCTGGCTGCGCAACTGCGAATAACATTTACAGACAATGATCTTTCCGCTCATAAAATTTGTTTTTTATGTATGCAGGATGTTATCATAGCCCAGGAACTGAGAATCAGAAGGAGGGAGGGGGGGTGTACTGTTAATACATATTTTGTGAACCTTTATTACAGAAAATTAATAAGAAAATTATTTGCATTTTAAATTAAACTCACACCAGATGTTTTTAAAGGAAAGGTATTTAAGGTTTAAAACACCTATTTAACGATATATAGAGATTGCACAGTCATGTATTTAAACAAAATCGGTTGCTGATACGGCAGTCCACTGATTAATAGAAATTACCGGACACTACTATATATTTTATTTCGCATGCTTTCGTTACAGCGCCTAGAGTACATAGTGTGGAAAACGGCTGCAAAATAGTGCTAAAAAATTGAATCCGATAAATGTAGAACGATAAAAAGATAACGGGTTGACCACAGCGACATCTTCTAGCGGTGGCGTAGACAGGGTGGAGGTCCAGATACTTTGGATACTACTAATTTTATAAAAACAAAATCGCAGAATTAAAAAAAAATCTTCAATTAAATAAAGCGAAGTTTACTGATCAGAAAAGTGGTGGATGCCTCCGTCTGGCTACGCAACTGCGAATAACATTTACAGACAATGATCTTTTCGCTCATAAAATTAGTTTTTTTTATGTATGCAGGATGTTATCAGAACCCAGGCACTGAGAATCGGAAGAGGGATGGTGTACCGTTATACTACATATTTTGTGAACCTTTATTACACAAAATTAATACGAAAATTATGTGCATGTTAAATTAAATCTCACACCAGATAGTTTTAATGGAAACGTGTTAAAATTTTAAAACACCTAGTTTGAGCTGTAGACTAATATATCCTCGACTTAAACAAAATCGATTGCTGATGCGGCAGCCGATTGATTAGTAGAAAGTACCGCACATTATACAGTTGATTTCGTATGCTTTTCGTTGCTTAATATTATGGAGATTTTTAGAAGGGCCGTTTTCCCCCTCGAATGTAAAACAATGGAGGTTTTCCCCTTCACCTTTTCTAATGGGTTCTGCAACCTCAGTGATTGAACTCTCTGCAATTTTAAAAAGTCTTCATGCTCATCTATTTATGAAAGAATAATATACGATACATTTTTGTGATGTGAATGCAACTTTTCGTGTAACTTTGAATAAATTATATATCGATACGTATAAACCGCAGAGGGACGCACCTTTATCTAAATAGCGGAGTCCGTAGTTGTGAGGTTTAGAAATTTTCAAGCCTATCTTCAAAATTATGAGAGATAGGGAGAAAAAAATAACAACAAATGTGTTGAACAGCCTCGCTTTAGTTTGAAGTGATGTCTTACATGTAAAAATACCTTTAAAATAGAAGCTCTGAAATTTAAGTATTTAGATATCCAATCACCGGTTTAAATACGTCAACAATCCTGTGACAGAGTGTATATATGTATTATATAAGACATGTAAATGTATATGCATTATATAAGGCAAATGTACATGAACTCTCTTACAACCAACATTTTAAAAATGAAATACAAATTTTCACACATTGTTAATAATGTTCACAATAAGCTTAAAACCTTCTAATAAAATATTCTTGACGATGTTTTTATTTATTTATTTATTTTATTTTTTCTGTTAAAGAACGGAGAAACGTGATGGACTCGCGTTTTATAATAAATCTGTATCAAAAATATAATTACTTGGAACTGTCACGATAAGTTTAAATCAAGGATTCTAGGCTTCTAAACAAAATAACAATTATATTTATCTACTTCTGACATTAAATTATAGTAAAATGATATGATTGTAAAAAAAGCTTATCTTGGTCGATTCTATTTGGTCGTCTGGCCCATCTTAATTCAAAAATTTCTCGGAAAAAATTTTCTTCAAAAATAATCTCTCATCTGTTGCTTTGATTTTTCAATATTTATGCTTTTTGTAGGGAAATGATTAAAATTGATGTCAAAATTTGTAAACTTCTTTTCAATTACGTAAAATATATAACAGGGGATACGAATTATCACTTACTGTTCAGTGTATAACAGAGTGAAAAAATATCCAGACCAGGCATGTTGTCACAATGTTGTTATATGCTGAGTAGTATGTGATATTTATATCCGTCGTAGTATAAGTAATTTCCAACGTAATTTCAGCTATGATTAAAAATTTAATTTGCATATTAAATTAAATGTTTTAAAAAAGTGACCTTGACTAAGTTCGGAAAGGGTTAAACAGTGGCGTAGCCAGGGCAGGGGTCCAAATGCTATTGATGCCAATAATTATGTAAATTTTTCTTTGCATTGATTACCGCAGAAAGTTTTGCGATTAGAAAGTCAAATAAAACTTTACAAAATTAGTGTTATCCAGAGCATCTTGACTTCCACCCTGGCTACGGCACTGGGTTAAATAATAAAACTGACTATATATAAGAAATATACAATTTCTTTCAGTAATCAAATCAAGTTAAATATGTTGAATGTGTGGATCACTGGCAGTAGTAGAAGTCCATTTACAAGCACAATCAACTAGATATATGAGCATATATCTTTATTACACAATATTAATAAAAAGTATTATGTACATTTTAAATTTAAACTTCTCACCAGAATTATTTGACGAGAATGATTTTAAAATTTAAAACGGAGATTTTATATTATTATGTAGGTCGGTTTTAGACATGTTTAAAAAACTATCGGTTGCTAGATGGCGACCGATTGATTACTAGTAAATATGGCATATCCTCCTTTTACGAAAAGGCTCTGGCCACCTATAGAGAATGTGCATGTTTGTCAACAAACTGGTTCCTCACTAGACCGCGCTTCTTCGGTAGGCAAAACATTTCCCGCTCAATGCGCTATTTCCTACGGTTTCCTATGAGAAAGCGAAATTTTTGCATTCAATTATGGATCATATTTATTCAAAAACAAATTTTCGTTTATCAGATTATGCACAGAACATAGATTCTGTTGCTAATCAAGATTATTTAACAAAGCTTAGATTTGTCAAACCGAATAATAGTGTTATTATTTTAGATGATCCGTATATTATTGTGGATGCAGATTGGAAAGCAGATATGGCTTTTTGGCCATTGGTTGCTTCATCAGATATTGAAACTTATTTAAAAAAGTTTCCAGGGAAGAATTCAAGAGCTCAAGAAGCGTTTCAACTTGTTGTAGTTGTTAGGAGAAAGATTTTAGTTCTTTTTTTTTTTTTTTTTTTTTTTAATTATGTCGTAAAGTTTATGTTTTATTTACTTTTTTTTCTACTTGTAGTTCAAGTTGTTTTTGTTCGTATGGTAACTTTTTATTGCTTGAGCTAATCGGATTATTCAGATTAAATGATCGATTAAAATGATACCTATGAGTGTTCTCAAATCAAAACTGCTTATTTTCTGAAACACTTTTATATAATTTTAACATGTTGTATTATGACAAGAAAATCTATGAAACTGAAGCATAAGTTTTGTCAGAATTCGGTTTTATTAGCTGAAATATTTTTTATACTAAATAAACACTCCTTAGGTTTAAAAAAATATTTTTACTATTCTAACAGGACAAAACAAAAAATTGACTGATATGAAACATTTATGAAGTACTAAAGGCGATATTTTTTAAGAAATATTTTACTTTTTTTTTTTTTTTTTTTTTTTTGTAAAAGAAAACTATATAATTTAATCTAAAAAAAAAAAAAAAAAAAATAGATGCCATGTTTAAAAAAAAACCTTACCATTTAAAAAGCATTTAATCAGGTGTCGATGCAGTTTTTTTTTTTTTTTTTTTTTTTTTTTTTTTTTTTTTTTTTTTTTTTTGGGGGGGGGGGGGGGGGGGGGGGGGAGGGGGCCATTTTGTGAAAAATAAAAATAAAATTTATTATTCTGAAATTTGTTATATTTTTGTGAAAAATAACATTTTGTAACAAAAGATGATATCCAGTTACTCAAAATCGAACCAAACATTTATTAATAACGAACTGACTAGTGCCCGTGATAATAAAAAAAAAAAAAAAAAAAAAAAAAAAAAAAAAACTCAAGTTTTCAGAGTCGAATGAACCAAACCCTGTTGAAATCGACCCCTTAGTTAGAACCCAATAAAAAAATGAGTCCCCAGGCGGTGGAATATGCACCCCTGTAAATTTAACGAATTTCCTTTAACATGAACGCGATATTTAATTTACGGATGAAATCCCCCCCCCCTCCCTCTTTCTAAACTTAACCCCTTATCTTTAACAGTAACGCGATTTCTAATTTACGGCTGTGGTGAGTAAACGTAAGTTGCAATAGGTAGCTTTATACATTTTAGGTAGCTTTCAATACAAAAAAGTATAAAGCTACCTATTGCAGCCGTTCGGAGGAAAGCAGTTCCGGAAAATTTCGATATATTTTCATCGATCATGACCCCCAGACCCCAAAACCACCCTCCGTCCAAATGTTGATTTATATATATAGATATATCCATATATATATATATATATCTGACCTATGTCATACGATAACGTCCGTATTTATGAATCGATTTTGATGAAACTAATTGTGTGTATTAAGGTCACTAATGTCTCGACCGAGTTCGTTGGCCAGCTTGGTCCTCCATCTTGTTTCAAGATGGCGGCCACTTAAAGATTTAAATTAACTTAAAATCTAAAATAACTATACAAAAAAGTTAAAAATTCAAATTTATTTTTTAATTACGTGTTAGGCCTTGATACAAGGATTCCAGAGCTTTTTTTGGTTTACCTCTATCTTAAAAAATGGCTGAGATAGAGCAGTTTGAAATTCTAGGGTGGCTGACATTTTGAAACAAAACAGCACATTAACGCGATTACTCGCAAATTATTTTCTTTCATTGTTGTAATAATTTTCCCAATCATACGCATAAAACTATATATTCATATCCGTTAGCGCCAAAATTGGCGACATTGGCGCCAAAATTGGCAAAATTGGCGACATTTGGCGAAATATCGCGAAATTTGGCGATCAAAATAAGTCTTCATAAATGAAGCCAATTTGGCTATTGCTCAATAATTTGACGAATTTCTTATTCAAATTCAGTATTAACGAATCTTTTGTAAACGTTTCTTTGCATTTTAGCTTGCTGTTTTCGTGTAACATTAGCTAAAATTTTAAAACGTAGATATAGGAAAGCTACCTTTTCCTCCCGGTACAGGCCGGAAGGACTTTTTGTATTGAAAGCTACCTAAAATTGGTTATTTGTTTATTTTAAAGAAGTTATTATCAAGCAGGGCGGTCGCTCTGCCAAGCCAAGCTTTAAAAAAAAACGCCACACAAACAACGCCAAGAACTGGAATAAAGACCGCTAATGCTTACTTACAGAAAGCGACTTCGCAATGTTAAATCGACAAAACATGCCAGATTAAAATATCAGATATCAAAGTAACCAAGCGTCGCAGAAAAAAAAAAACGAAAACTAGAAGAATCTAAGGAAGAATTTCTTCAATTTAAGACCAAACTCATCTTCATAAGTGATTTATAAACAGAGATATAGCTTTTTTAATAAAACGTCGAGTTACTTAAAATGATCACTTTTTTCTTCGTCAAACTTTTTTTTTTTTAAACAACCTACAGGCCTTAATATTCGGCAGAATAAAAAAAGGATTGCATTTTTGGACAAGTAATTATGTAATCTATGTGCTTTTATAAAATTCAGTGTAAAAAAAATTATTTTCTATCCTTAATTAGCAAAAAACTGTTAATTAACTTGGCGATTAAAAAATTATGTCAAAACAGAGATAAAACCCGCCAACGATCATGTACAATCTGTATTATAATAGCACATAACAGTTACAGGTCCAACCACATCCAATTTCATCTGCAAGTCAGTCATTTTTTCTGAAGATATTTAAAAAAAAATAAAACTTCATAATTATAAGAACACACTTTATCAGACAATTAAATATGACTGCAAACTGTGACAGATGACTGTTTCCAACATAAATAAGTATGAGAAATTGCCGCTGAAGGATATCGGTCTGGGTAGCTCAGTCGCAGCGCGTCAGAACGGCATGCACAAGATCCCAAGTTCGAGTCCTGCCCCAGGTCAACTTTTCACTCATGTTTGTTTAGTGTATTTAATTGTCTGATAAATTGCGTGTTCTTATAATATTGTAAAATAAAGTAATCAGACGTAGTGTTTATGCGTTAAAAAATATTTTAAATATATAATTTACGTTTTTAGAAACATCTTTAAAAATAAATTAGTTTTTGAGGGAAGATGTACCTTCTAAAATGTACACATTAAGACTTATCGGCATTTAAAATTTATTTCCAAACGTAAACAAATTTTTTTTAATAAATTAAATGTGATTCATTTATTTCTAAAAAAAAAAAAAAAAAAAAAAAATACGGTAAAGGACAGGCATTTCGTTCGCAGGAATACCTTTCACGTCATTTTCCTATAAATTAATGAAATCCAGTTGTTAAAGTATTTTTGTTTTAGAAGTGAAGTTTCCATTTAAATTTATTGTAACAGTACAATGTTTAATTGAATAAAATAATGTAAATCTAAGAAATTGCTAAGAAATTCCAAACATGCACAGGGCAACGCAAAAAAAAAAAAAAATAAATAAAAATAATAATAAATAAATAAACAAAAAATAAGTAAATAGATAAATAAATAAATAAAAATAAGCTTTCAGAATTTCTAAAATTGTTCGTATATCTTAATTACATGCTAAAGGAGGGTTTATTTCTATATTATTCTATATATAATAGTAATTTCAGCAAATATATTAAATTCCAATGCGATCTGATTTAAACTTTAAGATAGTTTATAACACATGATAAAAAAATTATAAAAAAGAATGGCGCGTCACATTTCGGGGAGGGGATGGGGAGGGGCGTGAACAAAATTAGGAAGTATAATAATCTGTTTGAAACTTTACTATATTTTATAACACATAACATAAATTTTAAGAGTAAAGCCGCGTCAAAAATAATAGGGAGGGGCGGAGCGTGTTTTGCCTATACAAGGGGTGGGACACTTTTCTAAATTTTAACGATATCCGTCATGTCACATATCGTTACAAAGGGCTGTGACCACTTATTCATATTATACATCACAGGTGTCACCCCACCCACATTTTGCGCCCCCCCGACACTACTCATGTGATATATCGTTGGAAAGGTCTGTGAACACTTAATCATATTATGCGGGGGGGGGGGGGGGGTATTTTCAGAATTTTCCACATACCCCTCATGTGATACATCGTTGGAAACGTCTGTGACCGCTTAATCCTATTATGCATCTCCAGTGTTCACCCACCTAAGTTTGCCCCCCAAACGCGATTAGCTTTCACCACCAGGGGGCGCTTTCCTATCTCTGTTTCTATGGGTCAAATCACGACGGGGTACGGCTCATTCGACTCGACATCGATATTGCTTTCCGATTTTAGTTCGTTTTTCACCACCAGGGACACTTTCCTATCTTTGGTTCTATGGGCTGGATCACGACGGGGTATAGCTCATTCAACTCGACATCTGTAGCCTTAACGATTTCAGTGCCCGAGGTTCATATAGAACAGATTGCGCTACCTGGTGGTGGAAGATGGAACTTGAGCTTGCGCAGCACGACTGCTATACGGTGCCGAAGGCAGCGGGGACCCGTGTCGGAGGTTCGTTTGGTTAGAGGTTTATACTATTCGATGTGCAAATTAAGGGATTATCTGGTGCCGAAGGTAGTGGGGAACCTGGTCGGAGGTTCGTTCCGTTCGAGTTTTTACAAGATTCGAGGCCCCGATGTAAATTAGGGACACGCTAGCGGGCGAAGCCATTTAGTGCTAATAATAAAAGAGCGTGATATCACGTTTGATATCAAATGCAGCACTGACATGCTATGTACGTATTCCATTTTTATTCATTTCATGGATAAGTCAGTGATGTTTTTTAACGGAGGATAACAAGTATTATAACAAGCCACATTTAGTATGTTGTTTTTAAGAGTGTAATTAGTTTAATTGAAAAATCTACTGGCATTTCTAGTTAACCCTTTAAACAATGACTGAAAGTAAAATGTAATTAATTTCTCATGTTTAGATTATTTAAATTATGTTTAATCTATTTAAAAAAAAAAAGAAATGATATCTACAAAAACAACTTTTCAAAAGTAAAAAAAGCCAAGCATAAAAAAAAAAGTTGTGGCTAAAAAATGGTGTGATATCAAATTTCCAAGCTATTATATTACTTATTTAACTTTTTTTCATTAAATAAGTTATTATATATATAAGTCGAGTGCCTACGTATATGTTAATAGAAATCGTTTTCTCCTGTACTAAATACATCCTAACGAGTTTCTGAAAATGCAATTTTTTTTCAAATTATGCATGATGGGCTTGGCGGCCATCTTTCCATATTTCTAAGCATCCAAATTTCTAAAGTAAAAGCATAATATGTTTGCACTGTAATATGTTTATAACAATTTCGAACTTCAGATTTTAACTACGGACAGATAAATTAGATATGACTGATATTTTGAGAAATTGATTTTTACTAGTTTGAAATTATTAATTACTCTAAAAAATAAATCGTAAGATGAATCTTTAAGATAAGTCATCATTATCTTAAGACACAATTTTCAGAGCATACAAGTCTATAAACGAAACGCTTAAAACATTTACTTAAATAACAATTTTGAACTTCGGATTTTAACTACGGATTTGAGTGCTTAGAATTTTGTGAATAATATGCAAAGATGGCCGCCAAGCCCATCATGCATAATTTGAAAAAAAATTGCATTTTCAGAAACTCGTTAGGATGTATTTAGTACAGGAGAAAACGATTTCTAGTAACATATACGTAGGCACTCGACTTATATATATAATAACTTATTTAATGAAAAAAAGTTAAATAAGTAATATAATAGCTTGGAAATTTGATATCACACCATTTTTTAGCCACAACTTTTTTTTTTTATGCTTGGCTTTTTTTACTTTTGAAAAGTTGTTTTTGTAGATATTTTTATACATTTATCATAGTGTTACGATTTATTTCATACTAGCTGTACCCGGGCGCGCGTTGCTGTGGCTCAACCTGGTTAAATGGAAAAGAAAGAAAAGAAAAAGTGCACGTTTCTAATACGTTTAACTTCACAACGCTTGTGGGTATACAATATTTTTTGTTGTTTTATCGTCTGTGCAGATATAGAGATTGTCTGGTTTGCCGACACTCTAGAACACGCAACATATAAATAATTGTCCATGTGAGAAGTAATCCGTGTCTAGATCTAAAACGCACGATTTTAAAGATTGGCCCTGAGCTTTGTTGATGGGGACTGCAAACGCCAATTTAATAGAGAATTGCAATCTCTTGAATTGAAATGGCATAGCCATTGAAATCATAGGAATGTGACGAATGAGGACATCTTAACCTTTGAAAGGTCCTGTCAAGATTGTCCCCTCTACGACGTTGCTCATTAATTTTTTTACTGCAAGTCGCTTGCCGTTGAAAAGCTTTGGCTGGTTGATATTTCACAACATGATAGTTGGCACGCCGATATTTAATTGCAGTACCTGCAGTGGCATCCCTGGCAGATCGAGTGTATTCAAAAATTCTGTTGGATAATTAACCGCTTCATCTGTTTCCACAACACTGACGACGGCTGTGGCTGCCTCGCTTTGAATGCTATTTGATGTTACTGAATAATATTTTAAAGTTCGTAGACGTCTTTGTTCTCGGCCGCAAGAATAGCTCGTTCACTCAACAAACCGTGATTCTTATAATTGGCTTAAATATTGGAAAACACCTTTTCAAGGAATTCTTCTTTTGACGTCACTAAATTGCAGAAATTATGAGGCAATGAAATTCGTTCTGAGGTCAGATCAACCGGTGCCTTTCCGTTCCCAATTTCCAGCAATTATGTGAGAATATCTCAGCTGATAGATTGTTTTGCAGCTGGACACGCATATTTGTAGCTAATTTTAAATTCTTTACTTGTCGCCACAAAGTACAGTATTTCTGGCAAGCATTTATTTCGTCCGCTGGTGTCGATGAGGAATTACAGGTAATGTTTGCCTGAAATCTCCTGCAAGCAATATTAATGTGTTCCCAACTGTTTCCACGAAAAATATTGCAATGATCGATCAAGAGCCAGAGCGATTTTTTTTTGTGTGCCATTGTGCATTCTTCCCAAACAATAAGTTTGCATTTCTGCAATACTTTTCCCATGCCGGATGCTTTGGAAATAATGCACGTGGGAGTTACAATGAATTGCATGTTCAATGGCAATTTTAAAGCGGAATGAAGAGTTCTTCCACCTGGTTGCAATATCGCAGCTATTCCGGACGACGCAAGAGCTAAGGCTATGTCATTTTGCGATTGAATTGCTGACAGTTCCTCTTGGCGCATCTAAGAGGAAGATATCTCAAATCCAGTTATTGACAGTTTGCATAATTTGATCGTAAAAGTTTTTTTGTTCTTTTTTTTTTTCTTTTGCAAAAGCGTTAGCTTAGGAATATTTGATTGCACATACGACAAAAGATCACCCGTGTTGTAATTTTGTTCACAACGAAATTCTACATCAAACGAAGTAGCAGCAGATCGATTCGGTGATGGCATTCCCAATTGATAGAGAACTTTGTGCGCGATTACTAAGCACAAATCATTAATCATTATCAACGCTTCGTTGTAGATTTCTGCTGTGAAATCCATGTTCATAGACTGTAAAAAAACTCAGAAGCGTTTCGGCACTGGGTGGAAAGGTTTCCGGAAATTTATAGTAAATTTGTGTTCTCCTCAGTTACTTGTTATTTCGGAATCGTTACACGTATTTTCGGAAAAATATTCAAAGCGGTGAATTATTCTGAAGAAGTCAGAAACGTTACATTCCATATCGGAAATGTTTTCGAATAGGTAGTGTAAAATGACGGTTATTGAAAAATTCGGAAATGTTACACTCATTACGTGTAAAGTTTTAAAATGAAATTCGAAATGAAGTAATATTTGCGCATGCTCATCTACTCCGACCTATTGCACATGTCATTATCACGTGATTTCTATTGTTCTTGAGAGGAAAGACAGCTTAAAACAGATGTAGATGCAACGTATTTATATGAGCTGTAAGTATTCTGTTTTATAATTTCTTTTATTTGACAGAACAATATGCTTTAAAAAAATTAATATTATCAGATTCTATTTTATTGCATATTAATATTACATTTGCAGTTAATCTTTTGTTGTATACACAAAGTTAAATAACTCGTTCGATAGTTTTTTTATAATCTTGTTCCATGAATCTATAATAAATATTAGATATTTGATTGATGAATAATAATGTAGTACTAGTATTAATGAAGTACAGATAGCACCGTATATACGTCTTTAACATCTTTTCTTTTTGAGATCGGTTCCGTTTCATAACTTTTCTAATGATGAAATGTATCGTTTATAAGACAGAACAAATTCCTAATTTCACTTATACTATACGTTTTTCCTTCATTATTTATGAATCAGATATTTATAAATAAATATAATTGAAAATCTGATTTATAAATCTATAAATAATTCTTTCTTAAAGCCTGGTCTCGTGAATTCCATGCTGTAAACAGATACATATGCATTATGAAAATGCTTTATTTCTCAAAATAGATGTATTATTTTTAATACCTTTAAATAAATATATTTTTTAATCTTGTAAGTATAGATATTATGTCAAAAGATTTCGTATCTGTAAATAATTATTTTATTTTATGAACTGTATACTTATAAAAATATATTTATTTTCTCAGGTTATCTCAGCACTTCTCAAGTTATACGAATAAAATAATACCTTTAAATGAATATATTTAGAAGCATGATAGTTGTAAAACACTATATTGAAAATATTTACAAACAGACAAAACATTTTTATCAATATATCTATTTATAAGTATACAATTTGTGAAAATAAAACAATTACCATAGATATAAAATATTTTCCAATAGTATAACTATTTACAAGATTTTAAAAAAAATGTTGAAAGGTATTTCTAAAATCTATCTATTTATAAGTATAGGGAAATTAAATATTTTCATTGAGTATCTATTTAGAGGATGGAACTCATGAGGCGGCATTTAAAAAAAGTATTTATAGATCCATAAATCAAATTTTCAACGTTATTTATTTACAAATATTTGATTCATAAAATCTGAGTGAAAAACGTATAGTATAAGTGAAATTAGGAATTTGTTCTGTCATATAAACGATACATTTCATCATTAGAAAAGTTATGAAACGGAACCGATCTCAAAACGAAAAGATGTTAAAGGCGTATATACGGTGCTATCTGTACTTCATTAATACTAGTACTGTATTATTATTCATCAATCAAATATCTAATATTTATTATAGATTTATGGAACAAGAGTATAAAGAAACTATCGAACGAGTTATTTAATTGTGTATACAACAACTTCTAAACTTGTTGTACTTGTAAACTTGTAGTAGGCAAACTAGAAAAGTTTCCAGACGACTCAACTCTGTTCCTACAAAGGAAAATTTGGAATCCTCTCTTCAGTAGAAGGACATACTCTCAAATTTGGAGTTATTTTAAAATGACAGAAGTATTTGTCATAGAATTAAGTTTTTTCAAAGTTTATTTCGCCTGCATAAATAACTTTAAAGTGATATCTTGAGTAGCAGTCTGATAATAAGAGGTGAATAATAAAACGAGTTCAGAAAAATATATGTTTCACTCCAGAAATTACAGGAAGTTTATAATATTGCTAATTCTAGAGTATAATTCATCTACAAGATCATGCTTCATAGGATCATTTCTATAGTATGATTAGCGAGTTCGCTTACCGAATTTCGCAGAAAACCCAACCACGATGATGTGGAGTGGGGTTTCGTCTCGAGCGAATGTAATATTATTATTATTTTTTTTAAACATATTGTTCTCTCAAATAAAAGAAATTATAAAACAGAAATACACAGAAACATTTCCGATGTATACAAAAACATTTCTGATGTATGCAGAAACCTTTCCTATGTATACAAAAACATTTCCGATATATGCAGAATCGTTACTGAACATCTGACTGAAATATAAAGAAACGTGTCCGAAATGCACGTAAATGTTTCCGAAATATACGAAAACTTTTACGAACATCTGACCGAAATATACGGAAACATACAGAACAGATGGGCCACATTGCTGCCCCACCAGATAGAGTAACGTTTCCGAGTTTTTTTTACAGTGTATTTGGATTTCGACGGAAAATATCTTCAGCCATGTGCGATTTATATTTCTCCCATAACTCTGTTGGAGATGAAGGAGACATTGTGGTCAATATGATTGCAAAAAACACAAACTAAATACCAAAGAAAAAACAAAAATAAATAAAAAATATTAACGAAACTAGATGGAACCCGTCAAAACTTAACGGAAAAAATTATTATAACAATATCAGTAAAATAAGCTTCTTTATAACAAAAGATGTATGAAATAGTCTTTAAAATATTTTATTTTAAAGCCCCCCCCAGGGAAATACAGTGTTATTTCCCATGAAAACTCCAAACAAACAATCTATAAACTACTGTGTAATGCAAATCAGTTTGACATTATACTGCCATATTCCCCACGGCAAAAAAGAAAATTTCATGGACATATGAAGTATCATATAAATAGTATATCCCTACTTTCATATCATATTCAGTAAATAAAATAACATAGTAAATAAAGCACACATCCCCCCTCCCCCTGTGATAGTTAAACCGAATGAGCTCCTATGCGCATGTGCATTGCATCTGCCCAAAGACACCGTTGAAATTCGACGTTAAAAAAAGTTTAAAAATTTTTTAATTAAAAGTTTTAAAACGTCCTCTTTAATCATTATTCGTTTCAAATCCATATCTTCTAAAACGCATCCATTTTTTAAGCTAATTAGTTTTTATGTAAAAATGAAGAATTTTTTTTATAATAATAAATAAATCTGCAGATGACGGAGATTTTTAATGCTTTCAAGTGTAATTTATTTGTATGGTTACTTCGGTTCCTTTACATAATCAGGATGATTATTCCTTTTCTATCACAGTCGGGGATCTTTTCCCTCTTATGCAGTTAAATATCCAATGGATCTTTAAAAAAATAATAAAATACAGTTCCTAGCATATTCTGATGAAATATATACATCAACGAATTCAACATATCAATTCTGTGTTAATCATAAACTGAATATATATACCGGGTGATCCAAAAGTCTGGACGAACTTTAAAAATGAATAATTTGAAAATGAATCAAGATACAAAGATTGCACCAAATAGATGGAAAAGAAACCGGGTTTTGTGTGGCAACGAAATAAAAAATAGTTCTGTTGGCGACCAACAGATGGCGCTGTCGGATTTCTGTTGTAGGATTATGCAAAGCAACAAACGATATAAAAAGGAGCAACTGTAGCAGGTAATGGTAGTCGAAGCTTGTATGCATCGAAATGCTGCCCATAGTTGTCAAAAGCCCTCTTAGTTAAACTGTATTATAAGAATTCGGAAAGTGCCATTGCGGCATTGCGAGCATATCGCTACATGAAGGGTATGCGAGATACAAAGGACCAACAACGTCTTCTGCATTGAACAAAATCATGAAGAAATTTGAAGCTGTGGGTTCTTTGGTGTCACGTCAAAGAAGTGGACGTCCCTCAACAGTTGCTGTTGTTGCCACGACAGTGGAGCAGACGGTGCAATCCATGTCGGCGGTTGCTGCACATGGGGAGTGCAGTGCTCGAGAAGTTTCGAGACAGACAGGAGTGTCGTACGGAAGTGTCTGGAGAGCACTACGAATAACTTTGCAACGGTATCCCTACAAGTTGCAACATAACCAAGAACTGAAACCTCCTGACTTCAACTTTCGCCGAGATTTTGCGAATTTGGTATTCAATAAGATGGAAGAGCAGCACAACTGTCTTCACACTGTGCTTTGGTCAGATGAAACGCATTTCATACTCTCTGGCGCTGTTAACACCCACAATTGTCGAGTGTGGACCACAGAAAATCCACATATATTTGTTCAGGTACCCTTGCAACAGCCTAAAGTGGCTTCCCTGCTGATTTCATAATTGGTCCATTTATTTTCGAGGAAGTCAAACAGACGGGTTTCAAAACAGTTTCTGTCACTGGTCAACGATATGTAGCACTGTTACTGTACAACATTAATCCTGAACTGCAAGCGCGACAGGCACTCCAAAGAGCCACTTTATGCAAGATGGAGCACCACCTCATATTGCTCTGCCTGTGCAACGCCTTCTACGTTCAACATTTGGGGAGGATCAAATTATCAGTCGCTACTTTAATCACGCATGGCCTCCAAGATCTCCCAATCTGACACCCTGTGACTTTTGGCTATGGGGGTTCTTGAAGTCAAAAGTGTACCGCGACAAACCGGCATCAGTAGCAGCACTGAAAGATGTCATCCGCCAAAATGTGTCTGCCATAACGCAAGAAATGCTACTAAATGCTCTGGTGCCTCGTCTCACAACTGTACTTCTGAATGATGGACAGCACATTGAACATTTACTGTAGTACTAAGATATAGCATATTTTGCATATAGTTTTGAACGAATTTTATGTATAAATATATGTATGCAAACGCAGAGGGAATCTCTTTATCCTAAAAAATAGTTGTGCACGCAGGTGATAACGGTATAAGTAATGTGATTAAGAGTAACTTACTACAACAGACAGCAAAGCCCCGTAGAAGAGAAATTTTCAAATTTTCAAACTTATCACGAAATCTATGAGACATAGCTATAAAAAATACCAATTACAAAGGTGCTGAGCCTCCTCGATTTAGTGTGAAATTATGTTTTCCATGTTAAAAAAAAACTTTAATAGAAGCTCTGACAGCATTTTAATCTCCAATTCCCGGCCTCCCTGAAATAGTCACCAATCGTGCGCCGAAATGTGGCATTATAAGGCAATCGCACATTGACCTTTTCACTACCAGCATTTTAACCTTTTCCGGCAGACACAAATTCTCTTCGTAAAATGCGAAATTACTGACTGACACCGGAATTCACAAACGACTTTTTTAGAAAATAAGAACTCCTTATTTTAAGTTTTCATTGTAGAAGCAAAATTTTCTTAAAATATTCTTGGTGCCGGCTGCAAGTTTGGAATTAAAATTAGGTGTGCCCGGAGTGGAACCACTGTTCCGGAAAGGGTTAAAAAATTAATAAAATATATTAAGTTTTCACACATAGTTAATAATGTTCACAATAAACTTAAAACTATCTAATAAAAATTTTTGAAGATATACAGAGGTGTTAAATTATTAGAATAATTGTGAAATTTACAATAAATATTGTTATTATTAAAGAAATAATACATTATTTAAAAAATATTGATACATTTAATATTTAGTGTGCATCCCCTTGTTTTTATTAAAGATTCAATACGTCTTGGCATATACTCTGTATGAGTTTTTGGCAATTAATTTGTATTTCATTGTCATGGTGCCAAATTCAGATGAGTCTTTCTATTAGACCATTCTTGTTTGTGAAGTTTCATTTCTTTAATTGTTTGTTTACAGTGGCCCAAAGATTCTTTATGGGGTTCATATCTGGACTGTTTCTAGGCCATGGAAGTGTTTTTATACATTTTTCATCCAAAAATTTGGTCACAGATGAAGCTTTATTGCACAGAGTTTCATCATGCATGAATATGAAGTCTCTATTTGGGAACCAGTCTTTTAATTGTGGAATTAGTCTTTGTTCAAGCACTTTTTTATTCTGATATTGGTCTATCATGCTTTCTACAATGTATAAATGTCCAGTACCCTGAGCAGACATCACGCTAGAAATCATTAGTTTAGTAGGATGTTTAACCCTTTCTGCTATGCAATTTGGGGAAATTCTTCACTGGTACTTCTCCTGATATATTGACTGTTTTTTTCTGTTATCGTAAACATTGATTCATCAGAAAAACATACCTAAAAGATAAAAAATACTTTAAGGTATGTAATTTGTAGAGATATATTCTTATAAAGAAATTTTTAATCAAATTTATAAACAGTTCTGTATCTTTAATCAGTATGCAAAAAACATGATTTCAGGAAAAGAAATGAACAACTTGAATTTAACTGATTAATTAAAGGAAAATTAATATTTCTCACCTTGCTCTAGTCATTTCTGAATTGTTCTTGCACAACTTTTGCCCAAGCAAGTTTCTTCTTTTCCATAGCAGATGTGATTTTAGCTTTTTTCCGAGGACGACGAGCACTGAGTCCAGCTGAGATGAGCTTTCTACGGATAGAAGAATCATATCCATTGACTCCATACGCTTGCAAAGAGATTTTTAGTTCATGACTAGTTGCTCTTCTGTTAGCTTTAGCAATTTGAATTAATTTCCTTTCTGCTCTTGCAGTAAATTTACTTCCTTCCACATTTCCCTACCCTAAAATTTTCATATTCACATTTGGAGTCCAAAGATCTTTTTATTCTAGAAACAGATGCTTGCAAATTTTTGCTTTTTTAGCGATTTCGCGCTGTGTATAATGATTTTCTTGGATGAGACAATTTACCACAGCTAGTTTTCTAGGATAAATAACACTTCCTTTACCCATGATCACGAAATAATCCTTTGACAAACGAAAAAAAGCTACAAATTAGTATAAAATAATCAAAGCAGCGAAAAGATTTGTTTTAAGAATAAAATAATGCTGATGCTAATTCAAGAAAAGAAAGATAATACTAGCACAGCAAATAGACGATTTTAAAATTGTATTTTAAATTTGCTTGTTAATCGGACAAATTTATTATGCAATGCAAACAATTTGATTACTTTGGATCAAATATTTTACTTTTAAAAAATGGCAACATTTAACAAAATTATATCCCCAAAACTATTCTAAAGGAGTGAAAAATTGATTGGATCAACAAAACAAATTACCTTTCATGAAATATTGCAAATATATACAATATTAATCAAGAAAAACTGAAAAACTCACAATTATTCTAATAATTTTCACACCTCTGTGTATATATAATATTTTTTTGTTACCCAATTGGTCAAACGTTATGAACAGACGTTTAAAAATAATTCTGTAACAAAGTTATAACTGGTCTCCTTAAAGCGCATATTCAGAATATTTTGAAAAAAAAAAATGTTAATGGAACTTCTCATGTACGTAATAAGAGATCAGTCAAATTTAGCTGTGGAATCCCAGTAGAAAATCTGTAAAAAAATAAAATACTTTCGAGTATTTGACGCAAAAATACACGATTTGGCGAGCAAAACTTTTTCCTCGCCAAATGCAAGCGATTTTAATGCATTTGAAAATTCCTGGTAAAATGAGTGTTTCAATGCGTAGCACTTTATGAATTTAAACGTCAACGATTAAATAGTTTATTATTTTTTCCATAAGGTTATGCAATAGATATACAAATTAACTATTGCTGAAGTTATATAATTTTACACGGTTTTGAAGGATGGACAAGTTTTCAGTGTATTTTAACAGTAAATGTCCGTAGCAGTAAACACTCTTTCATTATACATTTCGACTTTGAATAAGTCATTGTTTCCACGGCAACAAGACTTTTCTCTAGTTGTCTCCGTCACTAACAATATCGAGGACAAATTGACAGTGCTCAGAATCGCACAATTAATATTTAATTTTAAGCAATTTTAATCAATTCAAATTTTGTTCTAAACTGTAAAATGCGATCGTTAATTTTCTTTTAGATGTGCATGTAAATATATATGGCAAAACCGTAGTTATAAAAAGGAAATTATATAAGTTAAACTTACTTTAACTAGTTCAGTATAAAGAGTAGAAAACGTTTTTCCTAAAAGAGCATTTATCGTAAATGCGTTTTTTTTTTCATTGTGTCGCCAACCCAGAAATAAATCGCCAAAACACGAAATTTTCATAATCTTTTTACGGACATTATATCGAGGTTCCGCCGCAAATTTTTTTATAAACGTATATATCCTCATAAGAAGAATATTCTGTAATTTTTTCAAAATTTTCTGAGTATGTGCTTATGGAGACCTTCCTTGTTAGAGCTGTCGTGATAAGTTTAAATGACAGTTTCTAGGTTTCTAATCAACAATAACAAGAATATATATTGATTTACTTCTAATATTAAAAGTATATCAAAATTATATGATTTAAAAAAGACTTATCTGGACATTTCAATCCAACTTGTTTCAAAAGTTTTTAGGTGAAATTTCTCTTCAATTTCTCTCATCTATTGGTTTTATTTCCAAGTATTGCTGCTTTTCGTAGGGAAATGATTAAAAATAAGAGATAAAGAATTCTATAAAATTTATTTAAATTAAATTAAACGTCTTAATTTTTTTAATAGTATGACCTTGATCAAAGACGCCAGAAGCGAAAGAGTTAAGTAAAGCGTTAAAGTACAAAACTAACATGTTTGAGCAATATGTAATTTTTTTCAATTATAAAAACAATAATACCTTCAATGTGTCCGTCATTGGAAGCAGTAGAGTTGCACTTGAATGTATATTCAAGTGCAATACAAGTGCAATTCAAATTACAGCATATGAATAAGAAAATAGTGTGCATTTTAAGTTTAAACTTACACCAGAATTTGTTTGAGAGAACAGTGAAATAAAAAAGAAGCATGAGCTGAGCATGCACATTCCGTAATCTCTATAGCTTTACTTTTTTTATTCCCATTGTTTAATTTTTCTTCTATTTTTAATTGTTCTTTCTTGTGTAGTTAATACTACATTTAACTTTTCCCAACGGCTCAATATTTACAAGACAGGTTACTCACATAAAGACTGGGCGTAAAGTTGATCGCAACTCGGAAGCCCCTTAACCGACATCAACTGTTCGGCAACTGTTCGGCATGCATATTGATTTATTTGAATCCGATTCCTCTTTTAAAATATATCGGCAGCTGACATGTTCGTGCAGCCGACTGATATTTTCTATAAGAAACACACGCTTAAATAAATTTAATCTTTGAAACCGTCACAGACATTGAGATGTGTTTTAGCGCCGCACCCGTAAAAAGAGGGGAGGAGCTAGAAATTCAGAAAATAATTTCTGTATCTGGTTTCAAATAACAAACATTCGAAAATCGATTCGTTTCAAATAACATATAAAAGACCTACGTTTTAACGATTGTAAAATCAGAATATTTATAATACGCTATTTTTGAAATAGAAATTTATTTCTCTATCTTACTAAATTACTTCTATATTCAAAATTAATCTTTACATGCACACGAACAGCAACAACAAAACGATATATAAAAACAAAGCAGATTATAACAATTAAATTAAATTTTCGCATATTTCGTTATTTTGGTTTTTTTTAAAAAATGGATGTATTACACTGAACACCACGAAAGCTATATTTATAGTTTGAGTAGGTTTGTAAAAATGTTAGGAAATAAGAAACAGTGGAGCTTGCTGCACATTATGGTGCATATTTAAATTTGGCTGTGAACCATTGATATAGTGTATAATATATATATGATTTGAATTTAAGCATACTACATTTCCCGAGGCTAACGAAAAAGACAGGCTACCGCGATGCATTCCACTTATTTTTTTTACAGACCGCTAGAGTGACGTGGTGCTCTTTTCGTACACCTGCATTGGTGGATTCGAGCATCACGTGACTCCCGCGGTCTGTAAAAAAAGATATGCGTAAAGCACCACGGTAGCATTTCTTTTTCGTTAGCCTCGTCATTTCCTTTATGACGTGCGTGATCGTCAAATTAACTGATGATCTGGCATTTTTATTATCCGTGATTTCAAAGCACGGGTTACAAAAGTTTTGGATCGCGAGATCAAGGTTTGAATACCTTCAAAATTGGAAAAAAGAGTCAGTCTTTTAATTTTTATGATCGAGGAAGCGTCGAAATGTGGAATAGCCAATAAAGGCGCTGTTAGGCCTAATTGGACATTTCGAAAATTAATGTATTGTACGTTTTGGGCGAGAAGTGAAGAAATCACTAGCGAAGCATTGAAGAATTGTCTTTCTAGAATTGTATTAAAGTTCACGTTTTGTTATTCAACTTCTAGTTGTTCAAATAATTCAAATAAGTTAACTTTTTACATAACATCTTCCTACAAATTTATATATATACTGTCTGTCGATCACAAGAATAGATCTTGCCAAGTAGTCTGTGCCTGCCTGCTGCCGTGAAAACAAGACTCGCCCCGCTTTCGACAGGGGAAGCCAGAAGATAGGCATTCACATTGGCTTACTGAGCGCCTTGAGGGCGTTGTAGCGATGTTATAGGTAGATTTCATAAGAAATACTACCTGTTACAATACATTACATGTGTATTGTAATACATGTATGTGGGAATTATTAGAAGTAACAGCAACAATAATATGAACTCAATGAATTATTACTTTTCACGAGCAGTGATAAAAGCGATCATCACGCAAGACCAAGAAAAGCACGCCAACACGAGGAGTTGTTCCATAGATTTGAGCCATAGCGGAGGATGGATTTTTGACGCAATGCTCAGGGAAGCTTGCAAATGTTTATATTAAAATACGGAAGTTGGTACGTTCATAAATATTAATCCTGTTTGATATTTGTATTTGAATCTTCAGTTGTATATGCTGTTATTTTATTAAACCTTTTTGTTTATGTTATATTTGAAGAATCTTCTGTTGTATTGAAACTACATATTGGTTATCATAATACCACATGTATATACAATCATACATTACAATACATTACACATACCTATTACTACCTACCCCTATGTTTCTGAAAATTTTTTGCACATCTACGCCGATCATGACTCCTACAGCCCAAAACCACCCCCAGATCAAAACTTTATCTATCTATCTATCTATCTATATCACTTTTTTATGGACACGATAACTTCCATAATTCTGCCCAAATCTTTTCCAAACTGATACATGAAATCAAGGGGCATAAAATCTCGGTCAAGTTCGTTAATGGGCAAAATCGGGCCAAGAAAGGTGAGCAAGGGGGAGGGGGGGGGGCTTTTTGTGAAGATAGAAAAACCTCATAACTTCTTAATTATTATAATTATGATACATATCGAATCTGTTTAAAGTTATTATTACTTCTAGGAAAAGGGCTTAAAATTTACGTATGATAGATGCTTGATATAATTAAAAATGACCTCAAGGGGGAGGGGGGGGGATAAAGGTATAAGAAGAAAAAATTAATAACATCGTCAATTCACAATATATCAAATGCGCTAAAATTTAATAAATCGTATTAATATTATCTACAACTTTTACATTGACAAGTTTTTTTTGGACCAACTCTTGCAGCAAAAATAAAAATAAAATAAAATAAATAAAAAAATCTTTGCCGGCTTCACCTACAAACACTGATAAATTTCGATGTGGGAGGTCCCAACTGCCGCATTCTGGCAAAAATATCATTTCTTCTGCAATTCGCAATAAACAGGCGCCTCACGGTCTGCACCTTCGAAAACTATCTGGGCCTATAGGCCGAGCCGTCAAGGATTTTTTTTTATTAATGTTACTTTTTTTTTTTTTTTTTTTTTTTGGAATTATTTAAATCGATTTATCGAGTGAAAGAAAACTTTTTTCATACATTAATTATATGATAATATTTAAATTTTACAAATGAAAATAAAATATGAATCAATAGGAATTAATCATGAATTTTATTACAGTAAAAATGAAATTAACTCAAATAATTTTTTCAAAATTAATAATTTCCTAGCCAATAATTATCAATGACTTTAAATTATTAATACAATGACCTAACTTCAGTGATTATTATAAATTTCAGAATGTATTTTCAAACAGTTTGGAATGGCGAAGAAAGTTTTATCATTAAAAATATTAAAAAAGAAATACCTTCGAAAGTTTTAAAATTTTATTTAAGCGTTTGAAAGTGCTCTAAATCTCTCTCAAGAGTCTCGGTTTCTTCTGAATCAGAATCGCCGGTATTAATGTTAAATGACATTTCTTCCAATAAATCCTCTAACAGTTCATCTTTTTCCCAGTAATTATTTTCAACGTTTTCCACATGTTTTCAATGTGCTGACCATTCTGCCGAAGTAACATCAATGATAGCTGTTTGAAGTACAGATTTTTGATTATCCAAACTTGAATCACCAGTAACATTTCGTTCTTTTACTGTTCTTTTCACAGAGGACCACACAAATTCTATTGCTTTTAGGTCGCATTGATAAGGGGGAGTCGTAGAACTTCATCTCCTTTCTCTATTAAGTTATCAATTTTATAGACGATTTTCTTTGGACAATTACTGTCAATTAGAGAGAAAAGTTCTACTTTCCACATTTGTTCGGCGCAGTATATTTTGTTCTTTTCAGTCAGTCAGTCATAACTTTTTTTTAGAATACTTTGTAAGAGTGCGGTTTTCAACAGACGTATGACTTGGAGCATTATCCATACATACGGTACTGTTCGGTTGCAAATTTGGAAGAAGTTTTTCCAACACCCATTTTTTGAAGTTTTCATAGTTCATTTGCACGTGATAGTCACCGCTTTTTGTCGATGCTTTATGTACTAGTTGAGCATCGGTAAGAAAACCTGTTGATGATCCAGCATGAATAGTCGTATGATAAGTTTATTTTTCTCATTAACATTTGCTGTAACTTCCAAAAAACTGTGTCGTCTTGCCGACATTTCTTAAATGTGAAGTTGATATCGACCAATGTCTCATCAATATGGACAATTGGTCGTCCAGCTTTCTTCGACATCTCATTACTTGAAGTGAAATATTTGTGTCTCCAAAAACAATATCTGGCTTTTCGATGAGAACTTTTCTGCCATCGAAAATTTATTGAGTGTAAGACTTTGCACAATGTGTTTCTTTCCCACTAAAATTCATTTTTTTCGTTCCACACGAGTAATAATTTTCTGAGAGATGGTACTTTTCTTTCTCTTACATAAAAGTCTTGAATCGCCTGACCTTACATTCTATAACACACTTGTCAAAGTCATCTATTTCGCAGTTTCTCTCACTAGGACTTTTACGATGTTTGCCAGGTGATTTCAAAACTGCTGATGAGCCCAATGCTAAAACTTCATTTCTTTCTTTTTTCTTTTTTCGTTTCTTTTTTTTTTGTAGCGTCAGACACTCCACTTGCTCGAGAAGCCTTTTTTAGAGCTTGTGGGAGCGGAATCAATACAAATTTAGGTGAAGTTTCACTGGGACAAAATTCCGCAACATTGTATACGATTTTCCGTGCTTGCGATTACAAGACTTTACCTTTCCTAAATAGAAAGGGCCTCTTTCCAGTTTGACAAATTGGCAAATTTATTTAAACAAATGGGAACAAATAACTTAAAAAGCAAAAGCAAAATTAAATAAAAAATAAGACAACGCGTGCACCGCTGTAAATCCGAGAATAATAATAATGTGAGGTAATCTTTTATTCCGGCAATTCCTCACACGCGTAACACCCATTCGAATTTGACAGATCTTGTTACTATAGCTACAGCGCCTAGAATGCAGAGTGTGGAAAACGGTTTTACCGTTTTTTAATTCAAAATTTTGGAATTCACTCCGTAAATTCTGAAACAAGAATTTTCACTTTAAGATGTCACGAAATATCTGCCACTAAGTAACCAAAAGAGCATTACAGGGAATTTCTGGTACAAATGCGAAATTTCGGAATAATAATAAAAAAAAAGCCAAACTGGTAATGCTTTCAAAAGTGCTAAAAAATTGCAGCCGATAAACGTGCAACGATGCGGTATAATACTAGGACGATCACAGCGACATCTGCTTTAAAAATAGATTTACCTCTAGCAAAAGTAACCTTTTCACTATTGACAACATGAACATAATTTCTGTTAATAAAATCTTCTTGTAAGTGCATATTTCAGATGTAACTGATTTTGAAGTTAGTTTTTTATCATATCAGTGAATTAATCTTTTCAACTCTTCTAGCAGAGATTCAACCTTTGGTATGCTGAATAGGAATAATTTCTGGTTTGCTGCCTTGTATCGAGTACCGCAACCAGGCACAAAAGAATGCGTATCACGTTTTGTGGCCATGATCAATATCATTCATATTTTCAAAGCTTATGAAAATCACTATCCAAATCAAAGGAAACAGGGTATAATTTAATTATTTAAAATATTTAATATCAACTGAAACGTTTTCTCAGTTCGATTCTTATACAATGTTTGCGTTGAAAAGAGCTAGCAGACAGTGGCGTAGCCAGAAAGGGGGAAAGGGGGTCCAAATGCTCTGGAAAACAGTAATATTATAAATATTTCTTTGCTTTGAATAGCGCAGAAAATTCTTCGATTAGATAAAGGCAAAAATATTTTTATAAAATTAGTGGTATCCAAACCATCTGGACCTCCACCCTGTCTACGCCACTGCTAGTAGATGTCACAGCGATCGACCCGTTATCTTTTAAGCATCGTTCTACATTTATGGGATTCAATTTTTTAGTACTATTTTGCAGTTGTTTTCCACACTATGTATTCTAGGCGCTGTAGTATTGCTGTTCGTCTAAATTATTCATTTATTTCTTATTAAAGTTGTTGTTCCAGCGTACTTTTTTGAGAAATATTTAAATTAAGTTAAATATGTGGACAAATTTCTTTTTTTCTTATATTAATTTTTATTTGTTACAATTTAATGATAACAAGATGGAAAAAATTACACAATAAACAATTAATTCTGAATATTTTTCAAAGTGAGAAACATTCAGAATATACAATGAATTCTTTATGACAAATAATTATCATTTCAAAGTTATGTAGTTGCAATTTCATTTTTCGGATACTTCTGAATATATTCTATAAAAAATTACACCAGTGATATCTCCGATAGTTTCTTTGTTTATATGCTTGAAATCTATTTTATAGTCTATTTCTTTTAGTTAAACAGTTAAAGTTTACATCAGTTTAAAAATATCCTGCACTACAAGCTACTAAACTTTAAAGAAATATTTGACTGAAAAATGCCAGAAACAAGTAAGCATTTTGAATTTATAGTTGATACAGTATAATTAATATATATATTGTTAAATATTGTTAATACTATTACTAAAATTGAGTTTTATTAATATCGCGAAAAAGAGGTGTTTGGAAAAAAAAATAATAATTTCCGTTTTGCGAAAATGTCTGAGAATGGAGAATGAGAATAATCAGTTTTTTAAAACCACTCGATTATCAAAATAATTCGATTGCAAGTAATTCAGTTATCACAACCACTGGATTATACCTCACTATTGTATGATATTCATTCATTAGTTTGTGAAAACATTTACTGATTAAAAAAAATAACCACCCGAGCCGCCATGCTCAAGAGTCGCAAAACTGGTAGAGGTATGCCAATTTACATGGTCAACGTCCTCCCTTGCACTAACTTTGAGAAAATATACAAAATTCAGGAACTTAGTGATATAAGTGTTCGTATTGAATTCTTCAGAAACAACAATAACACAAAACAATGTTACCTCTGCCAACGGTTCGGACACGCCTCCGAGACGTGCAGCCTAACACCAAAATGCCTTAAATGCTCACAAGAACACCTCACTGATAACTGACCCAAGACAAGTAAAATAACTCCTAAATGTTCCAACTGTAACGATGCCCATCCGGCCTCATACAGAGATTGCCCAAAAAATCCAAACAACATTAAGAAAAAAAATATCCCAACACTCAACACCAAAACAAGACAGCAAAACCAAAAAACAAATCTAATTGCTGACATTGCAGACATTTTTAAACCATACAATTACACCATTCAAGATAAACCAAACGATACTAACGACACTGAGACCACTACTAATGTTAATAACGATATCCAGGAAGCCCCAGTTGAGGACACTTCCAGTTATACCAAGAACAATAAAGCACCACCTGTTATACAAAATAATTACACAAATACCGTTAAAGATATGCTCGACACCTTCAAAGACATGAAAGAACTTCTCCAAATTACCAAACTCTTAAAACATTTAAAAAACATCGCCATCAAATCAAAAAATTGCAACAACCCATTCGACAAAATGTATATCATAATAGAAGAATTAGACGCCTTTTCTACGGAGCTCAATATTCCTAATTATGAATAATTACAATAACAAAAATTTCTCTTCTCTTCTTATTTTCTCCTGGAATTGCCAATCATTGCAACCCAGGATTAATGAACTCCGCTCCTTTATTTCCATTAATCCACAAATCGATATACTCTTAATCCAAGAAATACTTAACCCTTCCTGCAGTATCACCATCCCAGATTACAAACTCTGTCATACACCACGTGCCAACTCTCATTGGGGCGGCATAGCCATCTACATCAAAAATTACATCCCCCATCACACAACTCAAAATATTCCACTCCCAGGTATTGACTACACCGGTATTGTCGTCAACTTGCCCCATGCCAAAATGAACTTCACATCCTTCTACGCACGCCATGGGCGACGTTACCCAATAAACGACCTGACACATATCATTACACAACACCAACACGCATTTATCGCTGGTGACTTCAATGCACATAGCAGGCAGTGGAACTGTCATTCCACCACTACCAGACGTAGATCTCTCCACAACTCGGTTAGCCATCTAAATCTTAGTCTCCACGCACCTACTACACCCACACACATTCCCGTTGCTCGCAACCGGCACCCTTCTATTATTGACTTCGCCATCACCAAAAATCTTACTTTCCCTATAACCACTTCTGTTAATAATGACCTAAGTTCTGACCACCTTCCTGTCTTCTTCAAAATTGATCTTATCAACCCTATCTCTTCTCCTCCTTCAGTAGCAATTGACTGGAATAAATTCCAAAATTACCTGAACAACACTGACCTTACCTACCCCACAATCAACAACACTACTGACATTGACAACGCAGTTAATAAACTCAACAACATCATTTACAAAGCTCAAAAAGATGCCACTTATACCAAATTCAAAAATAATAACTCTTACATCTTACCCACTTACATACATAATATTTGTAAACAACGCAACACACTCCGACGACTCTACCAAAATACCAGAGATCCCACCCTTAAAACAGCTGTCAACAGGCTCAACAATAAAATTAAAACCCTTATTCAAAAAGATAAGCAAAAACACTGGTCTAAATTTCTCGAAAGTCTTACTTGCGAGGATAACTCTCTTTGGCAAATCAAAAAGAAACTCAATAATAATTACACCCCTATTCCTCCCCTTACTGCCAATAATCAAACTGCGTATACTGACGAGGACAAGGCAGAATGCCTCGCTAGCTCATATGAAAGGCAATTCTCTCCGAATCCCTTCCTCGCAAGTCAAGCACACTTTAACAATGTCAATGATACTGTTAATGACTTTCTCTCATCCCCTCCTATCCCTCTCCCCGAAATTCAAACCATCATGATCAACAATATCATTCAAAAACTTAATAATAAAAAATCTCCTGGGTACGATAAAATTTCCAACTATACTCTTAAACAACTTCCTTTCAACTGTATTCTCTACATTACGAAGCTTACTAATTCTATACTCAAACACTGTTATTTTCCTAAACCCTGGAAAACCTCTATCATTTCTCCTATTCCTAAACCATCCTGCAATCTTAATGACCCAACTAATTTCCGTCCAATCAGTCTTCTCTCCTCTCTAAGTAAAGTCATCGAACGCGTCATTAGATCACAGCTCAATGACTTCCTTCACAACAACAACATTCTTATGCCTGAACAATTCGGCTTCAGAGCCAAGCACTCCACCCAACACCAACTTCTTCGATTTGTGGAATTCTTAACTGAAAACTTCAACGAGAAGAAGCCTACTGCTGCCATATTTCTTGATGTCGCCAAGGCCTTTGACAAAGTCTGGCACGCGGGCCTCATTTACAAATTAATTCGGCTTAAGTTCCCGTCTGGACTTATCAATTTAATACACTCTTACCTTGGTGATCGTGACTTCTATGTCCGTGTAAACAACTCACTTTCTCTACTACACATAATACTCTGTGGTATTATTCAGGGTTCAGTCATTGGCCCTATTTTATTCATAATATTCTTTAATGACATTCCACGCACACTCTTCACATCACTCGCACTCTATGCGGACGACACTGTTCTCTATGGCACTGCACATCACCCATACAATCTTTACAAAAATCTACAACACCACCTCAACATCTTCATGGAATGGTGTGATCAATGGCGCATTAAGATAAACGAATCTAAAACTACTGCTGTTTACTTCTCTAGAACCTTCTCCACTCCTAATAGATTAACCATCAATAACACTACCATTCCCTGGTCTGACGATGCCAAGTACCTGGGAGTTACCATTGACAAACGCATTACCTTTAAAAAGCATATTCTTAATATCCGCGGTAAAGTCGCCGGAATTTCCAAAACCCTCGCCCCCCTTCTTCGCAGTAACTCACTCTCCATACACAACAAACTCTTACTATATAATGCTTGTATTCTCTCTGTTATCACATATGCATGTCCAATCTGGGGCTTCACTTGCAAAACCAGTATGAACAGCCTCTCTAGTACCCATTACAAACAGCTCCGTTACATCAGGAACGGGTCTAGATACCTCAAAAACTCCACAATTCTCAAGGATCTGAAAACGACTTCACTCAAACATCGCATTAAACACCTTGCTAAAAAATTCTACAATGACATTAATCACATTCCAAATGAACTCATCTATGAGCTACCTGACTACGATGCTTGCAGCCCATCCAACCGGAAAAAACTAAGGTACTCTACTATTCTTGATGAATAGTCCTTCCGAGCTATAATTCTTACCTCAAAATTTTTCTCTTTAATTAAAAAATAAAACATTATTATATAATTTTTTATTAATAATTTTATATTGACTTTTCTCCTAAACTTCTCCTAACATCTTTACTTTACCTCGTCTGGCATTATTATTATTATTTTTTAACTATGAACTATTTTTACTTTTATACTTTAACTAGTAAATTTTCATTACTTTATAGATATACTTAACACTATCCTATTTTATGTAGTCAATTAGACTACGGCTAGACATTTCATATGGCTCTCTCAGGATTTGATATACACCTACTCAAAGCCAGGGTGTGCAGTTGCTTCGCAACTTGGAAGCCCATTGAACCTATCACAAGTTCAAGTTCAAGTACGGTTTATATTTAACTTATTGTATGAAGAAATATCCGGTTAGAGTCGACATTTTTCTTTTGGTAGGGGCCAAAATGTCCCCTCACCGTCGTTTTAGTGTTAAATCCAATTTTGAAGGAAATTCGTGAAATGAAACTCGAAGATTGTTTAAAAAATGAATCGGAAATGCCGTATGGAACGCAGCAAAGTATCACTTTCGAAAGGAAAAAAAAATAGAGTTTTCATTTAAGTTATACTTAAAAAAACACGAGAGCGCAATGCAAAGATAATGAAATTCTCCTTTAGCAATAGTAGGTAAAAACGCCACCTACAATTCTCCAGAGAGAAAATTTGATTTCGCGAGAATAAACGGATTTGGATTTTTTGGTACGGCCGTATAGAGTGAATAGAGATTGACCGTGGTTTAGTATATAATGTTGTTTTTCTAGTGCAAATAAATTAATTTTTCACACAGTAGCAATATATATATATATATATATATATATTCTGATTTTCATTTGAAATATAGCAGCACCATTTAGAGAAGGGGCAGGTTAGATAATTACGAACCATTGTTAATCATAAATAGTGAAAAAATACGTTGTTTATTATGTGTAAAATCATTTTTTACTGAATGCGTTGCAATCAAAAACCAATGTAAGGAAATTCCTAAAGCCTTAGTAATAATTTAGCATACAACTTTTTCATTTTACAGCTCTCACCTCCATTTAATGAAGGGAGTTTTTTTTTTTTTTTTTTTTAATTTTAATAACTTCTTTTTATTGTTTTTTTTTTCATTCTTTTTTTTTCTGTTTTTTCAAGTAAAGCCTTAAAATAGCTGGTAAGCTGAAAATTTCTGATGTTTGTGCCTTTTTTTATAGGATTTTTTATACATCATGTACACATCATAGCAAAAGGGTTCTTTTGTTTGTTCATTTAGTGTCTTGAAAAAGATTTAAACTTCTTAATCACCACCTCCCACCTCTTTTCTTAGGTGCGCTAATGTGAAATTTCAACATTTTAAACTTTTTTACAATATCATGTGAATGCGCGGTTGTAAAAGCTGGGAAGGGTGTCTAGCTCGGGGATTTTTTTTTATTATTATGAAAAAATGCAAAATCTTTTAAAAAGCACAAATAATATTAATAATTAATAACAGCAATGAATATTATTGATAGAAAATAATTTGTTAAATAGTATAAATATTCATTATTATTTATTTTCAATAAAATAATCGTATAATAATAATAAATTTAATAATTATTATTATTACATTAATAATTAATAAAGAATAATAATATTAATTATTATTTTATAATTCATAATTATTTAATACTTATATAATATCAATTAAAAAATAATCATCGTATCATCGTTATGTTGCCTTATAATATGTAAAACACATAGATGACCGATTAATTAAAAAAAACTAATATAATTAGAAAATCAAATCAAATAAAACTTTATTTTTGAATAAATGACGAATTTGGGAATAAAAACTAGCTTGGATTCTTAAATAAAGCTTGTTCCTACTAATGGCTGTCCGAAAGCCTGTATAACAACTGTGGCTAAAAAAATTACTAGCCACGTTTAGTAGTTTAAATTCATTAAAATTAATAACTATTGTAACTTCTTCTATACATTAAATGCAAATCTGACATCCATCCTAATCGGCTATGCCTACTAGCGACTTGTTATTAAAGTAAATTTCAGGATCGATTTTGAAAGTACTTGCCCACATCTCTAACGGTAGTACACGTGCACATGACCAGTGGGCGGAGTTTGTCAGAGGAGTAATCAATTAGCTGCCTAGACTTGTCCAGGGCCGATTCTTCAAAGTAAAGAATTGCTACAGCGAACATAACAATAGCTGTTCTTGTTTTATTTCATTAATTTTATTTCATATAAAAATTCTGGTGTAAGATATTATATAAAATGCATATTGTTTTTCTCTTTATTAATATAATTTTATTCAGCGCTTTTATTGCTGCGAGTCATGGACACATGGAATATGTTTAACTTGGTTTAATTACTGAAAAGATTGGATATTGCTCACGCATGTTAGTTTTATAACTTAACCCTTTACTTAGCACTTTCGCTACGGACGTTCTTTTTTAAGGTATTTTCTATTTAAAATTTTTGTTAGGACATTTAATTTAATTTAACCCTTTCCGGCTCAGTGGTCCCACTCCGGGCACACCTAATTTATAATTCCGAACTTGCATTTGGCACCAAGAATATTTTAATAAAATTTTGCTTATATAATGAGAGCTTCAAATAAGGAGTTCTTATATTTTTAAAAATTCGTTTGTAAATTCCGGTGTCAGTCAGTAATTTTGCATTTTACGAACAGAATTTGTCTGTGCCGCAAAGGGTTAAAGGAATTTTAGAAATTTTGTCTGCATTCTTAATCATTTCCATACCAAAAGTACAATTATTTAGAAATGAAACCAATATGTGAGAGAGAATTTTTAATCAAGCTGGATGGAAATGTCCACGTACGTCTTTTTAAAATCATATATAATTTTGATATAATTTAATATTAGTAGCTAAATATATATGAATATTATAGTTAATATAATATTGTATATATTATAGCTAAATATATATATTTTTTTTACTAATAAACCTAAAAAATTTGATTTAAACTTATCCGTGACAGTTCTAAGTACCTTTAATTTTGTTACAGAATAATTTTTAAACGCGTGTTCATGATATTTGTTTATTCTTTAACTACAAAAAATAACAGGGTTCGTACGGGTACCGTTATTTTTCCAGGTGATATACCAATATATTTTTCTAAAAAATACACCAAATTCAAAATTTGACCTCATTTAAGAAAAGATTATCTGTAAGAAAATACTGGTACCGAAGAATTCCCTGGTCTTAAAATTCCAGGACCCGTACGAACCCTGAATAATATAAACCGTTGAAAAATAAGTTAAATAAATAAGTTAAACGTCCTAAATAAAAATTCTGGTGTGAAATATTTTTATGAAACTTGTGTAAAATTTCCCGTCATTCTAGTGTTAAGGAATAACTTGTTGAAAGTTATATTCAGGGATAATTTTCTAGATTGTCTTATCACAATTGTCGATTTGTCAATTTGATTCCCATAATTTTAACCTTTCTAGAGCAGACTGTACGAATCCTAAATTCAAATGGAATCGTCAAAACTATTTATAAGTTGATATATACGTCCTAAATAAAAATTCTGGTGTGAAATATTTTTATGAAACTTGTGTAAAATTTCCCGTCATTCTAGTGTTAAGGAATAACTTGTTGAAAGTTATATTCAGGGATAATTTTCTAGATTGTCTTATCACAATTGTCGATTTGTCAATTTGATTCCCATAATTTTAACCTTTCTAGAGCAGACTGTACGAATCCTAAATTCAAATGGAATCGTCAAAACTATTTATAAGTTGATATATACGTCCTAAATAAAAATTCTGGTGTGAAATATTTTTATGAAACTTGTGTAAAATTTCCCGTCATTCTAGTGTTAAGGAATAACTTGTTGAAAGTTATATTCAGGGATAATTTTCTAGATTGTCTTATCACAATTGTCGATTTGTCAATTTGATTCCCATAATTTTAACCTTTCTAGAGCAGACTGTACGAATCCTAAATTCAAATGGAATCGTCAAAACTATTTATAAGTTGATATATACGTCCTAAATAAAAATTTTGGTGTGAAATATTTTTATGAAACTTGTGTAAAATTTCCCGTCATTCTAGTGTTAAGGAATAACTTGTTGAAAGTTATATTCAGGGATAATTTTCTAGATTGTCTTATCACAATTGTCGATTTGTCAATTTGATTCCCATAATTTTAACCTTTCTAGACAGACTGTACGAATCCTAAATTCAAACGGAATCGTCAAAACTATTTATAAGTTGATATATACCAAAGTAAGAAAAGCCAATTATTAGAAAGTAACATAAACCTGCATAAAATAAATATATACAAAATAATGTGTGCAAAATTCTTGCCCTCATTAAAAAAATATATATGAGCACCACCTGAAATTGCCGAAATTCGTCCGTAATATACAAATACCTATATTTTTAAAAATAATTACGACTGCACTTCCGATTCACAGAAAAAAATTACTGGAGTTTTTGTTCATGAATTTCCTTGAAAATTGGACTTATTGAATAAATGAGTGAAATTTATATTCATTGAAAATTTCTGTGTTAATGACAAATCATCTTCGTCAGTTATCTGCAGTAAGCATTTTCGGAAAATTTAAAAAACTCCAAAACGAAAAAAAAAATAAATAAAAAATAAAATGACAAGGAATTTTATTAATGAAACCAATTCATCTGCATATAAGAACTCTTTATTAAGAAAAATTTTAAAGTTTACTTAATTTTAATTTAAATAATATTTACTGTCTATTTCACTGTAAAAATTCTCAATGTTTAAATTATAATCAAGAAATTGAATCTGCATATACCTACAGATATATTTATTTATATCAATAGATTTATGAATTAATATTTTAAAATTTTGAAAAACTATTCTGTAATTTATGTAACAAATATTCTAAAATTATTTCTTAAAAAAAGAAAAAAAAAAACTATTCTGGGACGATTGGAGTACCTGATGTTGAAGAAAGAAAAGGCTTGAGGAAAACAAAATATTGAAAATGTTCGCAATGCACACACACACACACTTATTTATATAATGTAGAAATAATCCACGTTTAGAGGGGGAAAAAATCTATATGAGTTGATTGCACGATATTGGCGAAATAGGTTTGCTTGTTACCTTGATATTATGAAACATGTAAATATATTTTTATTGTTATCACATACTTTTATATCACGACTGTCCAGAATTAGAATATGCAATTTTATATGCAATTTTATTATATTTCTATATGCTTATATATTTCAGATCAGCACCTATAATGGTTAAATTTGTTGAAAATTGCTTTCAATGTACATATATATACCTATTTTAAATAATTACGAATCGTGTAAAAATAATGCATGTTTTGAGAAAAAAAAACTTCGATATGAGTTGATCGCCGGATATTGGCGAACTTGCTTGTTCTCTTAATATCGTGAAACATGGAAATATATTTTTTAATTATTAATATATTTTTTTATACTATGACTCTGTCCAGAATTCGAATATTTGATTTTATATTTTCCCCTATTTTTTATATTTTCTAAACATAATGGAAATCTGTAATTATTGTAATATACCTGTAACCCCATCTGCAATTCCTGCAATATTTTAAAATATCGAAAGTTGTTCGCAATCAACTTTATGTACCTATATTTTCTATCCTAAGTATGGTGAAAACTAAATGATGTTCTGAAAAGCTAGCCTGATTTGAGTAGAG